>CAXIVR010000004.1:13563782-14051282 GCA_964035755.1 Teleogryllus oceanicus | reverse complement strand
TGACCCCAGATCAGAGGAGCCCGCAAGTGTGTTGGTCTAGTGTATGATCGAATATGCGTCTCATCGGGACGTAAAGGATAACCGGCTGATGGCTGAATAAAAGCCCTAGAAAAAAAACTCATTCTATAAGATATGTAGTGAAAGTTAGCAACTGGATATATTCACTTTTCGTTACCAGGGCTCTGTAATGAAAGTTTTTCTACCAAAAATTCGCCGATTTTTCGCTCAGCATTACATAACTTTCTCTTCTTAAGAAGATCCTTCTTAAGTGTCAGAAAGTAATTTGATGTGAAACGCTAAAATGGTTAGCCATCAAGCATACTATTTCTCTTCGTTGATCATTTGATACATTTTTAAATTAACGATTTAATTTTGAATAATCTGGATTCAAATGGTAACGGAAGTTAGTCTGCAATAAAACAAAATTTAAGTACTTGACTCTCCAAATGCTTTGTTGATAGTCCGAAAGGGAATAGTGTATTTTGGAAATCTTACGGACTCTTGTTTCTCAGTTGGACAGAAAAGGCAATTGTGTAAAGTAACCGCTTAATTTTTTGTCTTGATGTCCTTCGGGTTATCTGTTTTGTATTTCAAATCGTATTTCGAATGTTCAGGTAAACCATTAACATTACTTTAAATTATCTTACATAACATGTAAGTTACACGAATGTTTTAATTGGAAGAACTGCATTTATTGAGATCTACTCAGAAACATCGATATTAAAAAAAATTCACATTATTTCTTGTCTTATCTTCTCTATCTGGACTTCGACGCAATGGTTATGATTGCAGTTCGTATAGCAAATTTCGGCGTCTTTTAGTGAGAAAATTTAATACTTTCAGGTTTTAATTTTAGTGTTAATTGCCAATCAGAGATCACTCCATCAATCATTAGTAAAGCTTAATTTATATACACGTTTCGAGGATGCTCGCTGACTCATTGTGATTAGAGGCAGCCTAACCAACGTTGGCTCCTCAATGGTGCAGTTTCAACTGCCACCGCTTTGATCGAATGAATTTCTTCTAGTAACATAGTTTGCTTTGTAGTTACATAGATAAACTTAAAATGAGCAAATTGCAAAAAGACGCCCCGAACCAGAAAATCGCATGAACACGTAATTAAGGAATGTTGTCCCTCGTTATTGGTTAAACTTGGAGCAAGTGGAGCTATTCCTGTAATTAGTGACGCAGGAAACCTTGTCCAAACTTACTAGTCATAAGCAAAGTACATGTTATTTTACTTAATAGAAAATTTCGAAGTTAATAGCATCGTGATAGCAAATGCATTGCTTAAAAGTTATGTAATCCTCTTAATCGATTATAATTTCTCTCTGAAAATAAATTTAAACTATTCGTTCTTTTGAATATTTGTGTCAGAAGGAACTTCAATGTTGAAATAAACTAAAAGCAATACATTACCATCCATTTGCATCGAACCATTTTAAAACTTTCACCTCCGCTGTGTTTTTGATATGTTATTTCTAGGTTATCTGAATCTTTGACACAACGTGGGAATTCTTTATCGTCTATTCGCCTTTTCATAATTTAAGTAACGGTCTGATATTTCTCTTAGATAATGAAAATTATAAGGCCATGATTAGAGATGGAATTAATAGCATATTGATAGTCTGTAAGCCCTTGAACCTTCTAGGTTGTAACATTGCACGTGCGATTCAGTAAAGCTGTAGTAACCGCTAAGGGCTTTGTGCTAAACGACTCTTTAATCATACAGCATGAACTGGCGTCTCTTGTTGCATTTGAACTTGAGTCTCGAGTTGCACAAACAGAATTAGTGGATGACTAGCCTTGCCAACGAATGATGCTGTTTTCTGAACTCTAGCAAGAATGCTTTTTAAAAGCAGTGTTCCAGGAAGAAACGGACCAATATGAAAGGGTTGTAAAAAGCATTAAGTGTCGTCTACATCACGTAATTTGATATTTCCCGGAAACTAAATAATGTTAAAGTTAACGAACACTTAGGATACATTTAAAATGGTTACACTTTATTCATCTCCGGATAAAATGTTTACAAATTAAAATTACTATTTAAAATGTTTGATTCTCCAAAATTTTAATTGAGGTTAGAAAGATGCTATACAATTGTTTAAATGATTGATTTTCAGAATGTTGGGAGTATTTAGTTGATTTCAAAGTTGTGGTGCGTTTAAGTATTCTACGATGGATATGTAATTGAATTACACCAGGACCAGACATGTCAATCTGCGCCCGCACGAGTTACTACCCTCTTTTCCTTCAGGGGCAACTTCCCCCGACTCCGCTCGTCCTTCCCCTCCACATTCAGGAAGGGTGTTCACGCTCAAGCTGAAGCGGGGAATATAATCGCAGCGTATAAATACGTGTGCAGGAAAAATAACGAATATTTTGGCGAGATCAAGACTTCACACGAATATGTGTTTGATATTTTCGATCAAACTACCCAGATTGGAATTTTGTTTATATTCTTTACTGCTGTTTATTTTATTTCATGTTTATTTTCATTTTAATATTTTTTATATTAACATTTTTTAAGTTTGAACTGCGTATTCTTTACGTGTTTTCGTATTGTGTTATGTTTTCTTAAATTGTTCTGTTATTTGTTTGTATGTTTGTATTTTTAAACAGCAATAATGTGAAATAAATTATCAGGTCTCTCTTACGTGTGGACAGCTCTTTTAACGAACAAAAATCTTTGTTATAACTCGTAACTTGATTGCAGGAAGTGAATTAAAATTTTTGTACTCGTAAGGGAATATGACAACGAAATCAATATGCTTTCGATTCAAAATGTTTAATATTATTTATTTTCTGTTGACAATTTTGAATATGACTGACGCGTTTAATTTTAATGGGTAATTTACATGATTTAGTAGAGAGCTTTCGAAGAAATGACTGGCAACTGACATCTCCAAATATTTCTCCAAGGCTGTCTTTTGCGAGGTATCCAAGGACGTACCGGCTCCCTGGGGCATTTCATACAACCCTTGCTGTTCAACCACGCGCTAGTTGCCCTAGTCGCTGTGCCCGCGAACTCTAGAAAGTTAGTTACCTTGCCTGAATTACACAGTCTTTTATCAATCCTAGTAATATAAAATAGTTAAAGATCTTTAACGATAAGGTAAAAATAACACAGTAAAGAGTTCCCCCACTTTAATTTAATTGAAAGTTGGTCGCGTATTTATTTCTAGAAATGGTGTCAAATAACCACAAACACAAGACAAGCATGCCAAAATCTCGATAGATCTACGTCTAGATTATGAACAAAAAAACTAAAATGGAGTATTGAAATAAAGTTTAGTTGTCATCAACGATGCATGCTGGTGAGCGGACATACACATACTTTTTATATTTTATTAGTAGATAATGCATAATGTCGAATCTCGGAAACATGAGAATAAAACTCCCTAGTGAAATGAAACGCGAAACTGAAGAACAAATTTCTAGTAACACTTGTATTAAGTTTTATTTACTAAGTTTATCAAGCAAGCGCGGAAGCAATAATGCAATTCTAATAATAGCTGCTCGTGTTATTTACTTCGGCGAGTAGGAGTAGTTACGCCTTATCCTCGACTGATGCTCCTCTCAGCCTGCTCTCTCCCAATAGGTCTTGGTGCCGAGAAGGCCACCTTCCCGAAAGGCGACAGTTGCAAAGGCTTATGAAGGAAATAGTCTCCATGTAATTTAAAGTATAATTTATACTCAAATTTAAAGATGAAACATAGGCTGCCTGTTAATAAGTTTTTTCTTAATAAAAGTTTCAATAATTACTTTTTATTATTATTATTATTATTATTATTATTATTATTATTAGCCCATAACATTCCGTAAAGTGGAAAGGCCTCCTGCTTTCGCAGGGTTACAGTAGGTTGATATTCAATTTCACTAAAGTTCCCTCAATTTCACTAAAATCGATTAACAGCACTGTGAATCATCATCTTTTTGCTGTTCATATCCCAGTTGCCTCCATGTTGTTCTCTCTTGGGCCAGTCTCGTCCAGGTGGGACCAGCCGCTTTGCATAGCTCGTCTGTCCATCTTCTCCTCTGTCTCCCTTGGTTTCTCCACCCATACCGAGGGTCCCAGGTGGTTGTTTACTTTTTATAGACATTCTCAAATCCATTAATAAAACAAAATGATTTTTACATACAATGGTATCTTGAAACAAGAAACAGCGTGGCAACGTTTCAGAGCTCACGTTATGCCTCCATCACCAGACCTTAAGCAATATGTCAATTTACAAAGAATTGCTTGTAATATCATGATAAAATTGACGTTGATAGGTGGTATGATGTTGAAAATATATTTCATGAAAGTTGTAGAAAAAGAAAATTACACACGATATACAAATGAGCGTTACTCATGTCCACTGTGAACGCTCCTACTACGGAGAGAGTACTGACAAGAATGTCAAAAATGTTGGCTTGGATTTGTAACTGTCTATAAAAAGTAATTATTGGAACTTTTATTAAGAATATACTCAAATTTCTATCCAAACATGAACTAATGATACATCATTTAATTATTTTTATGATCTATCCATTGATAGTGAGAAATATAGTTATATTTAAAAGATGATTAAATTTCTCGAAATCTAAACATGTAACAAAGAAAGAACTATTTCAAGGATGTAAATCCCTAAAAATCTGTGATATCGTCTGAAGCTGTAAATTACACACTAACTTCTTTTTCTGCGGTGGACATTTTTGCACCGGCGAAATGTCACAAGAGTGAGAAACCATTTCCTCGCATTTCAATTTGGGATAAAACGCTCTATCCATTATTTATATAAGCGACCTAGGCAAGCTGTTTCACATATGGTTACATGTTTTTTAATGTATTGTTGAACCCCCAAAGCATTTCGGCACCAGCAATGACGTTTTATAGATTATGAAAAGAAGCATTAATCTAGATTAAGTAATATTACAAATGAAAATATGACCAGCTCAAACATTTAAATAACAATTACGATATTTTGACATTATATTGAGTTAGTGCGTTCAAGATTCTTGCAACATGTGGATCTGCATAAACTGTGATGACGGGACGAGCACGTTTGCTTCATTGACGCTCTTTCTGAAAGCCTCAGTTGTGGCGTGGACGGAAGTTGCTGTTTCCTGTAGTGATACTACGATGCACTTCATCCGACCCAAAAGTGCGTTATCAATGTCCGCAATTAGTGAGATAGATAAATCACTAACAAGAAGAACGAATGTGTGACAATGCCTGGTCAGACAAAAAAGCAGTTTTGATACACCAGCCGATCTACAGGAAATGGTGTGGAACAACGGTGGAAATCATTTGTCTGAGAGAGGAAGAGGATTATGTATACCAAATTTTCGAATGAAAGAATAAATGAAAAAAAAAAGAACGCCAGAAGGAAAATAATATGCCTTATTCCATTAGCCGTGAATGTAAGTCGGAAGGAAAGAGTGTCAATTATATTCACGTATTACATTTTTATACATGTAATCGCTTGTAAATGTTGTAAATCTTTCATTCTGGTAAGTGCCTCAGGGCGTAAGTGCGCTGACGTCGGATTCGGCAGGCCCGGGTTTTCGAGGGATCCCCGTGCCGGCCATTCCGACTGGGGTTTTCGTGGTTTCCCTCAGTCATCCAAGCGAATGCTGGGATGGTTCTACTGACAGGCCACGGCCGCGAAACGGACGTCGCTAGGCGAATTCGTTAACTACGTGAAGTCACGAAGGTTAAATGAGTTCGAGACATCGCGGGTTCCTGGTTGGGTGACCGACTAGGAACCCGTCATCTAACGGCGCCGAGTCTAATTGCCCTTTATGGGACATATAATGGTTAAATACAAACATATTTATGTAATTTAATATTTAGTAATCACTAAATTTTCTACCGCGTACTTCAGGTAGAAATGTATATCACGTTATTCATGAATAATTATGACGTTAATATAACTGTGAATAGGGCAAATAAAGCAAAATATTGTCAAAGTGAAATTCTGAAGGTATAATTGTTTGTGGAAAGACATGAGTCTGGGAGAGAGAGAGAGAGAGAAACTGCGACTGACTTTAGTGAACGAAAATGTATAAACACATTTCTTGTATTACATGCAGACGATAAGTAAATGTTGTGACAGTTGAGGAAAAGAAACAATAAACCGAGTGGGTGGGAATGCAAAGCACGTGATAAATATTTGTGAAGGGCGACAAGTGAAGGCACGAAAGCATGTATTTCTTGGCTGAATTTTCGCTAACAATGCTGTCACTCTGGAGAAGTAATGAAGGTCGCAGCGCGCAGATTTGGAGGGCGTCCACAATTAGAAAATAAGCGCATTCTGTGGGTCGCGCGCAGATGCAACGAGATCTGTGCAACGGTCAAATTCAACTCTTCAACTTTAGCGAAGCCCCATCCATTTCCTGTTGCAAGGCCCCCGGGAAATGCGTTCTTCGTGCATCGTTCGTTTATTCATGAGATCGCTTTAAAAGGTGCTTTTACGACGCAAGGCCATGAGCGGTAATGCATTTCTGGAAATGGCAGCTACTAACGGATAAAGGTGCTGAAAAATTAAAATAAAAGTCGAAATTAGTAACAAAAGAATGATGTAAGAAAACAAAAAATAAAGTAAAAAAAACCGGAAAATAATTTTATTTTTAAAAAAAACTATCATTAGCAGTATAAAACATTGAATTTTATCTATTGTTATGAAACTGTGATACAACTGTTATACAATCCTTTTCATATATATAATAACAATTATTACAACATTTTACATGTATTACTCTGAGGCGGATTCTCTAAATCTCATGAAGAAATATTGACATAAAATATAATTTATTAATAACCAAAGATAACTCAACGTACAAATTTAAGGAAATAATATGAAATATTTCTGAATCCAGAGCGTTGTAAGGCCGCTATGAAAACCCCGATGGCCCTGGCCCGAGGGCTTTTTGTTGCTGGAGATCATCAAAAGCGTTTGACGTTCGTGCTACACACAAAATATAATACCTAATTTCAATTATCTGGATTTCATTATTTACTGATTAAGTAGATGTTAATTTCTCTGGGTTTGTAATGTCTTGATTTTTTTTTATATTTCCCTCCCTTTGATTATTCCCTCCATATGAGAACATGCCGCGTTTTTCAACCATTTGCATTTTTCCCTCTTACCCATGATCCTGTCCATCCAGATACAGTGTCTCTCCAAATTGAACGTACACTATGTACGAAGATACAAACTGGCATATAAAACAATTGAATGCATAATTATGAAATACAAAACAAATGTTGATATTAATGCAAACATTCTTTACTTACAAACTTGAGAAAAATATCTTGAAATAAGTAAATACATAATATATAATAAATAAAACTTCTCCTAATGCTTATGCAATTCACCACAAAAATGAACGTACGCTGGCAACTTGTTTTTGAGAAAACACCGAAAAATAATAATTCAATATTTGTGAAACGACATTTAACACGGATGTCCAGCTGGTATTGATATTACAAACTTCCTTGTAAATTCAAGCGCGATTTTCTTCCATTCTTCATTGAGGACTCCCTCGAACTCTTATTATTTGTAACTTATTCTTCACTCGTTTTTCCAATTCTCACCACAAGTTATCAATATGATTGAGATCAGTTGATTGTCGCGGCGTTTCAAGGTACTTTGGTACGTTAAATAGCTATAAAATAGAAAAATATATTTTATGGTTTACTAGTTCATTGCTGTGTGTTTTCTGACCGCAAACAAAACACGTAATGTTATTGTTAACGCCCTTGCGGGCCTTTCCGATTCTTTATGCTCTCGTACATAAAGAATCATATACTTTATGGCCCGCTCTAATACCATAATACTTTATGGCCCGCTCTAATACCAACACAACACATACATTTTTATGAATTCGATTTATTATTGCCATCAGTCACGTACGTGTTAATACTGTTAAGTATCACATTTTATAGAGACATATTCTTGAGTAGCAGTACCAGTAGTAGTAATAAGATGTATAAGGTACATCGGGTAACATCCTCGAAATGTTTTTTTTTCGTGTTAAGAAATATTCCAAATGACTTGTAGCAATAGAGGCAAATAACCTAGAAGTACCGTTTCATCAGCGCAATTTGCACTGTTATTCACACTGTTATATAACTCTACTCTACACCATAAACCTTTTCGTATATATCTCGACATTTTACCTGAAACCACTGTCCGTAGTTTTGTTAGATTTTGCGAGAATTTCTACAGGAACTTCACAACATTCTTTTATTTTGTTCGAGAGAATCATCCAGCAGCGATTATACAATGATAATTAGAAGCACACTGTTTTGTGTATCCGACGTCATAATAACATGACTTTTGCAATGTGTCTTTTCACAAGAGTCTCAAGAAATATAAAATGTTTCGAATCATTGTTTGATTCAGAAACGAACTAGTAAACCATAAAGTTCTGTATGCATCACGGGCGTTACTAGACATCTTTGCCCCTGAGGCGACTTCCAACCCCTCGGGTTTGGAAGTCACCATTGGGGCACAAACATCTACTTAACGCCCTTAATACATTAATGACTATTAGAATATTATTGTATAATAAAATGGATTAGTCCTTCCAGGAAATCTCAAATACAAAAATTACATATTTTATTTCTAAAAATATTGAAATGAGAAGAATTAATGTATCATTAAAAGTGTTCAGTAAAGGTACACGTTCAATTCTGAGAGCCACTGTATATTATGCAGCGAATATTGAGGCCAATAACTAACAAAAACGTATCAGTAAGAAGTAAAGACCACCTGTGCCCACGCAATTATTTCGCAATTTGTGAATAATTATTTTGAAGTCTCAAACCTTGAACATTGCGTTTCATCATGAAGTCACAGGATTTGTAAGAATACAAATTCTAATATTTGTGAGTTTTCATTCATAAATATGTGTAATTAGTCCCCTAATAGCATACAATAGACAATTTAATGCTACGTATAATTCAAAATTCTACATGCATTTCACCTCCTATTACGTAGAGATCCCAGAAGTTCCCCTACACACACATACAATCTAAGACCTTCGCTTTTGCTGTAATATCATGTGAAATTGGTGTAATATGTTTCGATATTTCTTAAAGGGCTGGTAGATACGGCATACCGAAATAAAAGTTCCTCTCCTCTATAATTGTTTGCTAATACGTCGCCTTACGTTTTTTAGTTGTCTAAAAATTAATTTTCAAATAGATCATCGGAAATAATGTATGAGAATTTCATATAACTCAGAGAAATAATTCTATGGGTGAAACATTAATATAGTCAAACACACTTTTGTCCTCTACAATTACGTTCTTGACAAACAAAATTCAAATCAATTTTTAAGAATATTATTCTGATGCAGTCACATAATGACATTTCAGGATCACAATGAGAAGATAGCGTTTGCCTTTTCAATATTTTTCACTGTCTTTCGCGAACCTTCAAAGTAAAAAAATCTATGTTAAAGTGCCCATGCAGGAAATACATTCCTTTAATTTATTCAAGACTCTGTCTGGTGCCTCAAGAACTATCTTGATGACTTATAGGTCATGTTTTGTTGAGAGAAGAAAGCTTCCTGTTGCTACCTTGTTGCTAGCTATCTCTTTGCTATGCTAATGATTCCTCGAACAAACATTCTACGTAGTGCTTTGTTTTCAGGACAAATACGAATGAGAATTTGAAACGGAATAAAAGAAACGTCGGTCTCTTTCATTTTGTCAATGTGTGTCTTCTGTTTTGGTTCTCATCAGTATGTTCAATTATATTTTGTTCTTTAGTCTTTTGGTTTCTTTCGTGTTTCACTGTTTGTATTCTTTGTTTTTCTTCCACTTTTCTTAATATTCCCCATTCATTTTTTATATTAGCTTTGTTGTTGGAATTTGTTAATCAATACAAAAAAGAAAGTATTAAATTCAATTAACCATATTTATTAAAAACACAACAATTCTTTTATATCATGAGTAATGATGATACCAATAATAGGTTATGACCTTACAGTACAAACGAGTCGTGCTGCAATAGCTAATACTTCCTTGAATTATTGGTAAATACAAAAACTATATATAATTATTAAAGAAAACATGGACAATGAAAAGACTAAAAAGCAAACAGAGACACAATTGCAGTAACAGAAAGGTCAGAAGGCGTCAGTCAAAACATAAAATAAAAACTCATCAAGAACAAAGAAATGGCCAAACGTCTACACGTATATTTCCAAGTTAGCAAGATAATAGACATTGACTACAAGTTAATATTAATCGTACACTGATATGAGTATTTGTAAATCGCGTGTTTTTTATTATTTGCGCTTTATTTTACGATTGGCGACGTTCAAGGAAAGGCCCGATCAAGCAAAGTGTAGGACTGAAGAGAGACCAGCGCATCTGAGAATTCAAATCGGCGACAGTTGCGTCGCGCGTTAGCGCCGGGGCGGAATAGTCAGGTGCATTCGTGGTCTTGTTCCATAGTAATGAAACCTTTTTGCATAATATAGTACGTAACGCTTATTAATCAGCCAAATTAGTTTTTCTTCACTTAATTTTCTATATAAACATTACGTTAATCACATAGAAAACACACATTAAGGATTTGAAACACATCTCCATGACGTTGTATTTTATGGTAATCTAGATGTTAAAAAGAAATTCTGAATGCTTTTCATTATATCGAATAATATATTATTCATATTTCAGAATTTGTTGTGTAGCGTGTATGCAATATGTGGTTACTTTTAGGGACTCAAAATACTTCAATTCTTCATATTGTTATCAATATTTATTAATATATTTATCGAACGTGTCGGCATTTTTGTGATTTTAAATGAACTGTAACTGGTATTGTTAAACATAAAATGGTATTAAAAGAGGGCCATATAGTACTCGTCTTTGGACCTTGGTCTAAATCAGTGCTTCCGTTTTCAGTTGCCCTGAGTATACCAATAGCTGTCTTTTTCTCTCCGAAGCAAAACAAAGCACAGTGCTGCCCTCACTGTCCGTCCTATTCTTCGCTTGGTCGGGTAGTACGTGAAAGAAATATGGTGCAAATATGAAAGAAAAATGGTAAATTTTTTTGTAAAATTTGTTCGAAGAAAGCTTAAAAAAAAAATTCGTTATGAATGCGGGAAAAAATTCAAAGGGTTTTCAGCGTCTTTCTAAGACTATACTGCTGAATATAGACTTGTTTACTAATGAAATATGTTGTTCAAAGATGTATATTGAAAATAGGTCCGTTACAATTTTTCGAAAATGTTTGCAATTTTTTGCATAAATTTGCGTGAAATACAGACTTTTTAAACAAAAATGTCTCAAAAACTGCTCTACATTTTTTAATTAAATTTTCTCCTCAAAGAGCTGTAAACCATTGGTGGGGTTTTGAATACGAAGAAAATTTAACATTGTAAAAGTACATTATTGAAGATAAATATTTTTGTCTTAAATGAAATCTGTTCTAAAAATTCAGATCTGAAAAAGAGTTGTACGGGTGTCGGGAAACAGTGGACTCCGATAACAGACAACCCTATACACACCCAAGATACTCAGTTTTTAACTTCCAAGATCTTATGAATGGGAAGGTGCATGGCATCTTAGAAACCGTTCAAACACTTTGTAGTTCAAACCTGAGTTTGAGTTTATGTTGTAGCACAAATATATAAAAACCAATTACACAATTCACACAAACCATTAAAGTGTATTAAGTGAAACTGCAGTACAGAGCAAAAGAAATGCAGTACAGCCGTGTGCCTGCGCACGTGGCATAGGAGAGAGCATGTGGTAGAAACCGTTGATCACGGAATCCCAGTCGCGTAACACATAACAAACAAGGGCACCACTCACACGTTAGATGTGCCACATGACAGTGAACTCAATGGTAGCACAAATAAACTGTAGCCGCGAAAAAACACTGTAAAAACCAACGGCTTACAAGGCGCCATGCCTCTCCGTTAACAAGTACATTGGAACTGTGGTCGGCGTAGCCGATACTCAATGCATTTCTTGGTGGCAGTGGTTCAAAACACAGCCACTAGGATCGCATTGATTGACTTACGTATTTGTAACATAATAAAATAATTTGTGCAGTCGCCACCAAGCTGCCAGGCGTATCAGACATTAAACAACATTATTAGTTCCGAGAACAAGAGTAATGCATTGACGAGTATTTTTTGCTAAATTTGTTCTTGAAGTTAATGCAATATATAAAAAATCCTTTTCTCAGCACCGACTCCAAATTTTTTCTTTAATATGTTTTTACGAATAAACCAAAGGACGCTTAAAAATGCTCCAGGTCTGATTTTCGTTGAACTCTCTGAATTTTGTAAAATTGAAAAAAAAGTTAGAAATAAATGGAGAAACTACCTCCAGTTGCAGCTCCACTAGTATCTTCTCACTTTTTGACTCCGCTCCCGACCTCACACGACATCCCCCTCCGCAAATAAACAGGGTTTACGCCGGCCCACGTGCGGGGAGCTGCGGCCGTAAACGGTGCGAATGCGATTGGCGCTCCCGCGAACCATGCACAAAGGTCCAAGGTCGTTTCGCTTTGTTGAACAGATAGACTCTGCGAAAGGCTGAAGACGCGATAGGTTGCTGATAATGTATTTATTTATTTATTTATTTATTTACTTTACGTCAAAAAACAGTTAAAAACTGCGTATGACGTGCTATGGGGAAATATGAATTGTGTGCACATTTTCAAAATTCTGTGATCCCTACACTAAGTCATATACTACTTAAATTTTGAAAGAAAAAAAAGTAAAATACGTTGGTTGACTAAGAAGATGCCTGCCATATTGTTCAGTATTAGCTTCTCATATTTATTAAAATTATGATGGAAATGTAAATATTTCAAACTCTTTATACAGAATGTCAAAGAATATAACATACAAAATTCTAGGACATGTAGGAGGGTCCAATAAGAGGATTTGGGGCAGAAGTCATGGCAACTAGTTTGTCTAAAAGAAATGTTATCGGATCACATTTTTTTGTTGATCGAGATGAATGTAACTTGTTTCGAGCAGCAGTCATACACAAAGATAGGCGTTTTCCGTGGAAGAAGTGCTCGAGAATGTCGGAGGTAGCTTGGTAGAATCTCTTGAGAATAATGATCAACAGTCGCTAGATGGCCAGGAGAGTTTCTGCGAGGACGCGAAGCTACCTGTGATCCGCAACGCACGTGAGAACCTTCGAGTGAGTGAATCGATGTGGCACGTGCGGTAGTCGAGCACATACTGGAGAGAGGCAGACGATGGACCCTGCTGGAGTCCAAGAGCAAAATTGGTACCGAGAAACCCGCAGTCGCAGATCGTCCCGTGCGTTCCTGATCACAGGTTGCTATGCGTCCTCGCAGAAACTCTCGCCCGGAATGCAGGGGTATTAACCCAACAGCTTCCACCAATACACTGATACATTCTCGGACGTTTCTCCCTTGGAAAACGGCTAACTTAGTGAACGGGCACTGCTCGAAACAGTTGACATACATCTCGCACAGCAATGGTTAGACAATTGATTTCACATTGCACTCTATGCTAATTGAGACGATCAAAGAACCGTCTGTTGTTGTGAACACGTATTAGCACAGTATAACTTTCAGTCGACAAATAAAATTATGTGATCCCATAATATTTCTTTTAGAAAAATTAGTTGCCATGAATTATGCCCTAACCCTCTTATTGCAAAGAACGTGTGGTGTGAAATCCCTTATAATTATGTTATGCGTATTACATTCCCCCTCATTGCAACTTATTGTGCAATGGCGGTAAACATTCTGAGGCTTTGGATTCTACCTGCAAAACACAGTGCTTGGTGAGTTGCCTACTAATTGGGGCAAATATCACATGTGGAAATCGTTATATGAGGTGTAAGCTTTGATCATGCAAAATGTCGTTAAATCGGTTTAGTATTAATTAGCTTAAAAATGTCACTCAAGAATTACTGTTTGTAGATATGAATGAATGTGTCGTAAGACTTGGGTGTAGCTTTCACATTCGTTTACACGAAGAACCACTTTAATTTATTAACAATATTTTCTCAAATCGGGCTTGACACTTGTAATTAAAAAGGACTGCATATTTTGGAGAGATATTTTAAATTATAAATTTGGGTCATTTAAGCATTAAAAACCTTTCGGGGTATAATACTAGCATTGTTTTATAAGTAGAACTAATTTTAACGCTCTAAACAACTTTGTATAATTTTGTTTCAAAGTTACATCTGGTACACCATCAAACGCCCCAAATACAATATATCTTTGTATTCCTGTCTTCGGCGCATTTGACTGTATCCACGACTGAAACGTTCTCCTAGTGCGGCCTCCGTGGAAGTCACCTTTTGCATCGCTTTAATGTGGCTCATGAGCTCTGAGTCGATCTTGTACTTACTATTTCCGGACTAGACGAAGTTCGTTAATACATCTACACTTAGTCCCGAATGGAACAGGGCCCAGGCCACATCCAGGTGGACTGGCGCATAAGTCCTAACATTCCGCAGTCCGAAGGCACTAAGGTTGCACATGCTTCTCTTATTCACAGTCTTCAGCTCTCATCAGTTGCTAACTTTAGAAAAATAATCCTCTAATACGTGGTATAGCCATAATCAATGTTTTGTGGATCCTTGATACCAAAAAAAATCGAATGATGGCGAAACGGCTGTCTCTTTGTCCGGCCGTCTGTCTATCCGGCGTCTGTCTATCCGGCCGCCTCTGTCTATCCGGCCGTCTGTCTATCCGGCCGTCTGTCTATCCGGCCGTCTGTCTATCCGGCCGTCTGTCTATCCGGCCGTCTGTCTATTCGGCCGTCTGTCTATCCGGCCGTCTGTCTATCCGGCCGTCTGTCTATTCGGCCGTCTATCTATCCGGCCGTCTGTCTATCCGTCCATGTGTCTATTCGGCCATCTGTCTATCCGGCCCTCTGTATATCCGCCGTCTGTCTATCCGGCCGTCTGTCTATCGGCCGTCTTCTATCCGGTCGTCTGTCTATCCGGCGTCTGTCTATCCGGCCGTTTGTCTATCCGGCGTCTGTCTATCCGGCCGTCTGTCTATTCGGCCGTCTGTCTATTCAGCCGTCTGTCTATCCGGCCGTCTGTCTATCGAGCCGCCCGTGAGCGGCTAAACCATTCAGCCAATTTTCTTGAAAATTGAGATTCTGCAATCGAGCTGTCTGATGTCGCGGCCTCTTAAATTTGAAACCGATATTTCAATTTACAATTAAGGTACTTTTCATGAAGCCCCTGTGACAGTTTTCCAAATTTAAAAAAATGACCACATCATTTTTGATTAAATTTTATTGTTGGACAATGTAAAGGACATTTAAGTGAATGATAGAGGTCTCATCGAAAATCCTTTTTCGAAACGGCATACATATTTAGGAGTTTGCGTACAACTAAAATATTAAATATTTCTCTTGATTTAATGTGTTTCTTAAAGGTAGATTTTGAAATAGGTTAATTTTTTCGAATATATGAGTATGTTTTGCGTATTTTTGCTTGGAAATACGGGCGAGAAAGTGATATTTTAGCACCACTAGTTTTATTTGTTGAAGTTGGTCGTACTGTGTTCTGCGCATGCGCGCTTCGGGTTAATACTACACTAGAGGAAAGCGTGACTTTGTTCTTGTACGTATCTTGCTACAGTGACAGTGTAAACGCAGCAGCAGCAGCAACGTTGGCAGTGTGCACCGGAGCTTATCAAAGAGCATTGATTTGTGTGGTCATAAAATGTGTCAGGGGCTGAAAGATATCAAACAGAAGGCAGCAATTCGCTTAAAATCCCGAAGACTATTGGACTATTAGCGAATAAACAGAGCGAGTTCACATGCGGCAGACCAAACGTTTCAAATCATTGACGGTTTGGGTTTTCAGGTTTTTGAACATCCAGCCTACAGCCCAGATTTTGCTCAATCAGACTACCATCTTTTAGGGACCCGCCAAAATGCTTTATGTGATCGATGCTTTAACTGATTTTATACAGTCAATGAAATTCAGGAAGCGTTGCACCAATGGTTTTGCAGCGAGCCAAAAATATTTTGGGAGGCAATACGGAAGCTTGTTTACCGCTGAATAAAGTGCATTGAGAAGGAAGGAAGCTATGTAGAACAGTGATGTCATGCTTCACCCTTACTTGTGTACAATTTTTCAATTCAATTGTACGCCGTCGACGGTAAAATGAATCTGCAATGAGACCAGTTAGGAGATCGATAAAGAAGACCATTATGTATTTTAGTGAGTATATAGTAGAGTAGGTACTGCAGTGTAGTGTTCCGAAACGCTAGTCGATGCCTTTGACAAGGAAATCTACCCAACAATCGAAGAACGTTTTGAGCCGCATAGGTCAGCGGGAGGTATTTCTGCTCACGTAAGACATTCCGCGAAACCCTTCGTACATTACATGCCAGTGTTCGCTCTGCAACTAAACATTACATTAGGAATCATTTGCGTCGCACATGGATGGAATCGTACCACATCTTGAAGCACACTAGACCTAAGGAAACTGAATGCAAACTTTGTAAATGTTACAAACTTCGAGGGCATATAGGAGGTCTAAGGTAACTATCTTTCGCCAATGAACGAGGGGAATATGTATAAGATACTCATTTCGTTTGCCTCTGAATGGTAGGCGATCCATTATGCTTCGTTGTTTGGCGTGTATACGAAACGTTAGCTTGCATCAGAACAAACTAATATCGTGATCTGCCAAACACAAATGTACGGCGGGTTGCATATCTTTCACGGGAATGTCATTTGTAACTGCGTTAAATGAAATTTCCCACATGATGATTAGGAAGAAGTGTTCACTTTGACTCTCCCTACATACCCTAAAAGCTAGCTCATTTATTCTGAGATACCTCTATTTAACGTTTGACTGCTTTTCTTTCATTTGAACTGGCGAAATCTGTTGCTCGCCACACTGAACGTTGCGTGGGAGGAAATCTTCAATCTGAAGTCGAGGGACACTAAGACTTCGGCAGAAGCGCCCAAGAACGCAGGCACTGGGGATGTGGGGATTGAATTTAATGAAATCGTGTTTTTTCCAGTTTAGGTTTCTCACATATGGGAATTCAGTCCCTCAAATGTCGCTTCCAAAACTTCACTTTTATTTAATACGTATCTTCTACTTTCTCAACATTCTACGTCCTTACATAGTGAGCAGAAAGTAACGTGATGCTGGAGCAAAAATTAGCGATTTTTCGATGGACAAATATATGTGGAGCCCCAAAGTCGATAAATCTTGAAGCACACAGAATGTACTTTTTGGGGACCCTTGAAACCGAAATATTGATTGGCGTCAAAAAGTCTGTTTGGCCGTTTGTCTGTGGTCAACGCTGGTGCCTAAACTGTTCAGACTATTTTCTCCAAAAATGACATTCTCAGATCAATCTAAACGTTCTTTAGGTCTTGCGAGTTTAGAAGGGATATTTTCCTTTGAGGGTGTGAGTTGCGTGAAGTTTCAACAACATTTTAATAATTTCTTCATAATGGATCTAAATTTCTTAGTTTAACTTTGTCCTCGGATAGCGTAAAGAAATATGAAAAAATGTCACAGGTTTCATTTTCGTTGAAATATCTGAATTTTTATAAATTTAATTGGTGAAATTTTTTGGACGTCTTTATATAACTACAATATTAAAGATAAAGATTTATTCTCAATGAAATAGGTTTAAATGTTTAAAGATAGATCATGAAATAAAGTGAAGTACATTTTTTTCGTAAATATGAGTCGTTTTTGTGTACTTTTGGGTGAAATAGAGGCACCTAAATCTACTTCAAATGTTTTCTTTTAATATTTTTCTCGGATATGGCATTAGACGCTTAACAAACGGCGGAGGGCTCATTTTAGTTCAACTCTCTAAATATCCGAAATCTACAAAAATTAGAAATAATGCCGGAAGACTGTTTTTGCACCACTTATTATTGTCTGGATTTTTCACTAGTCAATCTCTAACTTTCTGGATTCTGCCTTCTTTTTCTGCACAAAGGTTAGCGACAATTCTTTTTTTGACACTTGCTTCTATTACTCCTAGATTACAGGTCAGGCGATCGTTTTATAGTATTATTCTTCCTATAAATGACTAATCATAGACGTTATTAGACCATGCTTCTCTCATTCTTCTCTGAAGGTGTTACCATTGTTGATTTTTATTTTATAGTGTGTCCACAACGAATTTCATTCATTTGATCTGTTTCTAATTCTCTACGTTTCTAATGTTCTACATTATTGAAATTCAGCATCTCCTACTTAATCTATTGATATTTTTGTACATATTTTCTGCTTTTGATGTTCCGCAAAACACACCTCTCTTCACCAGAGGTTAGAATAATTGATATTACACCACTTTTTTGTTCTTACGTTAATTGTCTGCATCTATAACAGAACATCGAACATTCTTACATCTTCTCGTAGCCATTCATGATCGGATTAGCAGATCTGCGGTCTTCAACATTCTTTTCATACTTTATATATTTAAGTGCGTTTTAATTTAAATATTTTAACTCTTCCACTAATTTAACATTATTTGTTCTTAGAAATCAATACAATTTCTCCTAAATTCGAGCCGTATATACCCGGTCGTATCATCTCTCTGTTTCATCTTCATTATATGATCATCCCCAAATAGTAGCGAGTGATTTTCTTATCCTTTCACTAAAACATCCATTCTTAGATATAAATTATTAGAATCTTGAATGACAGTTTGTACATCAATTTTAAAAAGAGTGAAGGAGATTCCTTGTATATGATGCGGAAAATAAAAGGGTGATTTTGTCGGAAAACAAAGTTTTGTGAGAGACGCAAGAAACCAAAATATGTTATTACTTTTTTATTTGTAAAAACCATTAAAACAATATTTGTAAGCTAATTTCATTTTTTAAATATCTTAACTTTTGAAAATGTGATTTTTTTGAAATACGAAAGTTTAAACGACTTTTCTTAAAACTTCTTTTTCCGATAACATACATTCAAACTACCTTAACGTCGCTAAATTTTCATATATTTTGAATATTTTACACAAAAACGTTAGAAATTTAATTGTTTATAAAGTGGCATAAATAATTCAATTTTGAAATTTTGCGATATGTGGTCCCTTTATAATTTTCCGTGTCACATATGTATTTTAAACTTTCAGAAGGATTCCCGTGAGGTTTCGATTTTTCTTTATCTCGCCTTCACCGAATCCTTGGCCCTTTCCCTTGCTGAGCGTGGTGGTTGTGTGCGCGCAGGTCTGGGCGGATTCGCGTCGAGCGTGGGCGGCGCGGGGGGGGCGGGGCCGCGCCGCCGCCCGCGCAGCTGCAGCCCGCGCCCTCGTCGGCGTCGCCCGCGCAGCTGCGCGCCGAGGAGCTGGAGTACCTGCGCGCGCTGGTGGCGCAGCTGAAGCGCGACGCGCAGGTGCTGCGCCTGCAGCGGGAGGTGCACAAGCTCAAGGTAGGTGCTGCCCACTGTTAATTCAAATCCAGTTCATTCGATTTCCCTTCATTTGAAATTCATTCTTTCGTTCGAAATTCATTCAATCATTAGAAATTCGTAATTGATTGATGAATTCGTTCATTCATTCATTCGAAATTTGAAATCCATTCACTCGAAAAGCGTTTATTCGACGTCCGTGGATTCTAGCTATTTCATTGGTAGTTAGGTATTTGAAGCTCATTAATAATCAGTTTTTTAGTTAAACCACGTTATTTTCAACCTCATTATTTCAAAACGTGTTATTTGAAACCTGGGTTATTCACACCATCGTATTACCAACTTACTTATTTTGAACACCATAAGTTTCCACAACGGGAAGAGAAGAAGCTGAAGTACAAGTTGTCAGTAGCATCAGCAGTAGCAGTGTTTCAACAAGTGTTTTCTTGAGTATCGAAGTTCAAAGACGTACGGCTTTCCTAGAGACTGTGCGGAAAACTCAAAAGAACTGGGTGTCCAGCAACTGCAAACCAAACAAGCCCAGCGTGTCTATGACTTGATAATGACGAACAGGAGATACACATTTGACGAATTAGAGAAGACTACAAGTCGATCAAGGGGACCTCCACACAAACACTCATTAGGATTTGAAGATGGTGTTTGCCTAATGAGTGTCCCTTATTCCTACAAATGAGCAGAACCAGAAGCGTGTTGAGTTGTGCCAACAGTTGATTGAACGGTGCTGTGCAGATCCATCGGAGTTTTTTGGCGTCTGGTCACCGTCCCCATGTCATGGTTCTTCCACGAGACTCTAGATCCTCTATATTTCCCAGATCTGGCTTCAAACTTCTGTCCTATTCCACACAATGAAAGAGGTCATGCGGGGTAAACAGTTCATCACCAATGACGAACTTCACGCAGTTGTCCAACTCTTGACGCCTGGATACACCCACAGAATGGTTTACGACACAAATGCGAAGGCTGCCAAAATGACAACACTGCACAGACTTTCGCGGGGAATATCTGCAATATTTTCTGTATTCGTTCGTTCTATAAATAGTTTCTATCATTACAAAATATTTATTGTACTAATCATTTTTAAACATCCCAAGTACACATGGTTACAACGTGTAAAAGACATAGTGACAAGACACCAACGCTGCTCGATATGGAGTGGTTACAATGCGAATGTCCCTCCCGCCCACGTCCATCTCGGGCTAAGGCTTGATAACAAGCGAATGAAAATTTTTCGGAGAATTAGTTGTGCGATCACGAAATTCATTTTTTTTATTTCCAACTCCGCTTATTCGATTCATCTGTAGTTCGAAACTCGTAATTTAGGGTGCCGCTATTTTGAACCTTCGTTTAAATTATTTAGAAATTTTAACCCTCTTATTACGCGAACTTTTATTTCAGAATTTCGTTAATTGCTGTTTCCCTCGTTATAAATTTCGACAATTCAAAATTTCAAACCCCTGCAATTTTATAAAATTCATTTTTCTCTTCAAATAACTTGACAAATTTTCTCTTCAATGTTAGATCAATGAGGTTGGTCTTAATATTTTTACAATTTGTCATAAAGATCTATGCACTAATATATATCTATATCTATCTATATCTACACTAATATATAAAGACAGAAGTGCGTTGTCTTACAGCGGGGTAATCTGTGAATTTACTGAACTAATGCCGATGAAACTTTTCTGCTAGCATCCTTTAAAGGCATGGAGTACTATAGGCTATGATTTACAAACATAAACAGTAATATATATTTTCAAAATAATTACTTTTCTGGACATTTTTCGCCTAGCTTTACATCACAGATTGAAGAGAGCATCAATGTCAATAGTTTAGCTGCGCGCCACCAAAGGATGACGTCTGAGATCTACTACTGGTTTCATCAATGTCACGAATTATTACGAAATTCATTGGAGTTTGAATAAGGTTATGTAATGTCCCTGTGTGAACATTTGAAAGAAAGCTGTAACTGAAGTGGTAAAGAATATCAATGTTCATGCATTGCTCTTTGTCCGTGTTATATACAACGCGACAAGAAATCATTGCGAGTTTGAAAGTGTTTAATCATTGAGGTAGGTTGAGAGAATAAAAAGTACAATAATATAGTACAGAATATACAGTAATGTACAACGAACAATATATAGATATCGTATACTATCTAAATGTCTTCTTTTACAGAAATGTGTGATAACTGAATTGTTTGACGAAACGAATGTCACAATTGTCAAAACAGATTATAAATGCCAACAGATGGGTAGCCTACTGCAATTTTGAATCGGCTACTCAGAGGGAAGATCGACTTGCTGAAGTACTCACTCGCCCCATTGAAAATAATACTGCAAGAAGGGGTGAAATGTGAATAATTCTCTAAGTTGTAGGGCAGCTGTTCATTAGGACTCTAAATTTGTCTATTTACACAGTTCTTAGGTTCAAAATGGTAAAATGTAAAATGTGTATATGTTCAACATGTATATACTCCACAAAAATATATATGAGTCTACAAGTATTTTATTTTGTAGTTTAGGTTTGTTTATTGCTTTTAGTTAGGAAGTGAATGTTTAGAAGCTGGAACTTTAAATAAGACTGTACTTATTCGTGAAAATGTGAGCGAGGTAACCCGGAAATTTCTAAATGGGGGTCAAGAGAAGACAGCGATCGTGGAGTGGCCTGATAGAGCATGGCAGGGAGTAGGGCGGAGAAGGGATACAATGGAAAATATAGAGGTAGGTCCCACCGCAGGGTATGAAAAGATTGAATTCCTCTTCCTATATAATAATTTACTGTAATCAATTCCCGAGCAACGCCAGGTACTTCAGCTAGTACACAATATATTGAAATACAAACTCGCTAGTTACGAGAGATGAGTATACTTAATATTTTATTTCATTATTCCTACAGCCTTAAATTGTAAACAGTATAAGAAGTTTTGGTTCTGGAAGGAATGTACAAATTTTATAAAAACGCAGTGAGTGACAGTGAAAATGTTTATATCTAGAGCAATGTTTGAGAAAAATTAAGCTGGTTCATATGATTCACTACAAGAGCATTAACATTTCCATATATTAAAATAGATACAATATACAGGCGATGGGGGATGTACGTTATTAATTTTGGTGCTGTTTATATCCACTGGATACCTGAAGTATTTCCAAACGAAGTTTCCTAGGTGGAATTTCCTGTCGCATTCCAATGAGACTTGCAGAAATTGCTTTCGTGAAGTGCTGCATATTTCCTCCCTTGCTCTAAAAGTGGCCCCGTCTCGCGTTGAAGGTGGGTGCGCCCACTCCCTCTGCCGTCCAGGGGCTTTTTATTCCTGGAAACGAGATGGCGCCGCTGCGCAACACAGCTCCTTCACCCCCTCCCCGCCCCCGCCCCCGTCCAATTCACCCCCACCTCCACTTTCTGCCTGCGTCGACCTCTCTGTTGTCGCCGTGTGCCTTGTGTTGATCGCCGCTGCCCTTTAGGAAGTATTATGTACCACACGAAAAAGGTTCCCCAAGTAATACTCACAATTTTGTCATTCGGACACAACCAAAGCCTTAGGGAAATCTTATACTCAGTCGAGTTTATATTTTTCAGGAAGAATAATACTGTTTGGCACGTAATCATCACAAATTTGAACGATAAAATATGTTCAATGCAACCTGGCGTTGAGAAAAATTACTCAACATATAGTCTTCATGTTTTCGGTACAATTACATGTGTTGCTGAGGTCCCATAACCCTCTATATGAGTGGTCATCATAATGCCTCCTAATACCGGATGCATGTCTCGCTGTCTTTCGAATGGTTGGGGTGCTCTTATGGTTAACTAGACTTGAATTGAATTGACTTGAAACCAGAATTATTTGCTGGCCGCTCAGAATTTGAGAAGTTACCACTTCAGTACACCAAATGTAGCGGCCAAGACTACTCCTTGAACTCGTCGTTTCTAAACCATCTGATTCATATATACGTCGGACGGTGTTGTATGATATTGCAATTTAATTGTAGGTGAGTAGATTTCTCCTAGGTGTGGTAGTCTGCAGCGTCTTCGATCACTCACGTGCCCCAAGGGTTCTCTCGACACAATCTTTATGTTACTTAGCAGTTATCACGTCCTTCTCTCCAACGCTTAGATTTTTCCTTCAATTCGCAGTCCTCCGTACCTTTTCGCGCACTGACACTTTATGATGCATTTCTATTGCCTCTGGTTTTCTCCATTGTCCTCCGAAACAATCGAACCCTTCGAACTTTTAGATCACCTTCACCACCACGACGTCAGCACTCTCCGACGCCCTCCGACGCCCTCCGACGCCCTCCGACGCCCTCCGACGCCCTCCGACGCCCTCCGACGCCCTCCGACGCCCTCCGACGCCCTCCGACGCCCTCCGACGCCCTCCCTTCTTTGCTTGCTTTCTCATTATGATCACAATTAGCACTATTTTTATTTATCACTCTTATTGATCCCCCGAATATTGCGATCTCTTATCACCTCTATCCCGTTAACAGAAATCTTCACAAATCAAAATTGAATGTTGATTTACAATTTCTCACTTTATGTTCCGTTCGGTCTGCACGAATATTGATTCTTTAACTCTCTATTATGAACCCTTTACATGGTTCTCTAAACCCGATGACCGAGTGAGCTATCCCTTCCACTAATTTAAATTTACTAGTCCAATCTCCCCATCTGACGTGCTATTTTATCAGCCAACCGTTCCTTCGTCCCCGCCGGCGCTTTCGTAAGGCTCCAACTGCCTCTCGGGCGGGCGGCGCAGGCGTCGCTGTGTGGGCGGCGCCCCCCCCCCCCCCCGCCGGGGCCCGCGGGGCGTGCGTTGCCTTCCGGGCCGGCGGGCACCGCCAGACGCAGCCTTGCACTCCGCGCCGCACAACTCGCCACTCGCTCCCCTGCCCATGCCCGGCCGTCGCCCGCGCCCCGACGCAACGCCACCTCCCATGGACTCCTTGCCCCCCACAACCCCTTAGCCCCGACCCACCTTACGTCCTCCAGCCCCACGGCCCACGCCTCCATGCTCTTCGACACATGATGCGTTTCAAATTGGAATCTGACGACTGTTTCATCTTTGTCTTTACCTCCTAGCACGTTGTGTTCATCTCGTTGTGTAGAAAATAGCATATCAATCTCTAGATAACGAAATAACATCAATCGAGAGTTTAAACTAAAACAATCAACTTTAGGTGTGTGTTACGGATGTTGGTATATAAGAGCAGTGTATGACGGAAGAAACGTGCAGAGGTTTCAGAGAGAGGGAGGCAGAGACGGAGAGAGAGAGACACTGAGACAGGGACAGAGAGAGACGGAGAGAGAGCGAGAGAGAGAGACGGAGAGGAAAAGGGAGAGGAAAGAAGAAATAGGGAGATGAAGGGCATAACAACGTATGCTGGGCTCCGCTAATTTAGTATAATCTTCCACAATTTTCGCTTTCGCGCTTAAATGATTAAGTAACTTCTTGCAGCCTGTATCACACTCGCGGTGAAAGAAAATCGTTTGTTCTTATATCGTTAAAATAGGATTCTGACTGGGAAGAAACTTATTTTTGTTGAATATAAACTTCAATAACAACAATGCAAACAACAATACATTTCATTTCACTATGCCACAAGATCAATTCACCAACGTACGCTGGAAATGTAATTTGAGCGACCCTACTTGGAGAGTTTTCTTGCTTTGCCTCCTCCCACCTCCTCCGTCGCTTTGTCACGCCGTTGCCTTCCTTCTTCGCCACCACCCCTGCACTTGTCGGGCCACGTGCGTGCGTTCGCACGACAAAAGTCCATTTTTCACCCTTGTGGAACGCCCGCACCAACGCGACGCCTTTGCTCAGCAACTCGACGCGCGCCGCTTTTCAAACGGGGGCATTCTTCAATGGGCCTCCATTTCGGTGGTCGAGTGACGTGAAATTAAACTGTGAGTGCAGCCATGTTAAATGTGCCCGCGTGACGTTCAAGTCGCCAGCTTTCTTCGCGGGATCCCGCCACAGGTGACTAATTTCGATACAAAATTGCAGTCACCAAAATTAACAATATTTTAAATTATTGTTTTAAAATTGAAAATAGTCTCTTACTGGAACCCCAGTTCTAACAATCTTTCTGATAAATATCGCTACGTGTTTCAGATACTCCCAAAATTAAAAAACAAACGTAAGTCAACTTTTCATTTTGTAGATGATAGCGCAAGAAGCACAACTCTTGTCCCATGGCACGTACAAACTGAGATGAAAGGGTTGCAAACTGAGATGAAAGGGTCTTGTACGCACAGTTTTTCAGCGCACGATGACAGCGTGTGGAGCAGTGTAAAATGTTGCGCATTCCATGCGCGACTGTTTTTCCTTCTATGATAATACAGAAGCATATAATGTTTTCGTCTTCAGTCTCTTTTATGCATTTCTGAGAGGCACTTCCTTATATAACACTAGCACAAATACGGAATATGTCTCGATAGTGTCTTTAAGTACAAAACTGTAAACTTTCCTTGGCATATTATCTAAAGCGACAACAGAAATGACTGTTCTTTCATTAATTGATTGATTAATTAGTGATTCCGCGCGTCACTGCTAAGCTTATTAGTCCAGTAAGTGTAGTGAATGTTCTTTCCTCGGGACGTGGCGGTGATCTTCCCCCGCTGGATGGCGACATCCGGCGCCGACCAACTTCTCGCCTTGCGGGTTTTCCATGAACTAGGCATCTCCCATCAGCTAGGCACTGCCCAACCGGTACAAGCTCTAAGCTCCTGACAGGTCTCCCGGCGTGTGTGGTGGTGGAGTGCATGTAAGTGTAAGGGTGTTGAGATGAGGGTGAGGATAGGACAAAGAAGAGGAAGAAACAATCGCGAGCGGTCCGTTTGTTAGGGTAAAAAAGGAGCTATTAATACCATTGTTTCGGATCCTGCAGCAGTCGAGGCAACAGCGACCTGTGAGTAAATGGAATAAGGCAGATGCAGCTCAGGGGAAATGTCGATTCTTTGCATGTTTCGACTAGGCACCTACATTGCACAACTGCAGATGTAACCATGCCATTCTGAGTTTTGGAGTACGGACATGTAAAGAATATTTTTTATGAAGTTTGTGAGTAGCATGCCCTTGTTTCGAAGTCAATACTTTCCCATCTCGTTGTTGTATTCTATCACTTATTTCTTGTTTGTATTACAGAGTAATACTTTTTGTGAGGGAATTTATCATAAGATTTCTGCACAAGCTTTTTAAAATACTTGTACAACATACTTCTGCATTGAATATAAAGAATGTAAAGACTTATTTTATTACCACACTTATAAAACACTCGCTAGAAATTATTTCCTTGCAGTTGTTCGTAAGTGAATCCGATTAGCTTCCAATGTAAGCCCGTTGTTTTGAATCATAATCTTTCTATTTGAGATTGTTGACCACCTTGTCTGACCTATTCGTCCGCCGGTGGCTAAGCAATAAATTACGCACAATTCCAGTGTATCATGTTGGATAGTAGTTTATTTTTGAAATCGATTCCTTTTTTCTCTCAAATATTCTGACCTAAGACTATACGAATTATTGAGAATTGTTTTTCTTAGTGCCAACATTTTCTTCATTCTTTTGCTGGGATATTTTATTTTTGTTATTGCTGTTTTTATTAAAATAACAATAAAAATAAATATTATTATGGCATTAAACAGGAAATACTAATCTTATTTTTAATATGTTCAGACGACAACCACTTGCTCAAGAAAGTAAATTGCGCAAGTTGTCTAATTAAAGTTCGTAACCTCACCTCAAAACGGAAACCGGAGGCGAAGTATTGGGAAATTTGTTTCAGATGCTTTCGCATCTGTGAGCTCATTGGTGAATTAATTAACTTCCGTGGATGATCACTCGAGAAATGAGATAAGTAAGTTTGAGATCAGAGTCAGTTCAACTTATTTCATAATGTTCAATTAACTTTTACACGAAGAAATTGCGATTAATTGACGGGTTCTGTTTCCTTAACTATTATTTTCTCCAGCATCTTATTAGAAGTGTTTTGAACTGTTGAGTAAATAAATAAATAAATAAATAAATAAATAAATAAATAAATAAATAAATAAATAAATAAATAAATAAATAAATAAATAAATAAATAAATAAATAAATAAATAAATAAATAAATAAATAAATAAATAAATAAATAAATAAATAAATAAATAAATAAATAAATAAATAAATGAAAGAAATAAATAAATAAATAAATAAATAAATAAATAAATAAATAAATAAATAAATAAATAAATAAATAAATAAATAAATAAATAAATAAAAAATAAATAAATAAATAAAAAAAAAAAAAAAGAAAAAAAGGAGAAAAAAAAGAGAAAGGAAAAAGTCAGAAATTATGGAATGAATGAAAGGAAGCTATCTATGAAAGAAATTATGAAAGTATGTGTGAGAGGAAGGAAGGGGAGGGGCAAAACATGTGAGTAGGAAATAGAAGTAAAGATAAATCTTTTGTCAACAACGCGAGTAGGGTGAAATGGATTTCAGTGTATGTTTTGTGAGAGAATTTAGTAGTGACGTCAATTACTGTTACCGAACGATTCAAATATTTCTTCTCAGACTCGTTGACTAGAAAAACTCAGCGGCGCGTCTCGACTTTACCTTTAATATCGGCAACTGTATATTTTTCTTTAATGTATCTTACTCGACATTGTCTCTAAATACCGTTCCTACGTTTCTTAAAGATTTTTCTCTAATAAATGGAAACTGAATTACAAATTAATGAAACATATTTCAACCACGGAAACGTACGGTCTTTATGGGTACACGCAAAAGTCCATCTCCGTAACTTAATGATTTTAAGATTTTACAATTTGATAATATGATAATTGTTTCTAACAAAACCTTCCTTGTTGACGCCAACGTTCTAAAGCTCTAGCAGCACATGTTTCATGAATGATTTGTGAAATTATTTATGCAGGCCTATCAGCATGTCCCTCCTTACAGACTAATTTTTGTCAACAATCGTTGGTGTCGTTAGTAACTAATTTTCCGTGCAAACTGTCACTTTACTGTTCAACACGTTTTTCTTTTACGTGGGAAGTCGTAACGAAATAATAGTTAACATATCATCAGAGAAGCTGTTAACTATACTCTACTCCGACCGTTTATGTGAGGATTATTATTCTGCCATGCGTTATTATTATTGCCATTGTTTTTATATTAAAAATAGACAAAGGCAGACCTAATCATCGGAAAGGAATAGTGCACCATTGCCAGCACCAAGAGGTAGCGCCCACCGGGCTTAGCAGCTATGGACCCGAGACAGGCAGCCCGCCACACATCACCCTCCTGCGGCACCCCTCCATCGAATGACAGCTAATTGATACGAAGTCTGATGGATACGTCTAATTGGCACCACTCTTCAATTACGTGACCGTTGACTTTGCTTCGCACAATAATAACTGCTTTCGTTTCACCAATTTCGCAGGCGTAGCTGCATCCACGCCAATTGATTGGGAGTGCAGCGAGCGAGTCGTGGCTGAGCTGACGCGGCGAGAGCGTAACGCTGGCTCGGGGCGCTGCCATTGGCCCTCGAGGCCTCCGGGAGGGGGAGGGGGGGGGGCGCGGGTGAAGGCGAGCGCCCCCGAACGAGGGGTGAAGGAGCTCGGGGAGGGTTAGGCGGGCGACGAGCAGGGTGGAGTAGCGGGCGCGGAAGAAGAAGGGAACGCGGGAATGCGGTTGAGCGGGAGGAACGCTGATGTGGAAGGGGAAGCGAAATCAGGCAAAGAAGCGGGTGGCGGTAGTGGGTGGTAAAAGAGGAATAAGGCAGGAAAGCGGTGGTGTCGTGGTTGGAGACGCAATGAGGAACACGGGTGTGGAGGCGTTCAGGGACCCGGGTTGGAACGGAGGCAACAACACTTGTGGGGTTGCGGGCGGGGACGCGGGCGGGGACGCGGGCGGGGACGCGGGCGGGGACGCGGGCGGGGACGCGGGCGGGGACGCGGGCGGGGACGCGGGCGGGGACGCGGGCGGGACGCGGGGGGGTGACGCGGGCGAGGGAGGGGGAGAAGATGCGAGCGCGGACGTGGGGGGGAGCCACAAGACGGGAAGGAAGTGGGACTAAGGACACAAGTGCCGTTCGGAAACAGAAATGTCTCATTTTGTCGCTACAACCTTGAACTTTTTTCCGGTCGGTGCACGTAACTTCCGAAGATAACGAGTATTACTCTGAACACAATGAAATAATGCTGTCGAGTGTAATGGTATTGGCAGTTATATAGAACCTAGCAATTCAGTGCAATGGGAAGAGGGGGAAAAGTTTTGAAGAGAAGGCGAAACGTTTAAGAAATTCAAGTAAAATGCTAAATTTAGAAGTAGGTTGCTGATTAGACACTGATGTGCTGTCGACAAAGCAGTAGAAAGAAATAA
Organism: Teleogryllus oceanicus; assembly: GCA_964035755.1. Lineage (NCBI taxonomy): Eukaryota > Metazoa > Arthropoda > Insecta > Orthoptera > Gryllidae > Teleogryllus > Teleogryllus oceanicus. The sequence continues at coordinate 14,021,519 of CAXIVR010000004.1, read as the reverse complement.
GGTTTAGGAGGTCGCAAATGCGAGATTTTTAGAGAACAAATAAAGAATTGCGTAAAGATTATAGCAGCGAGTTAGGCCAATTTGTAACATAATAAGTTGTAAACAAACAGGCTGCACTTCGAAGCCATAACGCTGAATTAATTAGAAACGAGTAAGAACATATAAAAGGTGAATTGAAACAGGTGGAGTCTCGTTCTGTATTTGATAGGCGCTGATTGCAATCAGTGGACTAGAGAGTAGGAGCTCCAGTAAATGACACTGCCGAGGAGAATAAAAGTGAAAAGTCTACGTAACCGGAACAGGTTATCTCCTGGGCGGGGAGGAAGATGCACGTCAAGTAGACGAGTGGCTGTCGTCGACTGATGGGAGTCGTCCGGATAAGGTCAGACAAGGGCTGATAAATAGAGGATTATTAAGACTGGGGCTGGGCATAAATTGGGATAAAAGCTCCTGAGATGTGGAGTGGGTCAGGTCGTGAAGAAATGCGATGGTGGAGGTGAGCGAACGGATCGTGCGTGTCTCTAAAACTCGGAGGTGAACAGAAGGTTTTGGAAAACGGAGCAAATGGGACACACTGTGAATGGTTGATTAGAATAAAATGAAAAATGAAGGAACAGAGAAAGGAAGAAAATGCGGTCAGTAAAATATAATTGTAGACCATTAGAGAGAGAGAGAGAGACAGACAGACAGACAGACAGAGAGATACTGTGAGAGAGACTAAGAGAGACTAAGAGACTGAGAGAGAGTGACTGAGAGACTGAGAGACCGAGAGAGAGAGGTTGAGAGAGACTGAGAGAGGGAATGTGTGTGTGTGTGTGTAGGTGTGTGTGTGTTGTCGGATGTTAAGTAGTGTTGCAGAGATATTAAGTTGTGTTAGAGTGTATTAAGGCGAGAAACAAATCGGACTTTTCTACCATGAGCTGAGTTAGGGGTGAATGGTTCAGCAGCAAGAATGAGTGACCCAGTGAATAAGAGACCCCTGGGGAATCAGAATAGATAGGAGCAGAAGGAAAGGGCGGGAATACGCGTAAAGACTCGGCGTCGTGTGCTGGGACGGGCATGGTTAAAGATGTTGAGCGAGTGAGCTAGTAAGTAGATGAGCTCCACTTAATGTAAGAACCGTGTGGAATCAGAGTGGAACGGAAGGGAACAGAAAGAAACTGGGGGTGGGCATGAATAGGGATAAAAGCTCCTGAGATGTGGAGTGGGAGCAGGCGTCGAGTGGATTAGGGAGCACGCCAAGGGCGAGGGATCAGAGAGCAACGAAACGGAGAGGACAGTGGACGGGCATAGTAGGCTGAGACAGGCGTCGACGGAGAAGCCCAAAAGCGGACACAGGAGCACAGCGGGCGGCGAGTGTTAGAGGTGGGCGTTGTGTGTGGACGAGACGGGTTGAAGAAGCGGGGCCGAGCGGAGCGGAGTGGGATAGGGTGGCGTTCCTAGAGGGCGTTTCACGACTAGATTGACTCGAGATAATTGGTTACAGATAAGTGAGGGTGGGTGAGGTTTACTGTCAGTTTGCGGGAAGGTGGGAAATCTACAAGTGCTTGAGGAGTAAACTCCATAAATAAGCAAGATAGTAATCTCTACGATTGATGTTTACAAACACTTCAAATAATACGGTCATTAGACACGTACGTGTAGGGCATTTTTTCTTATCTCTCTCTGGATGGTAAGATCCGCTGCCGACCTAAACATCGGATAGGAGTCTTTCCAAACCAGGTATCTCCCATCAGCGGAGCACTGTCTTAGCCGGCACAAGATGTAAGCACCCAACCCGACTCCCGACAAGTGTAGAACTGCAGTCAAAATAAGTGTAAGTGGCTGTTTAGGCAAGGGGTGACCGGGAGCGGTAGCTCAGTGTATCAACTGATGTCACTGCCGCGCCTCTGACCGGGAGGTCCTAGATTCGAGTCCTGATGGCGGCAGGATTTTCGATACTAGCTTTTCAGCTAGGTCGAATTCAGTCGCTGTCTGGAGGAGAATTCTAGCGGCTGGCTGCTCTGCTCGGTAGTTTTCCGTGGTTTCTCCGATCAACACCAAGCGAATGCCGGAGCAGTACCCTACCAAACGGGCCACGGAGCGCGCGCGATCTTTCCTTCATCTTCCTTGTCCTATCCTCTCCCTTCACACACACACACTAACATGCACTACACTACCACATATTCCGGGAGACCGGTCGGGAGCTTAGAGCTTGTCCCGGCTGGGGCGGTGCCCCGCTGGTGGGAGAGTCCTGGTTAGGGGGAAACCCCACTAGCCGACGGTAGGTCGGCGCCGGATCTCGCCATTAAGCGGGGGAAGATCATCGCCACCTCTCGCGAAAAAATATGCACTACGCTTTCGGGACTAATGAACGAAGCAGTTGACGCGCCTGGAAACTCGAAAATACCAACGAACTAGGCAAAAGTTGAGGAAAGGAAAATGAAGAGGAAGGGAAGATTACGCATGGTGCGAGGCCCGCTTGTTGGAATACTGTTCCAGCATTCTTCCGGTACTGACGGGACAAGCCACGGAAAACTACCGATGAAAACAGCCGGTACCACTAGAAATCTCCTCCAGAGAGCTACCTCGCGTTGAACCGCCGTCGACAGGATTCGAACCCTGAGTCTGCCTCATTTTAGAGGGTGGGGCGAGGGGCAGATGCGCTCGGGCTTAAAGAGGACACCCCGCGAGCCCAAAGCGCTCCGCCCTTCCGCCGCCCGCCCGCGCAGCGATCGAGGGCCCTCGGCCTCTGGGGCTGCGCACGCGCAGATGCGCTCTTGATCACGTAATGAAAAGAGGCTGCCGGGCCCCCACGAGAAGCAGTTACTCCGCAGTAACGTCGTTAGACGTCGAGAATTAAGAGGAACTGAAATAGAACACTCATAAAGCATCTTCATATCTCTTGTCCTGGAGCCAGAAATTCGAGCTTCGTAATGTAATGTATTTGCGTTACGGTACTGGTCTCAATCTACTAACAAGCGTTGTTACTTCATTTTACAGTTTTGTAGTTTATGCGAAGTATGCCCAGTTCTCGATGGATTTCCGAATTACATTTCATCTCGCACCTTATGTGATATTTATTGTCTTACGATGACAGTTTCTGCGCTTTGAGACTGTCATTTAATTTATGATCCAATTTTAATGCCTAAAATTAAAATTCACAGTAGACGCCATCTGGTAAAAATTTTAATTTTGTTTTAGGAGATTTATTGTCTATACACGTATTTTTAAGGGTCGAAGTTTTATTTGAAAATCATAAATTAGTTTGAAAATGCTTCTATTTTATTGCAAGAAAATGTATTAATCTCCGAAGTAGAATGGCTCTTAATATTGATCGTACACCATGTATAAAAAACACAAAATGGCTTTGAAAAAATATATTTATTGCAGACTTGTGAAGCACAAAACAATACAGGCATTAATGCAAAAATTCGTCACTCATGCAATACTAAAATATCTTGAATTAAGTGAATAAAAAATAAATAATAAAGAAAACTTATTATAATGCATGCCTAATCCACCACAGAAATGAACGTACGCCGCCAATTTGTCGTTGAGGAAAACGTCGTTGAGAAATAATAATTCAATATTTTGTAGAAAGATCTTCAGCGTGAATAACAGCCTCCACACTTGCTGACAATGATATTACTAGCTTCATTGTACATTGAGGAGCAATTTTCTTTCATTTTTCAGCAAGGATTCTCTTGAGCACTACTTTATTTGAAACTACATGCTTATGCACACGCTTTTCCAATTCCCACCGCAAGTTCCCAATAGGATTGAGATCCGGTGGTTGTGGTGGCGTTTTAGGGCGCTTTGGTATATTATATAGCAACCTTATCTTCACAATATACGGTGTGTAGATGGGCGCCTCCTGAAAGTAACATGTCAGTTCCAGTCCAAGATTCGCTGCACTTTGTTTGACATTCCTTTTTAAAATTTATAAATATCCAAATTTGTCAACTGTGGAATCAGTAAAGTGGAGATTCCCGACACCATACGCAGACAAACAGCCCCATACCATTACGGATCCCCTGCCGTGCTTTATAGTTGCACGAAAATTGTATGTTCTAAGACTGCGTTAACCTTCCTCCATACGTACTGTTGCCCATTTGATCCAAATATCGTGAATCACAGCTCCGAATATTTCTGTAATATTTCGCAAACTGAAGTCTACCGCGCCGATTGGCCTTACTAACCCAAGGCTTCTTCTTCACTACTCTCTCATTGCAACCTGCGTCTCGTAATGCCATTCGAACGGTTTTTGTGTATCCAGTTCTCCCAGTTGTTGAAACCACCCACAGAGTCATTTTGACAATACTTTCGCGAGGATTCCTACTGATGAGATTGACAATATTTCTTTTAATTCGTTCATTGAATATCGTTATTCGGCCTCTACAGTTTTTATTAATTCATCTGCCATCGTACTTGAATTTGTCTACTATACCTCGAATAGTTGTCAGCGTTTTTCCCTCTATCTTCGCAATACATCAAACTGATTTTCACGGCTAAATTTAAAATAAGTTGTCATTCTTACACCGTCGTTTCCTTTTTCGGGGCAATTTTCAATTCAATATTGCTCTCCACAAATCTTATCATCCACTAATCTCTTTGTCACTACTTCGGCCCCAGGAAAACATTTCAACAGGTACGTTTGAAAGCGCGCTTCTGATATGTACGTTTATTTCTGTGCAACACGTTTTGTAGGTAACGCACGAAATATTAAATTTTACATTCAATTAAGCATTTTGCTTCTTTCAAATTGCCCTAGTCCTTCCAGGAAACCCAAATATCAAAATTACATATTTTAACGCTAGAAATATTTATATGAAAATAATTGATGACACCATCGAAGGTGTACGTTCAATTGTGAGAGCCATTGTGTAAAGGCGATACATCAGTGCACTGCAGGGCCCCTATCTGGGGCGGTGGCCTCTCCCGTTGCTGATCGGCTCGGCCATTACCTCCTGTGAGAAAATGAGCGCCACGGGAAGCAGCTTTCGTTATCGCCGCGGGGCAGCGCCACTCGTGCTGCCGGGGCGGAGCGGCCCTGGACAGGGCGGAGTGGGGGCAGCAACTGGGGAGATGACATGCTGGGGACGCGTTGCATGCAGAGGAAGGAGTCGGGGCAGAGACGCGGCGGAAGATGAGTTGGTAACAAGTGTCGGATAAAGGAGCGAGAGATCGGAAAATGCAGGAAAAGCTTGGTGAAACAGGTAGACAAAGAGTGATAGAGAGAGAGGTACGAACCGGACATTGACGGAGAGAGACTGACGATATGAGACAAAGGTGGAAAGAGATGATTAGAGTGAAGAAGAGATACAGGGAAGTTGATAAAGGTGGAGATGAAGACTGAGGACGCTGAAAGTGAATACTAGCAGAAAACGAATGTCCGCGCACGTAATAGTCATGAAAGTCATTGGACGGAACGGGGGAGATTGAAATAGGATTGAGCTTCCATTACTGTTCAGAAGAAAAGATCTGAGCATTCACGGAGCTCTCGGAAGATGAGAACAAATACCACTTTCAATGATATAATTCAATCTCATCATTTGCATTGTGTAAAACAGTATATTATACATCAAGGGAGACAAATGCATTATTTTTTCCAAGATGTAATTGTAGCCAGAGGATGAAGACTACAATTATACCGAGGGAACAATAAATTCTCTCCCGAGGTGTATATGCTATTTTTTCATGACAATCATAGTTTCCGAAAATGTTTTTAAAATATTAAGATACCTGTTGAAAGTGGCATCAGTGACACTGTAAACTGTTTTAAAAGTATTTTAATGTATTAAAAATTTCTTTCATATTTCATTTCTTTCGTTTCTAGCTTGGTTTAAATACGTTCTTTCAGTATCTCACACTCAACGTACCAATGAATCGCAGTAGTTGGTATTGTTATACTCCCGTTCAAAAATTCGCAACACCCAATGGCCTTGTATGTTACCTCCGTGCGGAGTATGAACTGGTAATATTGCAATTTAAAAACTATAATTGCCGTGAAAAAATACTTGAAGATATTGATGATAAGAATAGTCAGAGCTTAGTACAGCTACGGTTTTCACGATTTTTTGTTGAAGTGCAGAAAAATGCAATAAAAGATCACCCGTGAGCTGTTCTTCTTCTGAATTATTCTCTAATCCTAGTATAAGAACATTCTCAATTAGTTCCAAAAATTCTGTCGCAAAACCTCCTGCAACTACTTTTGATTCTTTCCCGCATTTGCCTCAATATTTTTCTCTGCTAATTTTTGAAGAGATTAAAACTTCACGAACGGAGTCTAATTTATGTTCACTTCTACGTGTGCGGGGATGGTGGGGCGGAGCGGGGCGGGGAGAGGCGGAATAGGAAGTCGTGGGGCGGGTCGCGTGCAGCGAACGTGAGGCAGCGCAAGGGAAGGAAGATAACGAGACAGCGGATAAAGAGGCTCGCGCGGTCCTCGTCTCATCGCCTAATGGATGGCGCCGATGATTCCTGATAACGCCAGATCATTCACCGCCACTAACAAATGGCGCCGCTGGCTCTAAATGGCGCCATCCATTTGGCGACTGCGGTGGCGTCGGCCCCGACGGCTGCCGCCTCCAGCGCCACTGGGAACTGCTGCGTTCAAGGACGCAAGGCAAGTTGTGGCGCTCATGTCGTCATACAAAGGCATCTGCGAATACGCCCCTGATGATCATCTGCTTCATATTTTAGGAAAGAAATCGTCTGGAATATTTTTCAAATGAAAATATTTTAAAGTACGCTTTCACGGATATTCCATTGCAAAACGGAATTTGTTTTAAGGCCACATTTTTCCCAAATCTTGCTATTCTTCTAAACACAAGACAAAATGAAGTTGAATCAAATCATTTCGCTCCAATTTGACTAAATGGAGTTCAGGAATTTTGCATAAAAATAGGTTTATTTTTTTATGATGATGGTAGGAAATGGCGCGACGTTTACGACATTTGCATCATGTAAATGAATTTGAGGCCTTGTTTCGTCGTATGCCGAACGACATACGACGAAACCACCCTCAATTTATTTTTTTGTAATGATGTTATGATTATGATGACGAAAAATTAAAAAAAATTGGATAAGATTATTTGAACAGAGTATAAATCTTACATTTTCTGAGAAGAAGTTCTTACATAGTTCCTCATGCAAGAGCATATCATAATGGTCACTACTTATCACTGCGTAACATTTATGTTGCTTTCAATATCTTACATAGAAGAGACAAAAATGGTACAATGTAGTAATTTCCCTGATAAATGATTGCCTCAAAACTGAAGACGCTTATTGTGAATATGACTTTCCTAAAACTGCAAGAAGTCAGCGTTAGTCAAATTAATAGCCACACCATAAAAAATTCAAATTGTGTTTGTAATTTTAAACTGATAACGGCGATGGATCATTAATACACGATCATTACGACATGATTACCGTCGACATAATATCCTGATGTCTAGCAAAAACAAGGAACGATATTGAAGTACAAATTACAAAATGACAACAAATTACAATTACAAAATTAATTACGGAGATGTTAATTACTCCAGAGCTCCTCCAACTATTCTTGAATGTTTTTAATTCCAACTATAACCATTGAATTGGTTGCTGAGTCGATAAGGATAATTGGTTGTATTTAAACACTAAATATTCAAAAAGAAATCTATCAACGTTTTTGACACTGATATCTAATCACTAATATCACCAATCCGATTCACTGGTGGATCTATGGGGGATTGTGGAGGCCATCCTCCCCACAAAGCGAACGTAATTCGTAATATTTTAATCATTTTATAAAAACCAATTACGAAATACTTTGAACTTTAAGACAATAAAAGCAATATTTCAATTAAGAATATTTCATTTTTATTTCTAGCAAAGTTTTTAAAAACGTCGACAATATTGATTCGGTTTGAAATGAAATTGAACCACCCATCTGACCTATTTTCTGGATCCCCTATGATCCAATTAGATACATATGAACTCATGCCCGTATTATATATAACTTAATATTCTAAAAACAGTATATCAAAAAGCAAGATACATATACCATTTCTTTTCTCTATTTTCATTTGATTACGTTTTTTTTTACAATTCTATCAAATTGGTTAATACTTTACCTTTTGATTATAGGAAAACGTCTTTTTGAAGTATCTTTTATATTTGTAAATTAAGATTTATGCCTTTTGAAAGTTTCCAGTATGTCATTTCTCCTAAAATATTTTATTTCATATCAACACTCTTCTTTTTTGAAGATTACGAGTAACACAGGAGTCTTATTTGCACGCAGCGCTTTCCCTAAAGTGCGAACTGTCGCCAGGGAGCGAAATTGCTCCCCGACGGTCGGGCGATCAAAGGTCCTCGGCGCCCGGAGCGGTGGCGCGTCCGCTGGCAGCGCCGTCGCCAGAAGTCGCGAGCTCGGCAGGCGGTTCCGCATGTGGGGAACGAGCGGCCGCTAATCTAAAGTTCGCGCGAGGTCGTCGCCCCCCTGGACCCAGAGCCACTCCCCTCCCCTTGCTCACCACGCCCCCCAGGCCCCCCCCTCCCCGCAATCCCGACGCCCTCTGTCGTGTTTACACTCTCCCTCTCCTTCGCCCTCGCCCACCTCCACCCTCACCCTCGCTCTCTCTACCCCCCACACCGGTAGCGGTAGCTCAGTGCATCAACTGATGTTACTGCAGCGCCTCTGACCGGGAGGTCCTAGGTTCCCACTCCCCACGGCGGCAGGATTTTCGACACTAGCTTTTCAGCTAGGTCGAATTCAGTCGCTACCTGGAGGAGAATTCTAGCGGCCGGATGCTCTGCTCGGTAGTTTTCCGTGGTTTCTCCGATCAACACCTCGCGAATGCCGGAGCAATACCCTAACAAACGGGCCACGGAGCGCGCTCGATCTGTCCTTCCTCTTCCTTGTCCTATCCTCTCCCCTTACACACACACTTACTCTAACATGCTCTACACTACCACATATTCCGGGAGACTGATCGGGAGCTTAGAACTTGTCCCGGCTGGGGTGGTGCCCCGCTGGTGGGAGAGTCCTGGTTAGGGGGAAACCCCACTAGCCGACGGTAGGTCGGCGCCGGATCTCGCCATCCAGCAGGGGAAGACCACCGCCATCTCCCGAGAAAAAAACGCACTACACTAACGGGGCTAATGACCAAAGCAGTTGACGCGCCCGGAAACACGAAAAACAAACCAAACCAATCTCCCTCCACCCTCATCCTGCCTGCCCCCGCACCCTTCCTGCCCTCCCCCCTTCACCTTCAACTTCGCCCTTGCCCTCACCCTTGCCCTCGCCTTTGCCCACGGCCCTCCTTTCGAAAGCCAACCTTTCACCCATTTTATCGCACGCACGCCGGCCGTGTTGTCAATCGATTGCCGCAACAAATCGAGCAGCTCGACGCAATCGATGTCGAAAGAGTCAGTAGACCGTGGGTGTTTTAGTGTAGCGTAGAAAATATGAGACTTGAACGACCCTACTCCACCACATTTATGCCAGCACGTCACAGGTTTGACCATTCGCACATGAATATTTATTACGTGATCAACCCACATTCATTTCCCTAATCAAATGTAACTTACGAATCTTTAGTATAAAAAACAGATTCAGAAATTCGCCGCTGTTAGTTTTGCCTAAAACACGATTAGTAGAAAATAAAACATTAAAGAATCATCAAACTAGCTACTACTGCTACTTACGTTATGTTATTTATCTTTTTCTTACGTTTTTAATCAATTTTCAGCAATATAAATTCAAAGTCTACAAAATAATATTTTATTTAATGTAAAGGAAAGAGTAGGCGAATTAATGTAAATGAATGTATTAAAACCATTTCGTCCGTGGCCGAAAATCAAAAGAAATGCATACAACCTGTAAATCCGCAGAACGTTTTGACGCATGTATTACGAATCAGCCACCTCATCGCCCTCCCACAAGCGGTCCTTGTTTGCGTCCATTTCTGGGCGAAAGTGCCATCTTGTTGGCGTGCGTGTGGCTGGAGGCGAGCCAGCGCCGCTTTCACCGCCTTCATGCAAATATTTCGGCGCGTGTAAATGGCGCCCAGCACTTCGCTTCAATTAGCGCGCGGGATTTTCCTGAGGCTTTGGGAGCGCGCGCCCGGCGGCGCTGGCGGGGAGGCTGGAGGGGAAGCGAGGAGGACGGGGGGTGGGGGGGGGGGGTTACGTGCAGCTCGGTTAAATACCCGCGTTCTGGAGTCGTGTTCATGGGCTCACACCCGGCAATTTGCATTATTTGATTGTGAGTTTGCTTTTTTTTGTTTTCCATCACATCGACTCCTGAAGCCACCAGATGATTTTGAATCCATTATAGGCAAAGGTTGCTCAGGGCATGAACTCATATCACTGCAGTACCTCTGACCGGGAGGCTCTAGTGTTTCACTCCAGACGGAGGCACAATTTTTGACACTAGCTACAGAGCTGGGTCGAATTCAATCGATCTGCAGAATTCTAGCAGCCGACTGCTCTGCCTGGTAGTTTTCCGTGGTTTCTCCGATCACCATTTGGCGAATGGTGAAGCAGTACATTCACAAACGGGCCCCGGGTAGCATGCGCTCCTTGCTTCCTCTTCCTTGTCCTGTCCTCACCCTTACTACGCACAATTACATGCATTACACTGTCACAAATGCAGGGCGACCGGTAGAGGTTGTCCTGGCTGAGGCGGTGCCCTTCTGATAGGAGACACCTGCTTGGGGAGATCCCTCCAAGCGAACGTAGGTCGGCGCCGGATCTCACCAGCCAGCTGAGTAAGATCGCCGCCATCTCACGCGATGAAAATTTGCACTACACTTACGGGACTAATGTTGATAATAACAGTTGATTCGCCCGGAATTTCGAATCAATTATTGATTCAATCCAACAATTCAAACCCATATTCGTTGCTGTAGATGTCGATACAACGGTGACATTGATATTTATCCGTTACTTGTCTCGCTTTCTGGGAGAGCGACTGTAAAAGCTTATTAGGATGGGAATTGTTGGAAGATTTAATTATTCTGAGAATTTAGTCAGTGTTCTTTTGCGTTTCACAAACATAACGTGCGACATGAGAATTCTCTGCCTTATGAAATGCCACCGACCGTTTGTACCGCACTGAGGTGATCCCCTTACCACTAGAGTCATCAAGAGAATAGTATAGGTTTGTGGATTTTCCAGCAGGTTGCAGCACAAGATCACAATTGGATCACGTGAATAAATATGAGTCCTGAAAGAGGGAATTGGGAGGGAAAACAGAGGAAATATTTGATTATGCTTTTGCCAGACAGAAGTAGAATTTTGGGGTAAGTATTTCATATAGCAGCTAGAGATATTTGTCTTTTCCATCACTGGCCACAATATCTTAACAGTTTCTCATAGAATACTTGCGGAGTCAAATCGTTTTCTTGCGTACTAAGCCTCAATTTTATGTCCTTTACTAATGCCATTTGTGATTAATTGGCAGCTCTGTCTGTAAATATACACTGCAGTCTGTGCATCATAGCTACTAAGCAATACGAAGTTTGCGACAGGCATAAACCTACAGCAGTGGCCGCCTTACGAAGCTTTAGCCACCGAACAGTTTCAAACATCTATTGTGTTTTACCAAAGAATCGGGCAGAAATATGATAATTAGTTTTCAAATCGTATATTGGTTCATCACCTATACGTATTCACTCTTCCTTCTCAACTGATACTCTTGCATACCACAGTAAACAAACATTTGCCCTCTACCTGGATGAAGTAATCAGTTTCCCATTAGGAAAGAAAGGCATAAGTTCTTTTTGTTTTCTGTTCCAACTCGCACATCCAGCAAAAACCTAGCTTAGTGCCAGTGAGTAGTATATCAAACTAGCTATATTACAGAATGTACCTTATACACACACGAAAATCATAATGCACATAAGCTCACGGTGCAGCCAACTTCGTCACTGACCGAGATAGTTCCGCTGGAACATACATGCGGCTGATATCGTGAGTCATCCATCTGACCTCTGAGAAGTAATTCCAGATCAGCCAACCTGGGATTGACTCTGCGATCGACAAAAAAAATCTCAGCGAAGTATTAGTAGGTCGCAATCTGTGGTTTAGTCAACTTCAAGCGTAGACACTTCGTCCGGTTTATCTCAAGACCATGGACGCAATACTTCTATTTATGTTGAATGCTGCTTCTGTCCGGGTGAGAATTCTACAGGAAGGTAGCCAGTGGTAGTGGTTTCGGGAACGACCGCTGGCGTTGTGGTTAGATCGCAAGTTGATTTTCCCTCTCTGTGTATCGAGGTTCAAATGTCGATCGATCTTAATGGAATTTGTGGTGGACAAGTTAGGCTTGCGGCAGATGTTCTCGAGATTTTCCTGTTTACACTGCCTGTCATCCCAATATTGCTTCATTAAAACTTAAAACATACCCTCCATCATCCTTCTTGCAACCAATCATCTAGGGTGTGGTCGGAAAAGATCTGAGGATCGAATTGAAGATGTTGCTGAAGATGTGGCATCACAGCCAGACGGATGCCAGCAAGGAATGTCAAGAAACGGCAACGGAGGAATGTCAAGAAACGGGCCAGATATCGTATGCAATTTTGCATTCTACTTCCTCTTATAAGACTGCTAGCTTGCCTTTCTTTTTTAGAATACATTTTCTCCTCGTAATCAACCAACTCGTTTCTGAAGTGTTTCATAGTATTCTTCCACGTTCAGACAAATTGTGTACTATAGTTCTTCCCGTTGAAAATTCATAACCAACCATATGTTGTTTGTTTTTTAAATATTTTCGTCAATGAAAAAACAGTAAAACCCGTATGAGAGAGAAGGTACGTGGAGAGAAGTGTAAATCTCTGCAAACTAGACCCTCCTATGTCTGTGCATTCAATACTACTGTCGTAATACATCTTCGTTCTGCTAAATATGATATAAAAGAAAATGTGTATGTATTTTAATTTCCTCTCGAATGTATCTATATATACAAGAGGTGAGCTACAATTTTCAACTATTTTTAAGACAAGAAATTATTTACATCTAATTAATGTTGTTCATTGAAATTTTATGCCTTGAGAAATAACTACTTCTTTACTTTTCATGAAAATGTCTAAATGAATGCCGAATGCCTAAACCGTGCGTAGGATTATTTCCAAACTGACGAAACCTTTGTCGTTTTTGCGTGAGCGGAAGCTCTACGATTTTGAAAAAGTTCATTAATTATTGGGGGGGCTTTATATGAAGCTCTAAGAACATTTTCAAAATTTTCTCTAAACCGGCTCCAAATTTTTTCTTTAAATTTTTGCTACGGTTATTGCTAAACCCAATCCTATACGATGACAGAAATGGCATATTGTTTTTTCTTTTGTTTTTTAAAAAATTACAAAAATTTATATTTTTGCTTGTCTCTCACGTCGATAATACTTATTTTCTCAAAAATGGCTCAACATTTTTTCTTCAAACTTTTCCAACAAATGGTGTTAAAGGCACTGTGTAATATAACATAAAGTTTCTTTTACGGTATTCATTTGTTTTTCAAAAGTTACACAAATACAATATTTTTACAATATATCTCACGCCGTTAATATGCATATTTTATTGTATTTGTATATATTATTAAATTTTTGAGCGGACGTTCTTTAAATTACTTCTCAACTCAATAGATTCCTGTGAAAAAGAGCTTAAAATTTCGCATCCACAATAACGCTTAACGCCATTTTTGTAAAACGGATCCAAATTTTTTAATGAAAATTGCTATTTAGGCGAGGTTTCAGCCTTATTTAATATTCCTAAAATAATATTTCGGTTCTACTATTTGAAAACCTAAAAGCAGAGAAAATGTCAGAAAAAAGTATTTTGGGCGGCGATAGATGGCAGCTGGCAAGAGAATGAGGCAAGACCGTAAAGCCAGTCCACACCAAGGAAATTAGAAAACATTTCTTCGAGAAAGTCTGTGCCATTCTGTAGCATCTCTAATTGCTTTCTGGTATACATACGTATATACGGAAGTAATATACATGTATAGAGAAAGATATGTAATGCCGCGGAGAATCGATTTCGATATTTTAACGGAAATACATTTTGGGGTCCCCTGACACCGAAAAGGTGTATTGTCCGTCCGTCCGTCTGTCGTATGTGAAACAACCTAGCGCTTAAACCACACATACGATCTGATCCAAATCGAAGAAACCCTTTTCCCTCTAGCTCTAGTTCAAGCTTTGAAGTTTTGAAAAACATTCTTTAAAATTTGGGGGTACTTTACATCAAGCCCCCGGAATATTTTCAAAATTTTCTCAATATCGGCCCCAAATTTTTTCTTTAATTTCCACTAAGAACGGAATAAAATACACTTCTAAAAGTGGCGTAGGTCCGATTTCGATGGTTAACTCTGAATTTTCAAAAATTGCAAAAGTTTGGAATTTTTCCAGCGTCTTCCTACAACTATAAAATTGAAGATAGAGATTTTTTCTACAAATGAAATTTGTTGGAAATAAATATCTCTTTCATTAAAGTAATATAGATTTTTTAAAAAATTTAGTAGTTTTCATGAACAGTGATGAAAACTTGCAATTTTAAAAAATAACAAAAAGAATATTTTCTCATAAATGGCTCCAAATTATTTCTATAAATGTTTGGTTGTAATAGAATCAAATACACCCTATCCGATGACATAAACCCCATATTGAACTATTATTTTGTTTTTTTTAGAAATAACAAAAATGTAATTCTTTTCCAGTCTCTCACGTCGGAAATATTTACACTAGAGGCGATTTCTTCGCTTTATTAGATTTATGAGTACATTTGCTTTAAATAATGTCAAAGAAAGTTTCTCGAAAACTCAACAGTTTTCTGTAAAAATGAGCTCTGAATTCAGCATTTTCAGAAACGGTCAAACGCCATTTTGCCAAAAATGGCTCCATATTTTTTCTTCAAATTTTGCCAATAAATAGTGCTAATTTAACTGTTTAATATGACGTCAAGTTCATTTTGGTGTATTCTTTTGTTGTTGTTTTTCACAAATTACACAAATGTAATTTTTGAAACATTTCCATCGATTTGCATACATTTTTGCATTGTTTAGTGAAAGTACTTTAAATGATTTCAAATGAAGTTTTTCGAAAACTCAATAGATTCCTGTGAAAAAGAGCTTCAAATTTCGCATTTACAGTAATGCTTAATCGCTATGATCTTAAAACGGCTTCAATTTTTTAAATAAAAACTGCTGTTTAGCAACGGTATAGCCTTCTTTAATATTCTAAAAATAGGTTCTATTATTTGAAAACCGAAAAGTTGCGAAAAATTTCAATAACAAAAATTCTTTGTACCGCAATAGATGGAATCATGCAAGGAGGGACGAGATTGTACAGTACCAGTCCACATCAAGGAAATTGGAAAACTTTTCTACGGGAAAGTCTGTGCCGTTCTGTAGCACCTCTACTTTTTAAAGTCGCATGCAATTGCTTGTTTGAAACACAAAACCGGAAAACATATTTTTTTCATCGTTTAATATTAATTTGTTATTGTGAAACTAATTTGAAACCAGTTTTGTAGCACTTTAGAAACATGCAAACTCTTACTTTTGTATGAAAGATAAACGAATTTGTATGAATTACGCAAGTATGCAAAAACGTTGTCTTGACACATGTTTTTCTATGTATTTCAACGCGCTAAATCCGAATCTGAAGTCTGAATTGCACTACAACCCTGCAGTTTTTTTTAAATAAAAAAAACAACGTAACATTTACAATCTACAAATTCACGTTTTTTTTACGATTAAAAAAGAATTGGAATGTCGTGGCGCAATTCTGACTTCAGATTCGGATTTATATTTGGGTTGACAACCGCATTCTTGCGATTAAAAAAGAACTGGAAGATGGTGGCGGAATTCTACCTTCAGATTGGGATTCAGAGCATTTACATACGTAGAGAAACATGTGCTTGGGTCTGTCAACAACTCCCGGAAACAAAAAATACAATGTTACGATGATTTATTGCAATTTTCAAAAAAAAAATGGAGGGTTATGGCGTAATTCTGGCTTCAGATTCGGATTCAGCGCGTCGACATACATAGAGAAGTATGTGTCAAGTCGTTTGGTCTGATAATTTTTGTTGTCTCTCTTGGAGGATTATGGCGTAATTTTGGCTTCAGATTCGGATTCAGCGCGTCGACATACATAGAGAAGTATGTGTCAAGTCTTTTGGTCTGATAATTTTGTTGTCTCTCTTGGAGGATTATGGCGTAATTCTGGCTTCAGATTCGGATTCAGCGCGTCGACATACATAGAGAAGTATGTGTCAAGTCGTTTGGTCTGATAATTTTTGTTGTCTCTCTTGGAGGATTATGGCGTAATTTTGGCTTCAGATTCGGATTCAGCGCGTCGACATACATAGAGAAGTATGTGTCAAGTCTTTTGGTCTGATAATTTTGTTGTCTCTCTTGGAGGATTATGGCGTAATTCTGGCTTCAGATTCGGATTCAGCGCGTCGACATACATAGAAAGTATGTGTCAAGTCTTTTGGTCTGATAATTTTTGTTGTCTCTCTTGGAGGATTATGGCGTAATTCTGGCTTCAGATTCGGATTCAGCGCGTCGACATACATAGAGAAGTATGTGTCAAGTCGTTTGGTCTGATAATTTTTGTTGTCTCTCTTGGAGGATTATGGCGTAATTTTGGCTTCAGATTCGGATTCAGCGCGTCGACATACATAGAGAAGTATGTGTCAAGTCTTTTGGTCTGATAATTTTTGTTGTCTCTCTTGGAGGATTATGGCGTAATTCTGGCTTCAGATTCGGATTCAGCGCGTCGACGTACATAGAGAAGTATGTGACAAGTCTTTTGGTCTGATAAGTTTTGTCTCTCTGTGTAATCAAACATTTCATACAACTTCTACCACCCCCATTGCCCCACTGGCCTCTCTTCCCACGCGATGAGAGGATTGGCTTCCTTCGACCGATGGCCGCTGCCTCAGGCTGTGCAGAAGGGTGGTTGCGGAGAAGGGTTGGAACTGAGCGAGGCGTGGCCGGGCGGGTGGGCGAGAGCTCTTTGTACTTTAGAGCCCTCGAGCCACACCAACTCCGCTCCTCGCCCCTCACCCCCTTCTACCCCACCTCATCCTCGCTGACTTTGTCAACCGAGCATCCGCGTCTTGTGTTGAATCTCTGCTTCGTATGTGAGAAGTTGCCAGTTGAGATGAATCGGCTGTTATTAACTCTGGCAAGTTTCGGATGATAGAACCGGCTTCAAATTCCGCCTCGTTGTCGTCCGTCCTGTAAGCGCTCTACCTTTTCACTATATTCACTAAAAAGTCTACAGCGGGTCACTCAAGGATCCTAGTAGTATTACTTGACCTGTCACTTGTTATGACAATATCACAGCAAAAATTAGGAATGGTTTTATATATCCTAACTGCCCTACAGGCGTGGGTTCGTCTTTTAACCTGCTTTTTGTAATAAAAGAAACATAGGCAAGTTAATCTTTTAACAATGAACCGAGTTCTAGATATATTCTGTTAAATATTTGAATACAATTTTATCTGGCATTTACACATTGCATTGAAAAATTCTATCACTAGCTCTACCTTTAGCAATCACGTGATTACCTAACAACTGCAGTTGCGTTTTAACACTCGCATAAACACTTTACATAAAATTATATTACCCTTCACTTCACAAAAAAACACAATAAAATACCTGTACACAAGACATGGAAACACAAAATACTGGAAAAGAATCACATACCAAAATACCCTTTACATACACCTTCAAAGAAATTGTCACTTGAATAGTGAATGAAATATATACAAGACGTTGTTTCACTTTCACGTACATATTACTTTATACAATTTAGCCAGCAAAGAAAGAAAATGTCGTTATGCCATGAACGTACAATTAATAATAACTCTTACTAATGGTTGGTTTTGAAGAGTTTGAAAACGATTAAACAATAAATTGAAAACACACACTAAAGAACAAATATTATCGTTAATAGAAAAAATGGAAAAACTAGGTTTTTAAAATTCTTTACATGGATTAGCTATCTGGCTTCCTTTTACGTCTGCAATACTGTAAAGGATTACGTTTAAATGTTTTTAATATAATTACTCGACTATCTACGTCTGTGAGGTAAATTCTATGTCTGTAGAATAATTCTCGCTTCTTTAAACAGTTTTTTTAGAATTTCTAGTGAATTTTTCTGACTCACGACACGTCGCTTCGAAAAAATATTTCCACAGCTTGCAGCGGCGACGGCGACCCAGATCCTTTCAAGGTCGTGGCAACCCCTTGCTTCGGCGAACACGTCCTCTGGTGAATCGTTACCACATTCCTTCGAATTTTATACAATATGACTGCAATACCTCCGTGTAATGAATTTCTCACGTGGTAAGCCAAGACGAAAACAATAAAAAAGCTTTTTCACGCTTCTTATCGTGGAAATACGGCAAATTCTCCTCTCCGTCCAACACGAACAGTTTCGGTGCGTCCAGATCGGTGGACGGCAGCAAAACAGAGAACTTTTCGTAGCGGTGCTTTGCGCTAGTGCTGATATTTTCAAGGGTGACTTTTGATTGGTTCTCGTTCTATTCTACGCGAGTGCGTTCAGAAACTTTAATAAATTCTCTCAAGGGATACCATTTACTGCTGGCGCAATCTCTTGCAATTCGGTAATTGCATCTTGTCGTGTCTTGACATTCTCGGGTGCTTCTCAAAAATCAATGAAACCGACATATGTGCGGTTACAGTATCTTTATGTGGGAGGGTGAAAGTGGGTGACCTGTTACTTAGGAGTTTGCTCAACTCTTTGGATTGCAAATCTCTTTATTACTTATTGCATTGTTTATGAGTACGATAACATAACAATTACAGTTAAATGAAAAATCTGATTTAGAAGCATCATTTAGAAATACTATGGCAAATTGAAATGATTGAAGGCGTTGTCATTGTCAACAATAGTATTTATTTCAATAATAGCAGCTTTCGATGGCTTAGCCATCATCATCAGTTTTCTGCTGTCTGGGAGCCACAAAAACGACTACTGAATCAATATACTTTGGCAAATCCAAATATTTCATTGTGAAGCATAATTGTTACGATATGTTATTGAGTGTTAGAAAATATATATCTAATAAAAATATAAATGGAATTTATAAATTAAAATAATGTATCAACGAAACTTTTCAAGAAAAGATCTGTTATTGGGGTATATCGTTTAAAAACAAAAGAACTGAAATGAGTATTACAACGTGAAAACGACAGCTAAAATAATATTGAACAAAACAGTGCACATATGAAACATAACATCGATCTCTTTTTTCTATCAACATGTTTTTATTCTTATTTGTAGTCTTTCAAATACTCATAGCAATAAACAAACCTGATGAATACCAATTAATTAAACATACTTTGAACTGAAAACTCATTCTCACTCACTACTGGTAATTAGAATATAAAGATACTAGTTGAATGTGGCGTCACCGACGCTGTTAATTGTTTAAAAAAATTTCATGTGCCGGAACTGACTTTCATACGTCATTTCTTTCATGCGTAGCTTTGTTCTTGCAGTGTCTGGCGTTAGACTTACCAATGAATCTTAGTAGCTAATAATGTTATCCTCCCGTTCAAAAATTCCCAACATCCAAAGGCCTTATATGCCACCTCTATACGGGATATCAACAGGTAATATTGCATGTTCAAAATTATAATTAAAAATTAAATGAGGAATTGGCAATTGGCGGAGGGGGTGGGACTGGCTTAATAACGTGAATAATATTTCCTATTAATGTGATTAATTTCTCCCATATCATGTGAATAATGTCTCCTATTTTTCGAGACATTATAACTCCACAAACTAAGTCTAATCACTTGCACTTCTGCAATCGTTTAGTATACGAATCCATATAAACATTAAAAGTCAATTTTTATTTTGTTTATATTTGTTATTATAAACAATATTTGTATATTGTTATTATTATAAAAGATTATTTTGTATGTTTATGTGAATAAGGTGTTATTTAAGTTTAATAAGAATAAGTTATGAGCCACATTCATTTGAAAATCGATATTTGTACACTTAAAAACGTAAAAGTGAGAAATCGTACGTAAAAACGTTCATTCATTCTCTATCATTACTCACAGTTTTGTGTTTTCTGTATTCACAGGAAATTCTTTAAATTTAATGCGTTGCGAGGCAACACTGTTCGTAGGATTTTTCAAATTTATTTTTAAAAATATGGTAATAGGTCTAGGAAAAAAGGAAATATTTAAGAGCTTTGCCAAAAAATGTTGGATGAACGTATCTATTTGAAGCAACAGCCGTCTACAGCTCCGCAGGCGAAGGCCGCGCCCTCGTCGCGTGTAATGCTTCTGCGGAGTGCGTGGGAACCATATTGCAGCAGGCGCCTGAGTGGGCGGAATGAGCAGAGAAATAGAAAGAAGCGTCGACCCGAGGCAACGTCTTGGCCCTGACGGTGGCGCAGCGCGGCGCGGCTTGGAGGCAACCAGACCGGACGTGACGCACAGGACGTTTCGCCGGAGACTTCCGCTCACCGCTCATCGCCCACCGCCCTGCCCTCGCCCCCTGCCCCCGCCCCCTGGCCCCGCCCCCCCCCCCCCCCGCCCCCCCCCGCCCCCGCCGCCCCCCCCGCCCCCTCACCCCTCTTCTCCCGTTCTCGTCCCCACCCCTTGCATCCCCGCGACCCCGCGAAAGTCCGTCGAATAACGGAAGCGATTAAGGCTCCCCGCGCGCTGTCACTCGCTAGTTCTCGCTGCTCTCTGCTCGCCGCCGTCTCCGCCGGCAACGCCCCCTCAGATGCATTCTAGCCACACGGCGCAAATGCCCTCGCTACAATTTCTTGCCCAACATCTTCTCTTCTGAAATTTCGTAATGGTGACTCCACACATTGAGCATTCGCCGAGCAGCGAGCTACTACTGCTCGCTCAATCCCGAGTAGCTGATAATTTTCGGTGAATGTTTACTTCCTTTGATCTGTCCAAAAACTGACACGCGACGGGTAGAACGATCAGCAAGCGTACGGCGAAAAGCGAGCGGTCTATCCACTCTACTCGAGAGTCGTCGAGGAGTCGCTGGCCGAATACCGATTGGGTGGAGCCGCTTTAAGAGGTGCGCTTTCATCACAACAATTCACGGTACAAATGACTTCCTCACAAACGGTTTCAGCCCAATTGCCATATTCACAAAACCGTTAGCCTAATTAATGGTCTCGCCAAAAGTGATTCCATAAAAATTACACTCCTCCCGAATGCACTAATTATTTTTTAGTTCTGTGAACAAACATTTTTAGAAAATAGTTGTATTTTCATTAGATACATTTTATTTAGATGAAAAACTTTCCTTATACACTGATGATATTTATCTTCCTCAAAAATCCCTGCCTCGCAAGTGACCTTGGCTCAATTACCTTTATCGCAAAGAGTTGACCCAAATGTTCTATTGAAAGGCTCAAAATTCTCTCATTATATACCTTCGTGACAAATTTCTACGCCAGAAACGTCCTTATCACAAATCTCCCCATCGCAAATGCCATCGGGTCAAATTCTTCATTTTCAAATATGCGGCAATGATGGTACATCCACCACCAACGTAATCAGAGCCATAGATTAAAAAGAGAGATGGTATACACGAAACGAAGTGTACTCATTTATTATCTTGCAACTTTCAAAGCTCTCTAAATTTATTTTTATTTTATGTTTTCGCTGGACATATCTATTGACAATAAATTTAATTTTGATATATTCATGATTTTGAAAATTACATTTTCTTTAATCTAATTCCACTACCAGCAGATTAATTTAAACAAATAGCTCCGTATTTAAATATTTCAAGTATTTCTCTGCAAGTGATCTCGAGAATCTCTACGTTCTCTTCCATCCCATCCTATTCCATTAATATGTATGTAAATTAATATAAGAATTGCTATAAATGACATGAGCACCTAAAAAACTTTATTTATATATAAATTTATGTATGTTATGGGTCTTTTGACTTACGACAGCAGCAGCTGTCGATTATTTACCTGCTCCTATAAATACCGATATGGAGTTTGTATGTAATATTTTCTCTAGATACTGTGATTTCCATCTTTCAGCTCAGACATAGTAGGATTTTATGTTCATTTCTAGATTGCAAACATTTTAACACATCGTAGTTGCTTGGCAATATTAGCACGACTCCGGTATTGTAATTTATGTTGTGTATTTCGTTTGACATTCATTTTCTTTTGATTTTAACATTAATTATTCTTGTCATGAATATTCTCGAAAGAAAGAAATCCTCAACAATTTCCCCAATCCCCAGTTGTCCGCTTCAGAGTAAATAGCGAGCTCAAGGGATAGCGTGCAGTCCCGCTGTTGTAGGGTTGTTGTGTTGTGAGACGGGGTTGGGCGGCGGGAGGCACGCGGTGGGACGGAGTGGGACGGCGCGGTCGGCGCAGCGCCGGTGACCCAGATGGCGCCGCGACGCGCCCTACATTCGCTGTGCCGCCCCCGCCCCGCCCCCCTGCCCCGCCCCCCGGCGCGGTACATCACTTCCGTCGCACGCCGTCGCGCAATGGGGCGGCCGAACGCTCCCGGCCCCGCCGATACACACGCACGCGCCCCCCTCCACACACACTCATTCGCTCACTCAGCCACCGGTAGCGGTAGCTCAGTGCATCAACTGATGTCACTGCAGCGCGTCTGTCCGGGAGGACCTAGGTTCCCACTCCCCACGGCGGCAGGATTTTCGACACTAGCTTTTCAGCTAGGTCGAATTCAGTCACTATCTGGAGGAGATTTCAAGCGGCCTGTTGCTCTGATCGGTAGTTTTCCGTGGTTTCTCCATCAACACCGACGGTAGGTCGGCGCCGGATCTTGCCATCCAGTAGGAGATGATCACCGCCATCTCCCGAAAAAAAGTGCACTACACTAACGGGACTAATGACCGAAGCAGTTGACGTGCCCGGAAACACGAAAAAATCAATCACTCAATCACTCTCATTCACACTCTTTAACCCACATTCTCTCTCTCACACACACTTACACACTCTCACTCTCACACTCTTACTCACACTCTCAATCACACACTCACATTCACATTGCCGGCTCCGCGCCCTGCAATATCTCCGCTCCTACCCTCATCCCACTCCTCAATATTATCCGCTCCTAGGACGCCGTCTAGCTTCCTGCTTTGCCCCATCCCTTTTCTCGCACATTCCACATCACTCTACATTCCGCAGTGTCTTCCCTATCAAGTGTCGTGAGGCGTCAAGTGTCTCATCACATATCACACTATTTGTTGCGTCGCATAGCGTACGTGTCATATTCCGTGTCACGTGTCACGTCACGTATTACGTCATATATCGCGTCGCGCATGGCGTCCCTTTTGGTGTCACGGTTCCTGATAAGCTCAATGCCTGATTTCTCATCCGTTTGTGCTCTCTAGGATTATTTTATTGTCATTGCATCGTCTTCTTGTTTCACTTTGCGTTTCAACTGCACACCATCCGCTTTTACGAAAACTAATCTCATCGCTGCATTCCCATATCTTCAAGTCCCCATCATCGCTACTTCATCATCAGTTAGCTAACATAGAGACCCGTTTTGTGAAAAGTTCTGGTGCATCCTTGCGTCACATCCGCGAAATTTCATTCCTTTTCTATGATGCCGGTACAGTCATATCACCACTCACGATGCTACAACTAAACCACCGCGTCGTTTTCACTCTTTCATCCTGAGACCTTCTGTTCAACGACTTCGTTTCCTTTTCGATATTTTTTCGTGGTATGGTTCTCTCTTGATTCTCATTTTATTAATACGAGATTTTTTTTGCAATCACTGAATATACCTTCTTTCTTTTGCACACTCCACTGTCCAATCCTCCCATTTCCTCGTGCTTCAACGTGCTCATTTCACATATTTATCCTGAAGGGGCGGGGTTTCACGGGGGCGCTCCCCTCTATGGAGTTGAATGTCCCCTATTGGGGAAGTATTAATTTCTCTTCGCCAGGGAAAAAAATTAATCCATATAAGAAGCCAACATTTTATTTACACTTATTTCCCATTTATTTCCGAAAATTGGGCAAGAAAGAATTGTCAAGACCATTATTAGGATTGACTAAAATTGAGATGTATAAGCGAAGATGGCATTCCTTTCATTATCCATTTTTGTATCGTCTCTTCCCCAAGTTTTGGATGTCCCCCTGTGGAGAAAATTGCCAATGGCACCCTGCAATTGGCAATCATTTACATCCCAGCATCCCCATTTTCATCCACGCACAACAACGTGCGCGTCTTGCCTCGTCATCACCACTCCCGCATACTCTCTTGTGGTCGCCGTCACTGAGTCACTCCACCACGTTGGCTCGCAAGAGGTTATCTCCACAAACGGGGCACCGCAACAACCGGAGAAGCCGAAGAGGTGACTCAGGGCATCAACGGATGTCTTTTCTGTGCTTCTGACCGACAGTTCCAAGGTTCCGACGATGGCATGACTTTCGACACTAGCTGCATCTCTTATTAACACCAGGTGAATGCCGGAGCATTCTCCAACAAATGGGCCACGGACCTCGTGCGATCTTTCCTTCCTCTTCCTTCACCTATTCACACCCCTTGCTTACATACCCTTACACTCACATTTACATGCACTACACTGACATACATGCGACAAACCAATCGAGAACTTAGAGCTTGTAGGAGATAACTGGTAAGGAAAACCCCTCTAAAAGACGCTAGGTTGGCACCGAATTTCACCGTCCACCTCCTGCGATAAGAACATGCACTATATTTTCGGGACTAATTACTTTAGCAGTTGACGCACCGAAATGACTAATCAATCAAATCAAAATTCAACCGGAGAAGCTCTGAGCTTCCGGCTGCCCTACCGAAATGTGCGGTACTGTAGTGAATATGTGTGTAAAGATAGGGAATAAGATATGGAAGAGGATGAAATGATAGTTCGCGGTCCGCGCCCCATTTGCACGGCAATATTGGCTCCGAGCTGAACTCAGTCGGCTTCTCCTCTCCAACTTCCCGCTGTCTCAACCCGGCCTCGGCCTCGGCCCACGTTTGTGCCCCAGTTGTGTCGTGACGTTCCGTCGTCTCCAGCACACAGTCGTTTCTTTTCAAGTTGCTATTCTTTAAGACTGCTTCACACGCTATGTAATCTCTTCTTAAGTAGTATAGTAGTTGCTGAAGCATTCTTTGCTGCCAAACTGACTGCTCCACGATCGTCTTTACTGTATTTTTACCGGATAACGGACAAAACGCTTCATATTTTTTCCAGGAATTTTTCATCTCCGAAGACCTAGAAACGCGTAAATAAATTCAAAAGTTCGATTCATCCCGATCACAATTACTCACAGCGGTCACTAATACAGTGTTACTATTTTTTCAACTCCGCAATTGACTCTTGCTAAATTTTCTGGCGTACGATAATCTCATATTTTCTCCGGTATTGAAGAGATCCGGAAATTAACCTCTTTACTCTCTCAACAATTATGAGATAATTAAATAATTGTTATCCTTAATGAGAAACAAATTATTTGAAATCAAAAAGATTCAGTTATTTTTTTAATATAATTATAATTTTAGATCACGGATCTAAGGTTTGGTTTAATAATATTAAATAATTTGTCCAAGTGTGAATGTGATTTCGTAAATAATACACGGTACGTAGTAGCTCATTTCGTTTATTTACTTTACCAATTACTCGGTAGAATTAAATAATTCTAATACAAAAAATGATTTTATTGACGCAGAAATATCTATTATTTCATCACGTTTCTTTCCGGGGTCGATAACAAGACGTCATGATGTCAGTCCTTCCTCTCGCCAACGATACAATATAGTACTCTCGTTTTTAAATTATTTGATGAATGA
Organism: Teleogryllus oceanicus; assembly: GCA_964035755.1. Taxonomy (NCBI): domain Eukaryota; kingdom Metazoa; phylum Arthropoda; class Insecta; order Orthoptera; family Gryllidae; genus Teleogryllus; species Teleogryllus oceanicus. The sequence continues at coordinate 13,995,697 of CAXIVR010000004.1, read as the reverse complement.
ATTGAGAATGCAAACTAATTGTTTAATAGTCGCTTCTTCAATTTTTTATTAATTCATTTAAAACTATCAATATTTATCCAAATACAGTAAACATACGTATTCCTTAAAATTATGGATTACGTTATGTACCTGCAGATTATATGCTGGTGTCTTGTCTGCATAATTATTGTTAGCAAAATTAAAATCCCTAAAAATGTTTGCGATTGAACAGGTAGAAAAAATATTTAAAAAATAGACGTTTTCTCATCCAATTCGTGAGATTAAGCGCCTCGCCCATTTCTCTTCGTCCTAATGACCTCTAATTTCCGGCATCGAACGGACTCGTGCGTAAAAGCGAGGTCCCCTCTGCCTGCAATGTCGAGGCTTATTTTCAGGCACAAAAGTATCTTAGCGTTCCTAACCAAATCGTTACCACAAGAGAGGTAGCAAGGTGTCCAGTAACAATCCGTTTTCCTGGGGCGTCACCGTTCTATTCTAATTAAGTCATTCATGTTAGTATCCACAAACTTCTGCCACAGTCTTGACCTTCGAAACTTGCACCAAATATAAATATAATGAAGGACCTTTTACAATAATCCTATAATTACGAAATGTGTAAAATGGCAATTCTTCATGATATGATAAATATTGAATACTGCCTTCTTTTACATTCTTATCTTTTGAAACATGCTTCAAACAATGAGACATTTATACTTCTTAACAATTCAATAACATTTTCTTCTTCAAAATTTAATAATCTTTCCTTCAAAAATTAAACCTCGCCGATGTACTCTGCGTAGAATATGAAAAAGAAAAGGTAAGAATACGTATCTACAAAGAGACACACAATAACAAAGACATTCAGATCGATATTTCCGGCCTTAGGCGTGGTTTAGGCAACTGAGAATTCCAGCTGAGGTGCCGTGGGCGAAAGCAAGCGGAATTAAAATGGGGAGCTTTTGTGCATTGTGTACCGTTTTGTGGATAGTGCCGAGGGTCAGACCATGGGGAACGCCAGTGGTTGTTTACAATACACACTGCCTTACACGAGACACCGACATTCTCGCTTTGCAGAGCTTGCTAAGGCTGCCAGCTCTGGCCACCCATTGTCTTATTTTCAGTACATGACATGTAAGGCGGTATATTATTAATATGTGTTAATATTATTATTATATTTTAATATTATTATGTTTTAATTAAAACGAATTTATTTTAAAATATCCATGCCATACAAGACATCAACACTCAAAGACATAATTGCGGTAGAGGACTTATTTATAATAACAAACAAGAAAGATAGTTAGAATGCAATGACGCATCTGATAATTAATGCTTACGAATCAATAAAATAGTCATTTTATAAATTAATAAAACAAAGATAAAACCTTTTGTTAATACAAGAAGAACTTCCCATTCAAATATTTTAATTTTCCAAATTGAGAAATTTTGAATATTTACTCTATTTTTATAAAAAAAAACATGAATAATTGTTCTCTTACCCCAAAGGTACTCGAAAAAGCGCTACCCGTAATGGCGATATTACACAAAGACATCCTCTCTAGCGCGCAGTGCTCTTATTATTCAGAGCCCCAAGGCAAGAAGAAGAACCGGGAACTGTGACGTGGGGCACTTTCTGGCGCTTGGAGAAGTCGTGTTAAGACTCCCACAGACAGACGCGGAATATCCGCAGCCTACGCGGATTGGCCGCAACGGAGGTTTCGCGTCACGTGTTGCCTTACGAGCACGTTGAATCCTGTGCGGCAGGAAAGCGTCGCGGCTACGAATTGGCAGCGTTTATTCGGTGGTGAAATTTGTAACATAGCCAGATGCGTTTCTTCCGCCGCAGCTCGAGTTTCGTGGAAGTCCGCCCGTGTTCCGGAGTCTTCCCTCCCCGCTGGGTCGAGCAACCTTGCCAACGGTCACCAAACGCTGACACATAATTGACGCTCCGGTGTGATGGGTCCCGCGAATTCCGCGGCCGCGTCTACCTCGGACCTTTCCACGCCGCACCCGCTGCGGATCTACCGCGCCGGTCTGTGGAAGCCTTTAGATGTCTGTGGAAGCTTAAGGAGACACTTGTTACTAGCCGCGTGGTCTCCTTCGCGAAGGGGAGCAGGAAATTTACACTTACGATGTTGGTATTTGCGAGTTTGAAACCGAGCCTCCCAGGGAGATCATAGCGTCAAGTAGCGACAACTGCTAACTTTCGAAACTAAGCACCTGGGTGGAAGCCACTCCAACTGGGTGGCCTCCGGATGTCGATGATGCATCTCACAACAACTGACTGCAACCCCTTCTAACCTCATTCTGTTTCCGCTCCACTGCCCTCTACCTCACTCCGCACCAATGTCATTTTCACACTCAGGATTATAAGCAGATGAGGTTTATCAGCCAATTTTCTCGCCTAGAGATAGAAATGTAAACAGGTCCTGAAAAGATCACTAACAATCTATAGTCGCGGGTTGAGCAACTACTCTGATATCCGCTTGGAACCGGTAACAGGAAATCGCGTAAACACATCTGAAGAAACGCTTCTAGAATTTTCACCCAGGCAGCTGTATCAACCTGCCCAGCTATTTTCTGTGACAGGAATATCTGTGACTCTCATCAGTCATCGCATCAGTCACACGGTCTCCGAAGCGTGAGTTACAGGCTCTCAAATACATTTTCTAATACGCCCAATCGTTGAAGTTGTAGGAGAGCATCAAGTCCGCTAATGTATAGAACGTACTTATTCGCGGCTATGAGAAGAGTAAGAGAAAAGAGGAATTGGGTCGGGGCTGCTGATCGCCCCGTACCGTGATGATGTGCTCCAGTCGCCGGGGGAGGGGGGAGGCAGACCTTCAAGAAGCCCTGCGGTGGCACAGTTAGCGGAACGACAGAACGCGGAGCGGCGAGATTTCAATTTGGCTCGGAGGAGCCATCGTGCTATTTTATCAGGGAGTAAGGCTCTCGATTGATTGATTTTTTTGATTAGCGATTCCTGGCTTATTAATTGTAAAAATAACCGCAAGATTAGTCTCATACGTGTAGTGAATGTTTTTATGCGCGAGGTGGAAGTTATCTTTCCTTGCTAGATGGCGAGATCCGGCGCCAACCTATCTTGTTACGTCTTCTTGCGGTCTCCCCTATACCAATTATCGCGCACCAGCCGGGCACCGCCTTAGTCGGCACAAGCTCTAATCCGCTCTTCTGACTTGCATGGTAATTTAGAGCTTGTAAGTGTGTGTGTGTGTAAGTAAGGGGTGAGGATAGGACAAGGAAGGAGAAGAAATGATTGCGCGCGGTCCGTAGCCCGTTTGTTAGGGTACTGCACCTGCATTTGCTTGGTGTTCATCGGAGAAGCCAAATTACCGATGAGAGTAACCGGCCGGTAGAATGCTTCTCCAGACAGCGGTTGAATTCGACCTAGCTCCCTACGTAATGCCAAAAATCCTGCCATGTCGCGTCGGGACTCAATCCGAGGACCTCCCGGTCTGAGTGCAGCGGTAGTTTCCGGAGGAGATGTAAATATTGTATTATACAGTAACATTAAATGAATCTGTACAAATGACTCTGTGTCTGTTGTTTTTCACATCGCGACGACGTCACAATATCCTTCGTCCCTGGCCCGTACCGGTGGCAAAGAGCACGAGCCACATGCGTGCCGCACTCGGATGGAAACACTTCTGGGCGTGGCCTCACGCGTTACCTCGTGTGTGGCACTATTGGTCAGCGGGTTTCGCAAAGCACGTCAATAATAAGAGCCCCGCAGGCTGCATCGGTGAAAGCTAAGGGGATCGAGTAGGCCAGGAGACTTGCACCTGAATGGTGCACCGGCCTCACTAGGAGTGACGAGAGACATCCGGGAGGCGTCGGAAAGGAGAAAAAGTGTATTACACTACCCAGCAAGGAATGAGGTATGCATTAAAATGTTCAAAAGATAAGGAACCCGAAGGAATGTGTTACATTGCGGGAAAGCGGGCGGGCAGAAACAGCAGTTAGCGTGAGCTGCGGTTTCATCTTACGATGCGTCATGAAAGTTCCGGAAAGGTTACAGTTTCTCGTCCGATTTCTCACAGACTGTTCAAAAGTATAGTCAATGAATGCTGCATTTATTTCTATAATAAAAAGGTACCTAAATATATTAGTAAATAGCTGCAGAAGATTCGTTAGAATAGTCAATACCCGGGATAAAATATAAATTCTAACGGTAAGAAAATGTGTAATCAATCACTCGTAAGTATTTGAGGCTGATATGTCCACCTATTTGCTATCGCAATGAGGGAAGTCTCGTTTGTGGAGTACTCTTTTTTTTCCTATCGATTTCTTTTTATACTACGTTTGTCTTTCGACGTTCAGTATCAAAATCACGTGATGGTTCATTATGCTTCTCTTGCGACGCAGTTGACGCACTCACAATCACTAACCAATAAATCAATTAACGTATATGACACTGATATGTCCACTATTTGCTATCGCAATGAAGGAATATCGTTAGTGTCTCGTGTGTCGAGTTTACTTCTTCCTTTCGATTTCCATTTGTACTACTTTTGTCTTTCCACCTGCAATATGAAAATCACCTAATCGTGCATTACGGTTCACTTGAGAAGCCGAACCCTCCCCCTCTGAGGTACGTAATAGTGCGACAGGAAAGTCTCTCCGCAATGGGCAGAGTCAGGGCCTCCTAAAATGGCAATGATGTAGGGAGCAACCAGATCATTGGGTAACAAGTGAATGAGACAACACTTCCAACATCTGTTATGGTTGTAGTGAGTACCCAATTTACGTCTCCTTTTGTTACAAGCTGCGGCTCGTGGTACCAACATTGTGTTTGTTGCAAGCACTCTCACCAACAAGATGCCACAGCGGAGTGACTTTCCTGGCGCGCTGTATTTAGATTTTGTTCCCTTATCTTTCTATTCCATTTCCCTCGACTCACACGCGACGAACCGTGACACCACGATCTTGCCTCCAAGATCCGTGCTTCATTTCACCCGAAAAAAGGTAAATGAGGGATTCTCAAACTTTTATCGTTCATCCACCCATTTTGGAAGAATTGTTTGCTACATCGTTCCTCTTACGTTTTTCTATAATGTACAGCATCCATAATAATGATACGAATAATTGCATGGAAATGGCTGAATTTTAACATTTTCATACTGCAATATTCTCGTAAAAATCTCGATTTTTCAATAATCGAATACGCCTTTGCTTCTGTGTAGCTGAATTTCAAATCTTCATTCAAATGCGGTGGTTACATAATCTTCAGTGTGTTTTTAAGAACTGTTCATTAAATTTCTCCAGTGCGTATTGGGAGACTATCGTTGTTTAATGCAGTTATAATTTTTTGAAATTTATAAACATCTGAATGAAGATGAATTTGAAGATGGGTACGAAAGGAAATAATTTGTAATTTATCATCATACTTTTTGTTTATTAATATCATAAAAAGCTAAGTAAGTTTATTAATATTTTTGTAACCAATAGGATCTTGATTATTCCGAATAGGCACCCGTTCATGTTTGGCTATTGACCCCAAATAAACCTTTTAATTAACAAAGACATTTGGGTAAATCAGTGTGGCCATTTCAACGTTCTAAGCAAAAAAATTCTTCTAAAATAATCTTCATAAATGATTTCATGAATAAATAATTGCAATTCTTATGTACACAATATACCATTATTTTTCAAACTATATCCTCAATGTGTTCTAAATTATTTTCTGGTGGTGAGAAGTACCTGTTATACAGTATGCTATAAAAAACGGGAATTGACCATAAGACACAACTAGCTTTTTAAATAGTACTTTTTCTAATACTATTTAAAATCTATTTTCGAAGTATCATTTAAAAATTTCTAAACATATTACATTCGAAAAAAATATTGGTATAGTCTACAATGATCTTTCTACCAATTGTTCATATCTCATTTTCAACCCTCTCTTCATGTTTCATTTCACTGCCACCAAAACTGAACTCATCACATCATCATCTCTCTGACTTACTATGATTCCTAAGTCATAAACTGTACTTAATAATTACAAATTAAGCGATAAAATATATCTTCTGAGATCTGAGTGTGCCATAATACTCCAAAAACACCAACATCTTCAAGGGTAGTGTTGTCACGAGGTTGAAGACAAAAAGGCAAGAGAGTGATATACCTCGGCTTATTTTTTTATTTATCTAAATGATTTTGCAAGTACATATAGCACTGAAAGTACTCAATGCTCTTTTCAATATCCAGGATTTCTTATATAATGCGAAGATAAATACTATTATTTTTTCATCTTACCACGTAAAATAAATTTGATGCTAATAACGGTATGTGAATAAATATTAGCTAGAATATTGAAAATATTTACACCTTTGCCTTAAGAGAAATTTCTCCTCGATCCTCGTTCCCAGGCGAGACTTGGTATCGGCGCCTTCGCCGGAAGTCGAACACGCTGCCGCCCGCCTCCCCCTAACCTTCAGCAGCGCCCCCGCTAGCACAGGGGGGATGCGAGGCGTCCGGATGCAGCCTGCAGCTGACTACGTAATTTCCGCTGCCTCCGCCGCCACCCCTTCCCCCACCCGCTCTCTTCTCGTACCACCGACCCGCCGCGTCCGCTTATCGCGCCCTTCAGCCTTTCGCCCTCCCTTCCCCCCCCCCCCCTGCCTCCGCGAGACCTCCACGGCCACTTCAGCTCAGTGCATCAACTGATGTCACTGCAGCGCCTCTGACCGGAAGGTCCTAGGTTCCCACTCCCCACGGCGGCAGAATTTTCGACACTAGCTTCTTAGCTAGGTCGAATTCAGTCGCTGCTTGGAGGAGAATTCTAGCGGCCGACTGCTCTTATCAGTAGTTTTCCGTGGTTTCTCCGATCAACACCTGGCGAATGCCGGAGCAGTACCCTGCCAAACGGCCCAGGGACTGCGCGCGATCTTTCCTTCCTCTTCCTTGTCATATCCTCTCCCCTTACACACACACTTACACTAACATGCACTACACTACCACATATTCCGGAAGACCGGTCGGGAGTTTGGAGCTTGTGCCGGCTGGGGTGGTGCCCAGCGGGTGGGAGAGTCCTGGTTAGGGGGAAATCCCACTAGCCGACGGTAGGTCGGCGCCACGAAACGTGTAGGAAACACGAAAAAAACAAACCAAACCAATCCACGGCCACTTCGAAGTTCTGCCTCGTTGGCTGCCGCACTAGCCGACGGCCCAGGAATGGTCAAACCTTAGCTCCCCTACGATGACAAATAGTGGTGCTAAAACAGTACGTACTTTCTCCCCTTACTTTCACGCCAAATTACACAAAAGGTGATCAAATTTTGGAAAAATTGTACCTGACCTTAATTCAAAATCTATTTTTAAGGAACAGATTTTATTAAGGGAGAAAACTCATCTTAATATTTTAGATGGAGGAAGACGTCGAAAAAATTGAAATTTTTTGCACTTTTCGTAACAGAGTTTTCAAGGAAAATGAGATCTGCACCATTCTCGTAAATGTCATTCATACTATCCAGTAACAAAATTTAACTAAAAGTCGATGGAACCATTTTTTTAAACTTTTAAATATGTTCCACGGGCTTCACGTAAAGAATCTCCCAAAATAAAAATCTGATTTGATAATTAAAATTAAAATCTAAATAGAAAATTAGAAGAATGGAAACCCAATTAAATTATTTGTATACTTGAATTAAAATAAAATGAAAGTCAATTAGGCTGTCTAAAAAGCAGTGTATGATTCATGTGGTAAAAGTGATTTTATTTTAGTTATAGGATTGCACCACTCGGCCTACCGGCCTCGTGCCGCAACATTTTCTACTCGCAAAATAATACGTCAGTTTTACCACTCGTATTATAAATAGTATTTTTCGTCAGCGATTGATAATAGTTGCTTTCTCACATACTATTTCTAAAGTATATTGATATAATTGCAATGCTGCAACAAATAACGGTGCTTTTTCAACAGAAAAACACATTTTCTTGTCCCTGATAGCGAAAAACTAGGTAATCCTTTTACTTTCTCGCATTCTGCTAACGTAGTATAGAAAACGTATGGTATTGATTGCGGCAAAAGCCAGCAACTCTTGCATAAAAACTTGAAACTCACACAGAAAAGGAGATAAATCTGATTCCAATATGTTGTAAATTACTTCCCCTAATACGTTGTGTTTTCAGAGTTCACGTTTTGTGGGTTTTTGATACCAACAAATTTGTTTGCAACACAACTTGTCTCACCCTTGACAATGCTAGTCACAAACCCCTAAAAAGGATTGTCACCAAAATTGACATTCCCCATCGATTTGTCTGATGTCGCGGCCTCTTGAATTCGAAACGGATATTTTAATTTTGGTGGTTATTTTATAAAAAGCTTTTTTAATTCTTGACAAAAACAGGCTCTAAATAATTTTTAAATTTTTTTTCTGGAATAAAATAAAACAACACATTTAAAGATGGTGCATATCTGATTTTCGTTAAATTCTATGAATTTTTGGAAAATAAAAAAATTCAAAATATTATATTTCTACAATTGCAATTTTTCACTCTTCCTACAACTACAAAGATAAAGAGATTTTTCTTCATGGAATATGTTTTTTAAATGTGGATCTTAAATTAAGGTTTGAACAATGTTTCGAAATTTCAGTACGTTTCGCGAAATTTGGAATGGAATATAGGCAATTTTACAAACAAGATTTTCTCAAAAACGGCTCTAAATTCATTACTTAAATATTTTATTCTGGTAAAGAGTAAGAAACGCTTAAAAATACCATTTGTGCGTTTTGGTTGAACTCCTTATATTATCGAACATTGAAAAAAATTAACATTGTAAAAATAAATATTGGTAGAAATTATTGAGTTAATGAAATCTGTTTTCAAAATAAGTTTTTAAATAAAGTCATACATATTTGTTTGAAAATATGAGTAGATTTGTGCATTTTTTACAAATCTTCGAAACTACAAACTGAAATTTCCCCCGTATCTTTTGTTTAAAAATAAGTTTAACAAGACTTCACGTCGCAATACGAGAATAGCAACGCCGCGATATTACAGATATTCAGAGAATTCGCAATGTTTAGGCGATAATGTATCTCCGTGTTGTGAACACGGTAGCTAAAATCCCACTAAAATCAAAAAATTAGGATAAAATAGAATGTAAAATTTATTATAAGAGTATTTTCAATAACCATCCCTGGTTTTACTGAAAGATGGCCTTAAACTTGCCCTACCAGCATTTCGTTAAAGAAACGATGTGGCAACAACAATGTTCACAGTTTCGAAACTACTTCTCTTTCCATGATCATGTCATTGTGTAGAACGCGAATTTCACGTTATATTTTCGAACACGATCTTAAAGCCGATCGTATTCAGCTTCGTCAGCTAACTTCACTTCGAGGAAGCACTACCTAGCTTCTATGGCGCGACGCGAAACGAGGAATGCTATTCTGAAAAGGTGTGAAGAACATTTCGTACAATAGAGAGAAGCCCTCTGCGGTGTTCTAGAATGTTTCACTTCATCCTTATTAACCAATATAATTTTAAAATTGAAATACCTTCCAGGCATTTGCCTGACAAAACCTCTAGTAATGAGTTACATGTTTTTTTTTTAAATATTTATTTCATTGCATTTTGCCATATCCTAGATTGATTGATTGATTGATTGATTGCATTATTCATGTCTGGTGCTTCAACAGAAAGAAAACTCCATCTTCTTTTCAAGCCGAAGAAAACACATTAGGCACGAACAGGTTGAAATGATGTGAATTAAGGTTAGAAAAACGTTGGTCCTTTCTCCGCACCGTTCGGAGCCCCTGCGCACTGGCGGAGCGCTCGTTGCCGTACAGGGCTGTTTGGCGGGAAGCCTGCCGAGGAGTACACTATGCAGTACAAGAAAACGTTCATAAAATAGTTTTACAATAACTCTGTATCATCAAGAAAAACGGTCCAGAGATTCAGTGGGGCAGGAAATTTTCTCCGTACTGAACCGAATGAGGTACTTCTATTAAAAATTGCATTTATGATTGTAGCAACTAAATCACTGGTCATCGAGAGAAAGGGATTTTCTGGCATGTGCTACGTTTGTGGTGAGTACGCACTTTATGTTTTCTTTTGTGACAAACTGCAGCTTGTAACGAACATAATTTCTGTCGTTAGCACTCTCGCCAGCAGTGTCACTGTCACTGCTACTAATGCACTGTGCGGATGAAGCGAATTATCCTGCAAATTGTGTTTTGAAACATTTCTACTCATTGGCAACTATTACTCGACAATAATACAGATACTTTAAATTGACCCTAACTTTTTATTTACCGTGAAATTAAGTAAAATATATTTCTTGGGGGCTTCGTTTTTAGGTGCATGCCTCAATTGGGCTTATCTTCCGCCAGGGCTGGTGTCGCACTGTCCTCCACCCCGTGTCGCCCTTCCCCGCGCGCCGGGCGGCCGCCGCCACAAAAACGGCCGAGGCGTAATCTCGATCGGTATTCCGGGCCGCTTTACGACCGCCGCCGGGGGAAGCCTGGGCCAAGCGGAGCGGCTCCGCTCTGCAGGCTGTGGGGCGGGGAGAGGGTGTGGCTGGGGTGGGGACGGGGGCGAGGTCGCGGCGGAGCGGGATGGGGCGGCATGTGGCGGCGGCGGGGGAAGGGTGGAGGCCGGGCGGGGGCAGGGCGTGGAGGGGGGGGGGGCGCGGGCCGGGGTGCGATGCGACGGCGGCGGGAGGGCCAGCGCTGGCAGAGGCTGATGTTGTACGGGCGGCTGGGGTTTATTGGAGCGTAGAAGAGGCCCGCAGAGACGCTCGGGCGTGGTAGTACGAAGCGTAATACAAGTTGGAAGGAGAGATGCAAGTTAATATTATTTTGTCAATTTCAATTTACAATACGAATTCAACTGTCGTTTCAGATTGTTTTTTTTTGTATTTTTTAATATATGTTGTATTTCGAGTAATTTCATTTAATCGTATTGTGAATGACTAAGTATAAATACAGAATATTAAACTATCGATAAAGAATAGATTTAGCTTTTAATAGTGTTTTTTTGTATCACCAATTCCATAAAATTATTAATGTAAACTTAGAATACTTTCGCCATATTTTTACACTTTCTATGTGTATGAAGATTTTTGGTTTTTACTTTACACAATACGGTGATGTTTAGGCAGTCGTTGCATGTCATTCTAAATAAGGGAGATCGACTGATATAGTATAATTTAGTAAAAGAATACGATTTTGTATAGGTGATGAGAAAGTATTCAAAATACACAAACCAAAGGTGATTTGAAGAAATACTAAGAATAATAATTCAGGATAAGACTGAGCAAACTATGCACGCCAGAATGACTGAGACATAAAACCGCCGATTTAGAGCAGGATATGAAATCCAAATGATAGAGCAATCATCTTTGATTAAGAATATAAAACGCATGAAAATCGAAGATAAAAATGCGAAGAAAAAGTGTGGTTATCGTATGAGAAATAACGGAAGTATAATGCTACTCGGATTCGGAGAGAGTTAAGATGGGAGCAGATATAAGAAGACAGAAAATAATTGATGAATACAAAAGTGAAGGAAGTTAAAGAGTTGAGAAGCGGACGAATAAAACGAGTAAGCCGTCGAGAGAGTAAATGCGATGGGATTGTTAAAACGCAAGTCGCATTGAATTGATCGAAGGAAACAAGGTGCGGGGCGAGGGCGAGGAAAGGAAAGAGCAAACATGGAGGACGTGTGGCGGGGAAAGCGGGATGCCGGAGGAGATCAATGAGCGATGAACGAAACTTCCAAACAAAAGACCCTCGGAGGAGAGGTTGCGCTAGAGTGGGGTCGGAAAGTTTGATTTTACCCAGTAACCAGACTGTGCTGCACCAACTACAAGCGATGAAGAATACCCCCGTTGCTTTCTGTGTCTAATCTAGAAAACGGTGAAGGGCAATTTCTTTTACGAAATATTTTGAATAAAAAACCAGTAAATTTCCAAATTAATTAAAAACTAGACGTTAGTTTAAAAAATAATGTATGAATTTAATTGGAAACACGTCTTTTTAATTGGAAACACGTCTAATATAAACATACACATTTATTTTCTGAGAAATATATACGTATAATATCAGGGGATGATCTTGTATTTCACTCAGCCTTCTTGATGCATTGTAGTACAGATGCCTTTGAGTGGGTGACTTCTCTGCAAAACCTCTTCTCTGGGTCCATCACTGTATACACCACCATTTCCCCTTTTGCTATTTCATCCTTCCCACAGAATTCTAGGGAAGGAGATTTTCGCCTCCTGGGATGTAGTGGTGCTACAACACTGTGCTTTCGATTACATCCATCGATTCACTAAAAATAAACGATTTCTTTTAAAACTCTCATTAGGTACAGAACGGAGAGAAAGGTAATTCGCCTTACTAAGAACTTGTAGAATCACTTTCACCACCCACATTAATAAAGTCTTGGATAATCTTCCTTCAAATGTTCCTGTCTTGAAGTTCCTGTGCAAGTCGTACACAGTTTTTAGTCTACGAGTCAAGCATTGACTCTATCGCTTTGTACACTAAATGGTGCATACGTTGAATTCTAAATATCGGTCGGTACAGTAGATATCATGTGGATAGGTACCTATCCGTATACATTTACATTCGAATGTCTTCATCAAATAATAATGAGCTGCATGTTCCTTACCTGTAACAGAGCTTTCCCACATTTTTGGATTCCTCTTGGAGCGCTGAAACGTGGTCAACAACCGGTCAAAACGAGAGTTTGTGGGGGAGACTTCCTCGAAGATTATGTTGATCCGCCAATTTCTTCTACAGTGACCATTGTGAACTACAATATCACTTTTCATGCAACGCGTTATGTATATTGAAACAGTTCAAAAGACCGTTTATGAACCTTCACATTCAATATTTTGACACAGAAAAACTGTTTGAAATTACCTTATACACAAAATATTAGAACCCTTGTAAGGCACAAAAACCGTAGTACTTTGAAATCTAAATATACTTCGCAAACACGTGCCAGGACATACACTGAAAACATTAAACAAATTCTCAAAGATCTACTCATAATTCGCTCATAATTTTATTCAAAAGGAATCCTTTTTTGCTATTCGGAATTTTGCGATCCATCGTTGTTCAAACTAAAAACAGTAATTTCAGGCAAGCCAAGGACGACGTGACGTGTGAGTGTGGCATGCAAATGTAAACATGCCGACGGACGTGATATTCGCAAGATACCGTCGGTCGAGAGAGGCCGGGGCAGAGGCCGAGGGGGCGGGGCGGAGGTTACAAGCGGGCCCGGAAGGGGCGATAGCGGCCCGGTCTTACGACGGGCTGACTCCATCTGCTGCGTCTTACGCTGCCCTACCATGCCCTGCCCTGCCCTGCCCGCCCCCCCCCCCTGCTCCGTCCTGCCCTGTCCTGCCATGCCCTTCCCTTCCCTCCCCTTCCCTGCCCTTCCCCGCCCTGCGCTGCCTTGTCCTGCCCTGACCTCATCTCCCCCCCTGCCTTGCCTCGCCCCACCGGCCCCGTCCGGTTCCGTCCCGCCCTGGTTCGCCCCGCCTCGCCTCGCCCCATCCCGTCCCGTCCCACCCCGTCACACCTCACTCCTCTCCGCTTTGCTCTGTTCTCTACGACCTAGTCTCATGTTGCCTTGCCCTACAGTGTGATTGGGAGCTTTGCAGTCGATGCAGCGGTACTCCGCACCGCACTGCAGCGCTTAAACTATTTAATATACTTTGGTTTTTACCTCCCCTAGTTTTAGTGATGACATATTTTAGCGAAACATCGATACATCGATACTTTCATATGTCATCAAAAGGCTTTTGATGTCCATGAAGACATCGAAGTTTAAAGTATCGATGTTTTAATTATGAAGAAACATTTCGAAGTAAAATGTTCTGGTTCTAATATGACACATAACATGTCAGTATGAATTTAAAGTATATATTCTGCCTTAAATTTCACTGACATCTTAATTTTCCAATCAATGTTCTGTGAAGTCAAGGTTCAAATTACTGTTCAAATATATTATCTCGTATGAAATAATAAAAAAAAATAAGAACACTGGAGAACGACAGCGAATAGCAAGCTGCTTCGTGCCGCCTGGGGATCGACGACACTCAGTGGCTGTTGATTGCCAGCAATCCACAAAGAAAATAGATCCAGAAAGTGATATCCTGAGATTTTATTTGAAAACATCGATATTTCTGGATAAAATATGTCGATTTGAAGAAAATATCGAAAACAAAACATCGATGTTATATACGTTCAAAAATATCGATTTTTTTAAAAAACATTGATATTTTTTCCACCTCTCGGTAACGTCTAGTCACAATACTTACCCATTGATTATCACTTTCTGGGACGAAGGCAGGAGTAGCAGACCAAGTTGATTGATTGATTGATTTTTCGTGTTTCCGGGCGCGTCAACTGCTTTGGTCATTATTCCCGTTAGTGTAGTGCATGATTTTTCGCGGGAGATGGCAATAATCTTCCCCCATTGGATGGCGAGATCCGGCGCCGACCTACCGTCGGCTAGTGGGGTTTCCCCCTAACCAGGACTCTCCCACCAGCGGGTCACCGCCCTAGCCGGGACAAGCTCTAAGCTCCCGACCGGTCTCCCGGTATATGTGGTAGTGTAGTGCATGTTAGTGTGTGTGTGTGTGTGTGTGTGTGTGTGTGTGTGTGTGTAAGGGGAGAGGATCGGACAAGGAAGGGGAAGGACAGATCGTGCGCGGTCCGTGGCCCGTTTAATAGGGTACTGCTCCGGCATTCGCCTGGTGTTGATTGGAGAAACCACGGAAAACTACCGATGAGAGCAGCCGGCCGCTAGAATTGTCCTCCAGACGGCGACTGAATTCGACCTAGCTGACAAGCTAGTGTCGAACATCCTGCTGCCGTGGGGAGTGTAACCTAGGACCTCCCGGTCAGAGGCGCTGCAGTGACATCAGTTGATGCACTGAGCTACCGCTGCCGGTGCAGACAAAGAAGACAGTATCACGAACGTTTCTCTATCGGCTCTACTCTCTTGCCATTCTCGGCCTTACCTTGCGATGCTTTTTGTCTGGAGAGAATGCCAGTCGCCACGTCCCATCACCTTGACACGCTATTCACCGTTTCGTTACCAGGACCCGTCGATAAGGGGTTTTCTGTCAAAAATTCGCTTTTTTCCCCGCAGCATTACCGTTCTTTGTCAATATTGCGTAAGCAGAAGACGCGAAAGTAAGAAAGGATAATTATGTGTGGATTACATTTCAAAGGAGGATTCCAATTAAGACAATCAGGTTGAATTGTATTAAGAGATTCTGATATATGCATCCTTCACACATAGGGGTGTAGAACAATTTTCCTAAGGATGAGCCAAAGTGACAGTTCGCGAAAACAAATGAACATTACATGTATTTCAGAGAAGTATCCCTCCGCCGCGACAGCTGTTCAGCCACACCTCTTCGTGAAGTGTTTGGTTATGGCTCCTGTGAAAACATCCCTAAGCAGAAGTCTAAGAGTTTCGCTGAGGTATATGCAGGTACGCGAGTCCGGGAAATATTTCAATTTAATTTCGTACGTGGAAAATCTCTTTACATGCTCGTACAGTCAATAAAAGAAAACTGCCACGAATGTAAATATAAAGAAAAATGATTTTTAGTCGGAAATACGTGCACCGGTACGCATCTCGCATTCACGTCTCGGTTTTAAAATAAACATAATATTTATCGCAGAAAAAGTGAATTCTATGTTATATATAAAGAAAAAAAGAATTTTTAAAGAAGAGCACACAACACTGCACTTCCTAATTTCAAATTTTTCTCGCGGCGCACTATATTTTGTCGGACGAGGACATCACAAAAGAAAGCGTCAAAGCCATTTGCAAGTTAGCCAACTGCAAATGGAAGGGAGTCCAATGGGCTCGAGGTCAAAACGACCGGAGAACCTTCAGTTATGTTGCCAACACTAGCTTTCACTTTGGCTCATCCTTGGGAAAATCGTTCTATATATTTCTCGCTAGGGAGCAGGAAGCGCGATAACGTAAAGGCTTCTTAAAAGTATTTCTCAGATTCCGATCGAGTTGTATGTTGACTCTATGATAATAAACGAACACACAATTGCGATTACTTCTGCTTCACAATTATCTGTTCATGTTTTCCAAGAAGCAAGGAATGAGTTTGACAAAGGAGTCAACATATAAGTGCAATATTACAATGCTTTGCTTCACAAAAAGATGATTGCAGGAACCAATATTTGCAAACACGAATCTAAAATGATCCGTTTGAATATGTATAAAAATTAAAATGAATCGAATGTAATATTAGGTAAAATATATAAAATTATGTAATTAACCAAAATATGCATAATAAATGTATTGCATAATAAAATGTTTTTAATTTATTCATGAATGCCTTGCAAACTCTAAAAAAATGATTTAAATCCTTTTACTTGTACAAAAAGTACTGTATTGACATGAAAATCCGTTCTTTAATAATAATAATAATAATAATAATAATAATTATTATTATTATTATTATTGTCAGAAGGGTATTATCTCTTTGTCTTCGAATTATTTGTAAAGTTCTTTTGTAAAATTCACTGTAGTTAATTTTTTCTCTGTATTACTACATTTTTAACTAAATAAAATTGTTTCTTTCACAGGTAAGTGATGTCTGCAATTTCACCCGTCTGCAGGATTTATGCAGTTGTGGTATGTACCAATATATTACAAACTTGAATCATCTGCATATGTGTTGATTGCAGTTTATCTTAAATTTAACATGTTATTGTTTTTTCATTTGCATTTTGATACCATATGTAAATCGGTTCAACGAATAAACCCTACCCTACTTTAATATTAGCATTTCTATATTTAGGATACAACTTTTGCTGGTTTCCAAAGGACAGTGTTGATTTCTCCTTAGCTCTGGAGTTCGAATTTAAGTTGTTTGACCTTCAGACACAGTTGCGTTTTATTTTTCCAATAGTTATTTCAAACATTTGCAGAAAATAAAATAAATATTTGAAATATTTATTACCCGATATAATCAATAAATCTGAAAAGAAAGTCGTCTTTATAAAAAGAAGTTACCGATCTAAAGTTCTACGTCAGTTGCACGGTTAACGAGATTCAAATTACGAAGGCAAGTTTCAAACACTGTTCTTGCGCGGTACAACTCCCGCACTGTTCCGTGCATCTGACAGAGGAGCTTGACTCAGGAAATGAGGTGCCGCAAGTGTTTATTCCGTGTCCCCGGCACTGAGCAGTTGAGGAAACGCAGTCTCCGGGCGGGACCGCCCCACGGGGTGGGGGAAGGGGTATTCGAATGCGCGTTCCGTGTCCTCATTCACGCTCCACGTTGCACACCCTACAACATCCAACGGAGAGCACGCAAATGAACTGCCGATGTCCGTCTATCAAAAACCGACACGTCTTTAGTTTTACGTACATAGTTTTTTGATTAATCGAAAAAAAAAGTTTACTTTTCTAATAGGTAGTTTTATTGGATATTAACTTATTTGGTGTCATTACTGTAACTATTGGGTGTTATTGGTATTTTATGTGATTTTATGTTTGTTTGTGTTAAGAGTGAGTGTTAGTTGGCATCATAAAAGCTATTACAAACGTAGTGGTAAATATCTACAAGGGCACATCACGTGTTTGAATCTCCTGACTTGTGTGGAGTCACATACTCAATGTTGCAATGTAATTCTGTGTTTTAATTAAAAGTTGTCCGTAATCAGTACGAAGTACTTAAAATAAGTAAAAAGTCATTATTTGTACCGTAAAATTGCATTATTATAATTAAATAAGATGGGTGTGAAGAAAATTCCCTTGAGCAATTAATAAATTCCAATTTTGATTTAGACTAAAATGTTTTGCATTTTTTCTCTCTTTTCATCGCAATTTTACGGTTACATGTTGCAAGTAATTATGCAATTATGAACCTCATGACTTCATTTGCATTAGTGCGTACATTTGAAATGAAATTTTCTCCCCACATTGCTATAGGATGTTTTCAACGTGCTTCTACACGACTGCAACGTGAAATAACGTAGTAATTGCTTTCTTTTTCATGTATACAGACAAAAAGGCAAGTAAAATAAAATCACTCTTTTAGGACGTGTGTTGAATTTAGATCACTGAATTTTGTATTCATGAACAAAAAGTTCACTAGGTTTTGTCACAACTGTTTCTTGCTCAAATTGTGGATTACGCTGAAAGCTGCTGTTAGTCGTAAGAACACAATCACACTTCGAAAAATCATTATACTACCTTGTTAGGTGTTTAGTCAGTTTGTTGCTGTTTTTTTCTCTGACACTTTGTTGTTTTATAGTTTATTCCAATGTCATTCGCCATTCAAGTTAGTTATCAGGTGAGGGATGCAGAATTCAGAATCTGTTAATAAAATTCCATCTGATTGTCTTAATTTGAGTACTCCTTTGAAGTGTGATCCAAACATAATTATCCTCTTTTTACTTTCTGATCAATCCAATTTAAGTGGTCCATCACTGGTCACTCGACCATCTCGAAAAAAAATTCATATTTTGTACATAAATTTCCTTATATTTTGTCTATTGAAAAACATCTTTGATTTATTTTTCTGTCTCTGGTTTACAAATGGCGGCCATTTTTGTTTTACGCCGTGCGCTATTTTTCGCGTTTGTAGAGGTTTACTCTTTTCAAAATTATTTAGCTCTGGTTTGTTCTAGCATTCTAGAATAAAAGACATCGGATACAGTATACTCGGGCCTGCGAATCGAAATATTATTGACCTACCTTCTATGTTTTTATTTGAGAAATATTTGCAACTAAATTTATGAAACGGAAATGAACCAAGCTCGATTTTTAGAGAGTAATTTCGCCTCGCCATGGAAGTGACCGCTCCTTCCCACCCAAGTCAGAGTTTTCTTCTTCTTCTTCTTCTTCTTCTTCTTCTTCTTCTTCTTCTTCCGCGGAGTGGCCAGTGGGGTGGGTTGTTGGGCCGTTGCGTCGTTCAGAAGTCCGCCCGCGCCGCGCCGTGTCGTTCGCCCCTCCCCCCTGCGCGTCGGCCCTTCTGGCTGGGGCGACGCCGGGACGTCCGCTCCGTTGGGCGCCACCTGCGCAGACAGCGAGGGCGGGGGCGGGGGCGGGGCCGGGGCCGGAGGCAGGCCGCCCACGCGGAGGGCGAGGCGATTCAAGCCGTGGCACAATTATAGAGAGGGCTCGGTGAACCACGATGGTGGGTGGAGACGGCGGCGAAAATGCTAGGATTTTGTTTAATAACCTCCATTATTACTTCATGCTCCGATATAGTTATTGTAATTCCAGATGCTTGTGTTAAACTTGACGATTATACACGAAATAAATTAAAAAGTATTAAAGGCTGTTTAATATTAAATATCCGTATTTTAAATCTAAAACTTTTCCACGGTTTTGTTTACAAAATAACCTTCTTTAATATTCTAAACTTTATTTCCCTAATATAGAAGCAATTTTCCCCAGCCTATTTCATTCTTAAAGGCTCTTCTTTCTACCCTCAGCTTTGTGCATTCAAAGATTATGTGGTCCAGATTCTTTCCTTCATAATCTTTGATCGTAGAATGCAGAGATGGTGTAGATGGCTGACATGTCAGAGTTTTTGACGAGCGCGAAGGCGGTGGGGAAAATAGTGTTAGGGAGATAGGGCAGATGACCGTTCCCGCCGTAGTGTGTAAGCATACCATAGAGACAAGACGTAGCGCATGTAAAGTGGTGACTAGGAAGTAAGTTAGTGATCGAACACAATTATAAGCAAAACTACCGGACCTCAACATGAACCACGTTGTTAACGGTTTATGATGCGTTGTCAAAGTAACTTTTGTTGTATCTATGGCGTTGGCGGAGAGTCGGGGAAAAAACAGCGGGGAACCCTCGAGGTGAAGACCCGAGCGGAAGCGGCGTCTGAAGTGAAAGCCTAGGGAAATGCGAAGGCCAACGGAAGGCGAACGGAAGGGAACGCGAAGGCAGGGGAACGCGAGGGCAAACGCGGGAAGACGAACGTGAGGGCTGACGCGAGGGAGAAAGTGAGGGTGAAAACGAGGGCGAAAGCGTGGGAGAACGCGAAAGCGAGGGGGAACGCGAGGGCGAACGCGAGGGCGAACGGGAGGGCGAACGGGAGGGGGAACGCGAGGACAACGCGGAACCGGAGGCGATGGCGGCCGCGGAAGCAAAGGCGATGTGGGTGGGCGCCGTGGCGAGGTCGGCGGCATGGAGGGCGATTTGTCTCACGACAGCGGAAGATCGATCGCGCGCTCCGGTGTCGGACGGCTGCTCCGCGCGCCCTTGTGCCTCTCGTGTCGAGAGGCCGTGAGGACTGCTGACTTGGACGGCGACTCGTTCGCGCCGCGTCGTCCAGCGTCGCCTTGCACGTTGACGTCCACTCCACAGCTGACGTTATGCCCGAAACCGATCGGTGTTATTCGATCCCACCGTGTTTGTGATAAGAGTAAAATGAAGGAAGATTTATAGCAAACGTCGGAAAAATATATCTAGAAATTTCAATTCATGTCTGTGAAGTTATCGCTGTTTATTTTCTTTCTTACTACACACTTAAGACTTTCTTCGTAATAAATAGGGATAACCGTAAGGCTGAAGCAAAAAATGTGATTTTTCTACAGAAATACTTGTATTGTGAGTCTGGTACCGAAAAAGTGAATAAATATTGTTCCTATATGCAGCAAATTACTTCCTCCAACATGTTGTGTAGTCGGAATGCAGGTTTTGTGGGCGCTTGATACCGAAAAATTTAATGACGGCAAAACGTCTGTTCATCAATCCATCCATCCATCCATCCGTCCATCCCTGTTTCTGGACTTTTAGGAGCGTCTAAACCATTCAGACTAATTTCACGGAAATTGATATTCTCTCCTCCATGTGGATGAACTTCAGACTCTGCTACCGTCTTAGGTGTGTCACTACAGTGCCTCTTACCGGTAGGTCCTAGAGTTCTAGTAAGGATTTTTCACACTAGATAGGTAGGTCGAATTCAGCCGCTACCTGCAGGTGAATTCTAGCGGTCGTTTACACTGATCTGTAGTTTTCTGTGAATTCTCCAATCAACATCAGCCGAATGCCGAAGCAGTGCCTTAACAAACGGGCTTGTCCCGGCTGGAGCTGTGCTCCACTCGTGGGAGACGGGAGAAAAGCTCGCAAACCGCGACGTGTAGGTCGGCGTCAAATGTCACGGGGGGAAAATTACCACCACCTTAGCAGTTGAGGCGCCCTAAAATCTAATGAAACAATTAATCTGTCTCTGAGAATATGAAACGCATATTTTAATTGTGGAGATACTTTGAATGAAGACCTAGGATTCTCACAAACACGTTTAAGGAAGCACAAAATATAAACTGAGTACGAAAAAGGAGTTCCTTAGACCATAGGAAACTAACACGTTACACAATGCAACTAATTTTGAAAAATAGTATTCTTGAGTTCTCAATACAAATCAATAAAATGACGGAAACAATTATATTTAGAGTACAAACTAAAACGCGTGTAGCTGAGTATTCACTAAAGAGAATGTTCATACGCAAATGCTCAGGAATTACTTTTAATTAGAGTTGCAGCTCGTAGCTCGTAAAGAGAACGCCCAACTTTTGTAATAGTGACTGAAAGGAACTGCAGACCTCTTATAAGTAATGCGGCACGTAGACATTGAACTCCAAACACTTCAGTAGTTGACCCGACTCCGCGATGTCAACGTATTAGCAACTGCCCCGTCCCTCGCGCATTGATCTCTGGACGCTCCTTTCACCGGTAGGGAGCGCTTTTTTATACAACTTACTTGGCTATCCGGGAGACGCCGCGTCCAGGGCACAGGTGCCGACGTTTCGGTCGCCATTCTGCGACCTTCATCAGGGCGTAGTATTGCGCAACACTACGCCCTGATGAAGGTCGCAGAATGGCGACCTAAACGTCGGCACCTGTGCCCTGGACGCGGCGTCTCCCGGATAGCCAAGTAAGCTCAAATTCCGGCCGCGGAAGCCTACGCTCTTTCATACAATCCACGGGTGCCCAGCAGGATTAGTAGCCCAGCCACCACTCTCCGGCCGGACGGCATCGTGGCACGCTAGACAACTTCTCAGAACCTCCCTAACCTGCAACTCACCTCAGACCTCCCGACGACTAGAGAGCGACTTCTCCCGTCTCCTCAGTCAGATTTCCCTCTCCGCCGCCGTGCATCCCCTCGGCCGCCTCGTCTCAAGTCTTCTCGTTCAGGGCCGAACGCACGCAGTAATCCGCCCCCTCCGGGCAAGTGACCAACTTCGTCTCTTATCTACAGTTCGCTCCTGCTCAGAGCTTTTACATGCATTAAATACATTTAAGCGTTAAACAAAATACGTACCAAGTTCTTTGTCCACAAGTGAGTGTTTAGTATTCTGTGCATATTTATAACTACAATGTATTTGTATATTGAATTGCATAAAATGCATTAATGTTGCGTATTAATTGCTGCACTCTGCAATACTACCTTTTCCATTTCAATTCATTTACCCTCCAATCTGAGGTGGTATTATAACTATTATTAATTTTATATTAAGGAATTGACGTAGCAGACGTAATTATCTACGTGATTAATTATTTATTCTATTCAATAAAATTTGTACATTTTCGTTACATTTCGTAGTTATCCTTAAAAAAACCTTCATTTATTTTGTATTACAAGTTCTTAGCAACACAATCGACTCATTTTCATGAACCCACTATCGTTCGCAAATCGCCCACTCCCCTCTTGCCATCTCTTTCCTGTTCATTCTCTTGTTTAACCACGGCGATCATCCTAACGCTGCACAGAGTTCCACTACCGCCCCCTCCCCCTTTGCCCTGACACGCCGCACCGTCGACGCGCTGTCACCCGGCTAAGCCGCTGTCATGTCAAGTGGTCGTCAGCCTCGATACCCAATGTGGCAGCGCGAGTGAACCCAACACTCTATCCCACATGTTATTTTGGTAATTACGACGTAAGCCCTCCCTGCGATTCTTTTTCCATTCTGGATCTTTTTGGCGTCATTTGGTAATTGACTATGAGATTAATAAGAAATTTTGGGTATGCCTCGATAATGTTAAATATTTAAGAAGCGATACCCACACAATTTTTAAAAGATAGTTCTGTCTGCCAGGAACACTCTGTTTGATGAAGCATTTTTAGTTTTAAAACATTTTTATTAAAAAACAATTGTTACAAAACAATTTTATTTTCATTTCACTTGATGGTTCAAATTCCGCAATGAGTGCAATATTAGTGCAATATCTCACGCCTGAAGATCTCTGATCAGGTTCACTGTTTCCTGGAGATGCCTCGTTGCATTTTTCATCGATATGCTGAATAAATAAATATAACCAGCCTCCTTTGTTTCTTTAGCCCGCCTGACTTTCTTACCTGCTCCCCAATGCTTCGCTATTCCTTTGCCCGCCTCTTCTCGACGTCTGAGAACATGTTTCACCCTTTCCATACAAAGCTCTCTTTCATCTCCGGGGTGTAAGACCCCAGCGCCCTCGCGCGCTCCTTTCAGAGCCCCGCCTCCCTTCCCGCCCGGGGGCGACCGCGGCCCCCGCAACCCTATGCTCCCGCCCTCGTCCTCGTCCCTGCCCCCGCACTGTCTACGTCGCCGTCCATACAGTCATCCACGCCACCGACCACACTCTCAATTACACTGCTATCCTTACAGTCATTCACGTCACCGACCACGACCCCTACCACACGCTCTCCACCGCCTCCCCGCCGTCCCCCCGCCCTCCTCCCACGCCGGCTACCACACCATATACGCCGCCATCCACACCGCCGTCCACGTCACCCTTCCACGCTCTGGAACTCGCTCTCTTACTCAACTACCCCTCGAACTTTCGTACTCTCCATCGTATTCACCCTCGTCGTCACCCTCGCACTCGCTACTCGTCTTCGGACTCGCTCGTTTTCGCTCGTGCATTGACCCTCGTTCTCGCCCTCATATTGCACTTCTCTTCGCAATGCTCTGTTGCCCGCCTTCCTTTACATTTCCGTTAATTTTTGCTTTTGCGCTGATAACCATTTTCATCGAAACAAGTATTGATTATCTCGTCTGAAGTTCATTATTTTCTTTCTGATCGCCACCATCACATAATCTCTTCATTCTTTACTTTGACGTTTTATAATTCGCCATCATTATCACCGTCATATTTATTAGTTTAATTACTATTTCTTTGTTTTTAAATAACGCCAGTAAAGCTGTTTTATGTACGCCATCAAGTACATTAACCTCGTTATTCTTGCCGCTTTACTCTCATTTGCCTTGTTCGTGGCCAGCTCGTGACGTTGTCGCCGATATCTATTTCCTTGCCCTTCTTACTGTCGCCCTCCCCGTCGATACTTCATCTTCGTTTACCATCCCTTGCTAAACACCCTCACCTCCACCCGTGTGCCGTGGCCCGTGCTTGTTTCCGCCTTGACGTACTCCTGCTGTTTAATAATCGAGCAGAGTGGGGCGCAAGCCATCCCAAAGGGTCTCCCCAGCGCAGCGCGGCGGATTGCGCAAGCGACGAGAAGAGGTGGAGGGGGGAGGGGGGAGCTGACAGAGAAATGATCATTCCGTTTATCGTTGACGGAGGATCATCATCATCAGTGATCAGGCTTTTGAGCTTAATGGATAATATAATAAATTTAAATAAACGTTTTGCATGTTCTCGCGGCAAGGCAGTAAGTGAATTCCAATTCGAGGGGCATGACAAGGGATAACAGCCGAAATCTTTATCAATTTTTCTGGAAAATAGATTTTATTAAAAGAGGGCCAATATGTTTTAATCAAATCTTTCCAAAATTGCACGATGCTTCCTGTATTCATTATTTAACTTAATATGTACATGAGTTAGCATGAGAATCGTAGAATTCATCAATATTTAAGTAATAAATAAGTAAATAAACGAGATATTAAGGTGTGCAGCAGGGATAGTGTCCTAGCAATGGGAGTCACGAGCGTGGGCTGTGGCCACAGGAATATTTCGTGGGGTCTGGGCCGAGTTGATTGTTTTGAGGGAGGTGTGGTGGTGGAGAAGTATAGTAGAACAGAACAAATTGGAACACAACAATATAAGGAGGGACCTGTCAAGAAAGCACGAGACGGGGATCGCAGGATGAGAGGTACATGATCGTCTGGGAAGAGAACAGGGACTGAGTAGGTGGAAAGAGTCGCCACAGAATTAGATAGATATGCGGTATTGGAACAGGCCGGAACGGAAGTGAAGGACAGGACAATAGGACAGAACGGGAAGGGAAGGGACAGGATAGTGTGTGTCGGGTGGCGACACAGTGGTTGGTGGGATGGGACTGACCGGCCGGTGTGGACGAGTCGCGACGAAAGAATGGATCAGGCAGGACAGGCACGGGACGGGACGGGCGAGTCTGGGTGGGGTAGACCGGAGGGTGCGGGGACGGCGTCTGGTGGGGGGGGCGAGTGGGGGTGGGGCAGACCGCAGTGGAGCGGGTGGGGCGTCGAGGGACGAGATGTTGCATGGCGACATCCCGACCCCCACGCCGAGACATGACGAGGGGAGACGAGACGAGGCGTGGCGAGGTGGCTTGGCGCATATCGGGAGCAAGGCGATGCGCAAGGGGCGGTGGCCGCCCGCCGCCCTGCGACGAGAGCCGCGGGGCGCGGCCCTGCAGCTCTGGGCTTCTGCCCCCGCGCCATGGCTCGCTGCCTCCCGCCGTCCGGCCCTCTCCGCTCCGCTGTTGTTGCTCCGCACGGGTCGCTGCCCTCACAATTTGCTCTATTGTGACTTGCGTTCGCGCTTTGTGCATTTTAGCGACCTTCCCTTTAAAAGGGAAACGCTCTTGTTTGGTCTCCGGGTAAAGCACTGGATGTCGGAAACTGATAGGTACAAGAGGAAATGGCAATTGCTTGCTGTTAAAGACCAAGCCTTTTCTTTTTTTCAAAAAGTTACAGAAACATTGACGGCATGAAATGGGATCATATAAAACTTACGTGGGTTCATTTACGATAACTAAATTCCATGTCATAAATGAGTTCAAGCACATATTTGATCATGTTTTAGGTCGTTTTTCGGAAATATTCTATTTTGTTTCTAGGTACCTTATGTTTAGTCGCTAATCTTATTTTAAATAATTTATTTTTTCTTCAGAGTTTAATCCCCATGATAATCAGATAATAATTTTATGTTAAAATTATTTTTTCTTAGGAACAAGAGTGTATTTTTTAGTTGACATATCCAACATATGAAACGTAAGTCTCTTCGTTTAATACATTTCTTAGCATTACGTTACACATTTTTCAGTGAAGAGTGAGACGATGTAAGACATTGTAAGTGATTTGTTTGTGTTTCGAAATAGGGTAGCTGGTTTTACCATATAATTAAAATACAGGTCTACCTCGACGTCCCATGCTTTTCAACATTTTTCACCGGTTGAGAAGGATCCCTAAAAGTGATAAATTTGGAGGATACGGATTCTTCATTTTCTTAAAGTCTCCAAAGTATAAAAGAGAGAAGGGAATGAAAATTACGTGTATTTTATTTAAAAGTAGATACCTAAGATTCCATTTCGTTCAAATGTTAACATCCAAACGATCTAGTTATTAGAGAAGTGGATGATTTCTTTGAATATGAGTTGTCTGTAATGTACTCAATGTTTCTTAGGTTTTATTGCTTTGAAATAAGTAGATAGTAATAGTAAAATGTTAACAATAGTGGTCCATTTTTATTTATTTACAAATGTATGGGAATGTTTAACCTTGAAGACACTTTCTTTAAAACAAACACAGTGTGAAACATTACACCATTACAAAATACTAACACTTTCACAGTTTTTTGCGTGCTGGATTGGATTTAAATTCGTTCGCTGAATTCGCTCAAGTGTAGTAGGAGTTGCATGTCATTATTTTCCAAATGAATAAAAGTATCTTAGCCCGATATAGACTTTCACTGCTTGCTTTGAATCTACAAGAACCAATTTGAGTTTCCTGATGAAAGCCGTTTCCTTCTCTTCTCCTAATAAAATGTTCCTCGTGCTTTGCAATTCAAGACAATTTGAGCGAATTTACTTCACAGTAATGAAACGAGCCTACTCTTCAGAGGGTATCGTAGTAATGGAGTCTTGGTGATACAGAGCTTCCAACGGCGGCAGGAGAAATTACGATCTTAAAGCTTAAACAGCTGCATGTTGATTTTCAGAAACGGAATAATATACTATCTTTCCACCATATCAAAGTAATTTCTTTTCAACGTCATTGTGACATAAATGTTAAAATTATATTATAATAATTCTCAATCATTTAAAGTGCAAACTATTCATCTAAGAGTGTAAAACATTAAGGTGAAAATTTGTGATATAATTTCATGAAGAGACAGATCAGGAGAATATTTTAAAAATTACGCATAGGCAATACTAATAATGTTATTATCGATTTATCTGTCTGTATTCTTACTCGAATAATATTTGCCCACATTAAATGAAATTTTGAGTGCGAATTTAAAAATTTAATTCAGTGTAATGTGAAAAGATGGTGATGGGCAAATCAGAATTAATACTAGAATGTAACTTAAAATACCGCACAAAAATATTTGATGAAGATTTATATTCAGTGTTCTAGAGAAAATGCTAGTTTTCTAGTCACAAAATATGACTGATTTCTTCCTTACGGTTAAAGATTTATGTTTGCTTTGAAACTGTTTAGGGACGTTTCTCATATCCGTCGTTAAGGAGGTAAGGAGTGGTTACGTAGACCACTTCATAGACCTTCATATGAATATTTTTTAAATTTATTTACAAAACTTTTTGTAGATATCCGTCCTGTAGTAATAAAAACAAAATACCTTGTAGCACTTGAACTATACTTACGGTGACATCCGGGCAGGAGCGGGCCAGCGTGCACGGGACCGGGCGGTGTGGACCGCGGCGAGCGTGAACCCAGGGGAGGAGCATGGAGCGGGAAGAGTGTGGAGCGGGGAACGAGGAGCTCATGGAGAGGAGAGAGCCTGAAAAGGAGAGGAGTTGGAGTGAGAAGAGAGGGAAGAGCGTGGAAAGGGGAAAGAGTGGAGAGCCTGGAGAGGGTAGAGCGTGGAGCGGGCAGAGCGGGGAGGGCGATGGGGAAAAGGGAGGATGCAGCAGCATTAAGCGTGTCGGCGCTGGGCGCGGTGGGACTCAAACACGGGACCGGCCCCGCCCCCTTCGTAATTAACAGAGGGCTCCTAAGGCAATTTCGGGCGAAGCCACGGGCAGGGCGGTGGCGGTCTAAGAGGCAACGGAGGCGGCCAAGCCGCGCCCCCGGAGGCTCCGAGGCGGTGGGAGGAACTGAGGCCGAACACGAGGGCGTGAGGGCGACGAGGAGCGTGGGAGCTAAGGGACGAGTCAGGAGTGGGTGAGTGTCAGGCAGGAAGAGTCTCAGGATGTAGGGAGAAGGAAAAGTCGAATCTACGAATGAAAGGAGATGAGGGGACCGAAGATGAGAGCAAGGGAGTGGCCACAACGACAAGGTGAATGGTTTTATTGTCTGTCAATTTACAATTTGATTACATTCAATATGTTTTCAAAAGAAATAGATGATGCCTCTATGATAAATACGGCAAAATACTAATGTAGATCTTAATGAAGGATGTATAGGTCAGAATGACCAATGTGGCATTTGAAAAGTCACTTTCCTCCCAGTTTTGTTCGTTTTTGTCATTTAACCGTTCTAGAACAATTCTTTGTAAATAAGAAATGTAAAAATACACCAAGTGTTGCGGAAAGTGTGTTGGCAAATCTGTTGTTACCGACTAAGAAAAAATTATGGTGTTCCCAGAACGATCTGCGGAACCAGCAATCTCCACTTGCTCCACGAAGAACTATATTGATATTCCATCTCCAGTCTTGAAGAGAGTCAACAGTTCATAGGATGTGTCAATAAGTAAGAAGTGTTTCGGGCGCACCAACTGCTAAGGACAAGGGAAGTTCCTCCCCCGCCATACCTGAGATCCAGCTCCGACTCACACGCCGCCTTAGGGCCTCCAGGTATCTCTCCTGCGGAGCATCTGTCCACAAGGCAGCGGTAATGTGGTTGGACTATGATGAAGTGCTTCAAAAATAGAAATACATTGAATTCAGTGCGTATTATTTGCACCGAAACTACGAGTCACAGTTACTGCATGTATATTTGAGTATCAATCAAGTCTAGGGGATGGTGTCTCTTCACTATTCCCCATCAGCTTAATGGCTAAAACGTTCGAGTAGCGTTTAGACACTTTTATTTGGTGACGTAACGTTGTTTAATTTCGCCCTGTTTATTCTTCACATCCCTACACGGACTGTCCTTTTAGGTGTAATATAGTAACTTTTCATAAATTCGTGTTACAACAGCAGGTAAAAGCGGGAGAACGGAGGCGAAGAAGTACGAGGAAATGGAGAGGGCTGTGAAAAAGAGGGCGATACAGAAGAAGGAGCGAGAATTGTCACTGAATACTATCGAATGAAAGCCCGTCCAAGAACAATGGTATGTGACAACTAGGAAAAAAATCAAAACTTTTTCCACAGAAAATGGGATACGTATCGTAGTAACAGAAAATAAAACAAGTAACTTCATTGTACTACTAGTTGTATAATCCAACTAGTAGTACAGTAGTTAAAAATTAATTCGTTTATTTTTTATCCCCCTCTTATTGCGCTTATAATATAAAAGAACAAGTTCACCTGAAACATTGTCGATCAAATTATTGTTTTCTAACAAATGTTCCACGCACATTTTCATTTATACTAATGGTAATAAAATCAGACCTTTTTAAACAAATAAAAATAATCGTTTGTTAATATCAAAATTAATTCATATTATATTAATATATGAGTAAATGTTATTGAAATAAATCATTTCAGAAATAATTTATTTCGCTTTAATCAAATATTATTTTCCCTTGGATTTTCTCTACATTATTTTGCTTAAAATCGCTGAGAGTCCTCGGCCGTTGCGTTTCCTTAATTCCCGCGGGGCAGTCGTGGCGTTGGCCGCCGCCCTTCGTGGGTTCGCAGAAGGCGAAGGGCTGTGCCTGGAGAGCCGCAGCACGTGGTTCGGCCAGAGGACGTGACGCCGGCTCTCCTTGCGCGTGAGGAATTAAAGGATGATGGGAAAAAGGGCGCGCCACAGTCCACGAGATGTGGGTTTAGAACCTTTGCTTTAGAGAGGAGTAGAAAGGCGTGTGTTTCTGCTTGATGCCGGATTGTCTTATTATGTTACGGGAAAATGTAGATTTCCAATCCTAGGTATCGGTCTAATCCATTTTCTCACCAGCTATTCTGTGAAATGAAATATGAAATTTTTAACCTGGTAAAGCATTCTAATTCAGATATTACTTCTAAAACATTCTAAAAAAGATAATTGATTACTAAGGGCCTTTCTTCTCTACGTATCAATACTACCAGAAACCAGCATCAGATGACTTATTCTCTTTTGTTCTTACTGCATCTGTGGCAATTTTTTGGTGTTTCTACATACGAACATGTTGAAAACAGAAAGCTGGGCTTGAGTCCAATAATATCCTTTTATTGTTATCCTTTTATTATTAAGTAATTTTTGTCCGTGTGACCCTCACGATTAGCCCCCTCCCTGTCCACCACTCGAGACAAATGTGTAATTTGACGCGTCTCGCTCTCGTGGTTGGGAACTGATAATTTTTGTTTCTGATTCATCCAGAAGACTTAAAGAGAAGTACTTTAAAAAAATTAAGCAACTAAAATGCGTGTAGTATTTCTTACATCACCTACAGAGCTAACGAATACATCTATTCTCTCAACAAGACATGGCACAATTTGACTCGATTGGCACAATTCTTAGTCAGTTCCCTCTCGGATATTGTAGTTGAATTATAGAAAACATGTTTTTGATGGTTTTATAGTGTGGAGTGACCGGTTTGTAGTATGATGTGAGCCACAATATGTCATTGATTCTTCTGATATGTTGCCAGGTGAGACAAACATGTAAGAGAGAATTGTTTGATATGTGAAGGAAATATACATGTTTAAAACAAGATAATGTCTAAAATTTTATGGTTTCAGTAAATATAAATAAGACGTTAGAATGTTAAGCAAGTACTAATTCATCGATTTTTAAAGAAAGTATCATGCAGAATCGTCAGCAAAATATAAAATAAATATTTATACTATCAGATTTCAGTTCAATTACGAGTTCATTGGTGATATGCTATGAATATCGATACTTTCGTTCTCTTACATGTATCTTTACGGCTTACTTCATCCGATTGACCATAATTATACCTAACTTTGTAATGAAACGAAAGATAAGCAAGTATGTTATTCAACACCTTTCATATAATTTTTATGTCTAAAAAAGGACAAACCGGACCAGTGTAGTACATTCAAAATTTATTTCTGTTACCAACTTACAAAACACAAATAAAGTTTTTTGACAAGCAAATACCCACCGGAGGCCGGAAGGCAAGTTGGTACGAAGTAATGTGTCATGATCTGTCTGTGTATTAATTTCAACTTGCACAAAATACGCACGCGCATTTTCCCCTTATTTTCGATTTTCGTTCTCTAAGCTTCTGCAATAGAAACAATGTTTCACTAGTATTTTTGATGACGTGTCATTTGATAAAACATAATTTTTACTCTTACCTGCTCACGTCATTCATCTACATACGAATCCATCCGTTACCGTAGAGGTATAGAAATTAATGAATATAATGTAGATAAAGTAGAGTTATATTCTACAGGGGTTGTGTCAGCCTCCTATATGTTCTGCTTACAAGTGAATTACGGGAAGGTATGCGGCGACGTGCGATGTAGTTGCAGCGGTGGAGATCACGCTGAGGTGTGAGCGGCGGATGCTAAGGGAGAATGAGGCGGGGTTAGTGAATTTTTGGAAAGAAACGGGGGTAGGCGCGAACGGTGGGGGGTGCGGAGGCATATTATGGTCGAAACAGGGGCGATGAGGGGTGGATCGGAAGCCAAAGAAGAAGGTGGGGGTGTACGGAAGGTGGGGTGCGGATTCGGTGGTATGACGGTCAACGTGTCGGACTGTTGTAGCCGAGTTTGCGGGTTCAAACCCGATCGAAACCGTGGATTTTTAAGAGCGAAAAAATCCTTTGTACACCTTCCTTCGGAGGGGAAGTAAAGCCGGCTGTCCCATGTCAGTAGATTTACCGCATGTAAAAGATCCTGAAGCCTTTGAGCAAAATTGAGATCCGCCTGTTTCGTTGCCCCTCTCTCCGCTATGTGACGCGAGGAGCGTAGCGAAATTGGTGGTTAGACGGAAGAGCGGGTCTGATGGCCCGACTCTCGCCACGTAAAATAAGTCATTAACTAACTAACTGCGTGGTGCGGGGGTGCAAGTGGAGGAGCCGGACGCAAGCAAGGGCTCGCACAGAGGCCAGAGGCGGGGCTCATCGCCATGCCGGGCGGTCCGCTGTCGTATGACCATCACAGAAGCCCCCGCCTGCGTACATTGACGTTCCGAAGTCTGTATTTGCCCGGGCGTCCGCGCTGCGCCCCTTACAACCCTTGAAGTGCGTTTGCCACCGCCCTTATAACCCTCCCTCAAATTGCGAAACCAAAATTCGCGCCGAGAATACCACCAAATATGGCCGCCAGATATAATTCCAATAGCACCACCTTTTATAGCGACTCGGACGCTTTTAAATTGCTGATTTATTATGGGGACGTCCGAATCCGAAAAGTCTTTCTTGGCAGCATTTCTTTAAACCTATGTAACATCACGCAAAAAATCATAGGCTTCTATTTAACACTAGTTTCTCGAAGATAGCAATACAACTGCAGAGATGCAGAACATTTTATTATAGATGTTTTTAGGCTTGGTACAAACAACTCTGATGTGACACATATTACTGATTGATAAACAAGAATTTCATTTCTTTAAAGCAAGAGATGTTCTTTTGAAAAGACCACCTGGCTCTATCCTAATAACTGGTAGGATGGATTGATTTTTTCGTGTTTCCGGGCGCGTCAACTGCTTTAGTCATTAGTCCCGTGAGTGTAGTGCATGTTTTTCTCGGGATATGGCGGGGATCTTCCCCCGCTGTACCGCTGCCGACCTACCGTCGGCTAGTGGGGTTTCCCCTTCACCAGGACTCTCCCACCATCGGGACACCGCCCCATCCGGGACTAGCTCTAAGCTCCCGACCACTCTCCCGGGATGTGTGGTAATGTAGTGCATGTTAGTGTAAGTGTGTGTGTGAAGGGAGAGGATAGGACAAGGAAGTGGAAGGAAAGATCGCGCGCATTCCGTGGCCCGTTTGGTAGAGTACTGCTCCAGCATTCACCTGGTGTTGATCGGAGAAACCACGGAAAACTACCGATCAGAGCAGCCGGCTGCTAGAATCCGCCTCCAGACAGCGACTGAATTCGACCTAGCTGAAAAGCTAGTGTCTAAAATCCTGCCGCCGTGGGGAGTGGGAACCTAGGACCTCCCGGTCAGAGGCGCTGCAGTGACATCAGTTGATGCACTGAGCTACCGCTCCCGGTGGTGGTAGGATGGAGATGAGGGTGTAGGGGAGAGGGAGAAAGAAGGGCGGGGCATGAGCAGCTGCTGCAGGGTTTGGGGGCGGCGTCGCCCGCTGGCCGGCGCTGCGGCTGTCGCGTGGGCGGGAGCGCTTGGGCCCTTGATGCAATATTCAGAGCTCAGGCCCCGGCCACGGCCACGGCCCCTGCAGAGGGCGCGTCCAGCCCTTGTCTCCCTTCGCGCAGGCAAACGCAGGTGCAGCACATCCATCTTACGCCGGCTGCTTCTAAGACCGTAGAGACTCTGTATTCTAAGACCGTAGAGCATTTCCTTGCTACGGTGGTCGACCATAAGCATATTTACTTAAAGTCGAATGTTATAGATGGCCAAATTAAAAAATATTCTCTGAATGTAAACTAGGTACTGCGAAACAGGAACCTCCCCTCTTCTGTCGACCCTTTTCCTCCTCCATCCCCGCCTATCTTCCACTTTCCCTCTCTCTCCCTCCACTCTCCCTGCCTCTTTCTCATTTCTTCCCTCTCGGCCCCATCTGCTCCTTGTTATTTCTCCAATTTAATTTCTCTCTACATCCCTTCTCCCACTCCCTTCTTTCTCCATTCACATTTCTTTTCTCTCCTTTCCTCTTTCTTCTTTCGTTTTCTCCCTTCTCTCGTTTCTCTCTTCTCTATCTCCTATAGCTTAAATGAAAACATATAAATGACATAAAACACGTTCTGTATTTCATTTCTACGATCGAAACCATGTCATATCAACTTGAATCTGAGAGGTCGATCTGAAACTTAAATCTACGACCTCCCCATCTGCAGCGCTTCCCCTGTCCTAATTACTTGCCAGTACCACATAAAAAACTGAATCCCGATATCATATACACATTTTATGGCTGAGTACGGAAACACCAAGAACTAATTTGTCTACAAATAATATCAATTTTAACATTAATCCATTACAGAAGTTTTTACTATTTTTCGTACCTACGTTAAAACAAAATAAGCAAAGTGTGCTGCTTTTAGATTAAAGAAAGGAGAATGAAACTCTAATTACGAGGCCGATCGATAAGTTGCCTCTGCAGTGTATTGCCGATAGAAGTCAGTTCAACGTGCGCATCAATGCGAACGAAAATAGCTCTGTTCGGAGCCCCTACTCAACCGGGCTCTCTGCGGTTATCGAGTTAAGAGGTTGCGCTCTCAGCAGCAATAAATGTGTCAGCCCACGAGTGCCATTCGTCTTCCCTCTCTGTTCCCCCCCCCCACTTTTTCATTTCTCCGTAACTACTTTTCCCGGCCTTTTCATCTATATCTTCGTAAATAGTCATGATAGATTTTGTTTTTGGACGAATCCTGATTTGTTTTTCGAATGTTAAATAGGTCAGCGCTTTCTCCTTTTCAAACCATGTCGGTGGTTGGCTACTATGGAATTTGTGACCCGCTTCCTTGAATAAAATTAATATTACATAGTTTCCTACTAGAAGCCGATGTTTCGTGGCTATGAGATTTTAAGAAAATGACTTAGAGTCCAGAAGTTTGGCTCAACATATTTTTATTATTTTTACTATTTTGAATCTTTTAACAACAAGAATCACATAACTGTACTTCTGGAGTTGTTTTAAAAGATTTCCATCTTGCATTTTTTGACTATTTTATGTTCTGATCCATATCTGAACTTTATAAATCCCTACTTTAGCCAGAATGAATTCCATTTTCATGCATGTTTTAAGTAAAATAAATGCCTAAATTTCCGAGCGGTACGTATGACACTCAGAGCAATGATGAATTGATTTTGATTGACTTCTATGAACTTTAGATAGATGCCGACAATAACATGTTACGTCGTGGATATGTTACTTTCCCTTGACGTTCATGCCAGTATTTATTCTGATTCTCCCATTTTGTAAAAGAGGTACGAGGCAAATAGTGTATTCGCCACCCGGCTTCCTGCGTTGAAAATCTGACCTATATAAAATTACTCGCACTTATATAAAATGAAAAAAAAATTACAATTAATAGTTCAAAAGTATCTATCTATAAATCGACATGTATTTACCGATATCCAAAACACTCATGTTGTTTCTTTCGATAAAAATCATTTTTTGTTCTTTCTGAGTCTCATTGATTTAAGCTTAATAGAATTCTTTCTCTTCTGTGATTTAGTGACTCAAGGGGGAAATCGTTGCTCTACTTCATTCAATATTTTCATATCCATTCTATTCTCGAAGATATTCGTTGTCATCATTTGATTTTGGTGTGATGGACAGCATTTCTTAATTGCCAAGCTGTCCCGATGACCTAAGTAGTTTTCCTACGTTTTAATCAAAAAGCACTATTATTCGCTTGATGTTCTTTATGAAAGGATATCGGTGTGACTGGAATAGACATAATTAAGCGCGAAAATGCAATCTCTTCCCAGGTAAAATTTTAACCTAAATTAAACAGAGCACCCGAAAACTTTTCATTATTCTCGTATTATCCTTACGCTAAAATTTTGATTGAGTTCCCTCGATAACCATCCATTGCGACCAACGGTAACCACCGGGCAACCAGTTTGAAACCGCCTCTCCCCCCATCCGATTGAATGTTGCCACGCAATATTAATCGGTGACACTGGGTATTCAATTATCACTAATACAGGAAACTCAACGGCAAGTCCCAGATGTTATTTTTTCCACTTCTTCAGTCTGGTTGACCATTGGAATACTCATTTGCAATGAGAAGTATACTAGGTGTCGGACCTATGGAACTCCTTGCTTTGCTAAAGGTGATTGCCAGCTGTGAAGTAAAGCACTAAACTCATGCCGTCCGGTGGCCCATCCCTTACACCTCAAGAGATAAATTTCTCTTTCAAGGTCGTATAGCCCTTCGACCACCGACAAGTGTAACTCAAGTTATTTCGACGCTCATTTTAACATTTTTATTATTCCATACTTTTTTACGATTTTAATATCTCGGGTAGTTGTAAATTTGATAAAAATAAGAAAAACCATCTTAAAAAACATGTTTTTAGCATGCATTTTATTTTTACGGTTTACATTAACACTTAATTCTCTTGGTATCATGTTTTTATAACGTTATTGGGGATTTAATTTTACAGAAGGAGTTTGTGACTGAGTTGTTGTAGTCTCGAATTCGTAGTTACGTATAGTATAGTGTTAAAATCAATATTATACAAAACAATATTACTTGATAATATAGTATTGTTTTGTATAATTATAGCATAAACATTACAATTACAGTGAATTTTGCGTGGGGGAAACTCGTTACCACCCTTGGTATTCGAAGAATGCAAATAACATTGGTAGTCAAAGGGTTAATGAGCGGTCAATCTGTATTAACCTTGTTAGCAAATTATGAAAGCCATATTGTGTTGGCACCAAAGAATATAAAGAATCCGGACGTGTATTGCATTCGGAGGGTGACTAGGGGCGCACGCTTGGATCGTGTCAGTTGGCATCAAAGAATATAAAGAATTCGGACTTGTATTGCATTCGGAGGGTGACTAGGGGTGCACGCCTGGATAGTGTCAGTTGGCACCAAAGAATATAAAGAATCCGGACTTGTATTGCATTCGGAGGGTGACTAGGGGCGCACGCTTGGATCGTGTCAGTTGGTGTGAATGTCCTATCGCGAACTCGTCCGCTAACTCGTACCACAGCTGTCCTCGACTGATCAGTAGGCGGGAAAAACTCCAGTGCGTAATGTCAGCGCGCCCCGCTAGATATGTTGAATATATTGTGCGTAAAACACGATTTAAATAGCAATGCACTACTACCGGAATCGTGAATTCAATGAGAAAATCCGTATTTTCCGAGCAAACACGATGGATGATGCCAAAATTCTGTATTCAGTTCGCGTACAATATTGAAGGGATCTAGATTGTGATGCAGTATAAATTGAAGCAAAATATGGAACATGTTTTTCAATGAAGTGTTCATTGTAAAATACGAGATGATGAAAAACATATTATTGTTATATTTTCTTATTGTTCTATCCTCTTCATAAATACATTTTTGTGACATGCTGTATTGGCTATTGTACTTTTAAATGCCTCTGCTAGCTGGATCATTTTTCTTTGTCAAGTACTCTTGAATTAACGAGGGCTTAAGATGTTTCTACCACAAATGGTTTAAATAATATTTAATTATCAAACATTAGCCAGACATGTTTCGAGTCCTTATTCCTATTATCAATAGCACTATATTGGAGAAAACTACCAAATCATATATAATATTATTATACGTAATTAAACCACCAAAATAAAAACAAATAAATGGAAATAATTAAACATTTTGTGAAATACACATAAGAGCACTCAAAACTTGTGAAAAGAAATTATGTACGTACCTCACCATTAATGTCCTTCACTTCTATTTTTTTATTTGTCTCTTTTGGTTGATGATGGAACACTTTGCAACTGAATTGTTAAAAAAGTTTCATTATTAGTTACGTTACGATGTTACAGTATTAATTGAGGGAATGTTGTTGTTAATACTTGTTTAAATCGTTTGCACAATAAATGTGTTTCAAAGATTATTTTGAGAGGGAGTGCTTCTGCTTCTTTCTACTAGACGCCCCTTATGAACCTATTTATCCTAAAATACGTTTGTTCGATTGTCTGAAATATTATTCCTCCTCTTTCTGCCATACCCCTTTCTATTCTTCTTTTTACTTTTTATGCCTTCTGTACTAGTTATGTATCTCGATTTCTGTACTCGTTCTCATGCTTCTATCCTGTTCTTTATCTTCTTCCATTCATTTTATCTTTCTCCCTTCTTCTAACATCGAATTTCTCCTGTCACGTCCACTACAGTAAATTTAAAATGTTTCCGCAATAACCATTTTTCATTCTTTAGTGTAAGGAAAGAAAAATAGCAATGCATTTCTCTTGTATTAAGTTAAAAGCTTTTTCTCTGTATGTTTGTTTTCTTCACTAACAGCAACATTCTTCGTGGAACCTGTCATTTTCCGTATCGCAGTGTACCTTCAAAGACCGTTGCTTTCAATCATTCTGCCTGACCGATTGAGTTCATTGCAAACGAATCGAAAGTTTTAACATGCGCCATTTAGCTCCTTCTCTCTGCAACCCATTTACGCCTACTTACTCAGTGGCTCGTATAAATACCTACCAGATGCTAGTCGATTACCTGTCGTGTGTTCTCCCACGTATTGGATTTCGTATCTATGTCGCTCAACGATTCTGTCATTTGCCCATCGAATCATTTGCTTCCATGCCTTTCTGTATGATCATTCACCCACCCGAAGTATTGAGGATCATTCTGCGATTGACTCAACTCTGGTTATCCTGCTCATTGTTGTACATTGCTCTCACCGTCTTCTGCTTCATTCCACCATTATCCCTACACAAGCCTCTCTTCCAACACCTTTCCTGCCTACATGTGTACATTTATTCTCCGATCACACTCTAACCTTCAAATCCTGGAATTTTCTCATGCAATCACCATTTTATTATTTTATTGCCGTCTCTTCAAAATGTCTTTTTTAATCGTTTACAGTGTCTGTTGCGTATACCACTCAACACACGAATGTTCCATCCATCCATGTATCCATCCATCCATCCACAGCTTCTTTTAATTGACCACGTTATTCAATCGCTCATATTCCTGACCCCTGTTCTCATTCCCTCTCCCCATCTTCTCGATCCTCTTTCCCAATCGCTTTCTTTAGCCTCATCCCTGACACCAACGTATACCCACCCACCTACCCGTCAAACAAATGGCCTCCCTGGTGGTGTAATGTCGTTTAGAAGGAGAAAATCGACAAAATGTTGGCAATTATGGCTAGAACGTGATGCCTCTCGCACAACCATTGGCTCATGCCACGGAAGCCTTCCAGTCTTATTTCCCATTG
The DNA here is from genome assembly GCA_964035755.1 of Teleogryllus oceanicus. Taxonomy (NCBI): domain Eukaryota; kingdom Metazoa; phylum Arthropoda; class Insecta; order Orthoptera; family Gryllidae; genus Teleogryllus; species Teleogryllus oceanicus. The sequence goes on along the minus strand of CAXIVR010000004.1, from coordinate 13,956,435 downwards.
GTTCTTATTTATTTCATTCTGTGCCTTGTAACTTCCATTTGACAGTGCTCTGTCGTTCAGTTGGAGGTTTCGTACTCCACCTTTAATGTCAGCTTCTAACCTGTCTCTCTTTTCTCCTTTACATCTCGAATTTTCCCACGCGAGCTGCCTTTCTTTTTCTCTTATTACACCTCCCCACTCTTTCACAATCACGTGAGCTTACGCCTCACACAGAGATAGAAATTACAGTAGCCTCACTGAACATACTAGTGCTACTACCATCTACCAGTTCCCTCACATACGTCGCATTATGTGTCGGCCCATAGAAATAATATCAACCAAGTTCGAAGAAAATTGTGTAAACTGCATAGTTAATCAAACACATAAAGTGGTTTTAAATAAAAATATAAGCTAATAAATAATATTAAATTCGCAGTAGTCGACATGTATTTGGACACTCACTTGGGGCGGTTACACCATATTCATTTGGTTAATTTCTAAGTGCACATTATTTACAGGCGAGACACTCATTGGCCCTTTGGAAAATTTGATATTTACTATACGTTAAACGAAGGATAGATAAGTGACAGGGAGAATATGCGCGAACACATAAAATGATCCCAAAGACAGATTATTAACATATTTGTATTAATGTATTGAGGAATTTGTAATAAATTTGTGACATAAATTATTTATATGTGGAGGAATGTTATCAGCGTCTCACATTATATTTGAATATTTTGAACCCTTCAAAATGTAAGAAACTCCTTTGGCATCAAAAACGAAATTTAGGAAATATTTTATTCAATTTAAGGTTCCAAGTCAATTTTAAAATATCTTTATATTGCTGGGCTAGATTATATGATCTGAATTATTGCAACTTTATTATTGTAATGTCTTGTTCTTTATTACTTATTATTACTGTAATGTCTTGTTCTATGCTGTTATGCACTGTTTTACTGTTATTTATCTTTATTTTAACTTGGAAAATGTCTCTCTGTTATAAATATATAATGGTTTGTAATATCTTCTTCTTCTTCTTCTTCTTCTTCTTCTTCTAATAATAATAATAATAATAATAATAATAAATAAATAGATAAAAACTGAACTCGTGGCTCATTGCAAAGTCGCAAGCCTTGCACCACTGAGATCCGGGTTCGATTCCCATCGAATCTCATGTGAAATTTGTTCCAACAAAACGAGTTCGGCTGCTTCACAAGGGCTAGTCCAACTCCTGTGAAGTGTCCTAAACCCTACCCCTATCCTTATTCCTTCCTAATTCTGGCTGCTGGGTAGTGACGCAGGAGCGCGCGGTGGGAGGCGCGTACGCGGAGATGCTACCTGGCGGTCCTCTTGACAACCCACTTCGACGAGACGCGACAGACAATGTTAACGGAGGATTACTCCATAAAACAAGCGCAGTAATGGGTGGATTACTCCGAGAAGCGCAAAGCGCTCAACGTCCCCCAAGGGGCTTGGAGACGCGTTGAGTCGAAGTAGACGCAACAAATTTAAAAAAACATAGAATCTAATCTTTTAGCTGCCTGAAACTGGCCATTACGATTCAGTGATGATCGGTGTGCTTCACCTTACGTCCGTGCCCAGTGTAATTGATCCCAAGCATCCTGTACTACGATTTTATATTTTGATTTTTGGCAATATTTCTTAACGCAGAGAAACTGACATTTGAAGATATTTATTATGTCAACTCGGTTAATAAATGTTGAACATTTTCTATATCGCGACCGATAATCATTGAAAATTACAAGAAAGAAAGCCAATGATCATGATACAAACTTTTTAGTACAGAGGCATACTGTTAATTTTTATTTGTAAAAATCCTAGAATTATTATTTAAAAAATGATTTTATGTTGCTTCAGTTTGCTTAAATTGATGAAGTAAATGTAATCACGGCTCAAGAGCCCACTCAATTGATGTTGCTAATGCACGTGATGTAACGTCAACCGAAACATTGCAAAACGTTGCACCTGAAGTTATAGCTTAGGTCGATTTGTGGAAACAGTACGGATGTCACTAGCATTGCCTCGGTACTGCGTTTAACATGGAAAGGATACAAGGGCTTAGAGTCTGCTTCGGCCCGTATTTCCCCGGCCGGCCGGCCGGCCGCCCGCGGCGCGTCGGTTCCAGAACTAATTGCCGGTCGGGCCGCACCGCCCGCAGAATTTGCTTCCCTGCCCCTCCACGCCCCCACCGCCGCCAACCCCACCCCCGCGGCCGGAGCCCCCCTGCGCATCGTTCGCGCGCGGCGCAGGCTTCGGCTGATCCGCGAGCCCAGAGTTATTCCCTCCGCTCTGAATGGACGTACATAGATAGTTTATTTCACTTGCTTTGGGCATTAAAGCCGGTGGTAAATTCTTCACGCTTATACATGCAATACAATAAACAACCGTAAAATTCATATACTTCTTCTCAGTACACTTTTACATCGTTCTAGATATGCTTACGAAATTCAGAGGCCCCTCACTGGCCACAGATCCCAACGGTTACATCTTTATTTCTAGAGTCTACTCTTTCGTAAAAGTCTTGATGTTTATGGGAAAAATTCCACAAGTGCCGCAGACTGCGCTGGTACCCGAATTTCTTAACCAAGCTCTGTGAAATCCCGGAAGTTATGTGAAGTTCGAGTCACCATGGGTTCCTGGTTGGGTGACCGTCTGGGATACTAACGGCTCTGAACTCCTGGCCGATAAAAAGAAATGGCATTGACTTGACTTGATCCAAGACTGTCTAAATATGTACAAAAGGTCTTCGCGTCCAGCCCCACAAGGTCTTGGTGTAAACCCAGGAATAATTGTACATAAAACATTCAGACATTTTTTTGCAAATTAAGCACATCCCCAAACCTTATAAAATGTGTATTTCTTGTTTCAGCTTCAATTTTTTATCTGATTTGAAAAGGGTATCCAGAATTAATTGGCATATTTTTCTAAAACCCTCAAATAAATAATAACTTTGTAATTATTTCGTATCTTAGAATTGTATTTAAATTTAAACACTGAGTATCAGTATTTAAATTTAAAACCCTAAAATATTTTGTCTAATATGTTGAATGAGAAGTTGTCTATATGTTTCACGTTTCATAAAGAATATATTGCTTCAAAATTTAGCCTTAAAAACATCAGTTTGTCATTATACATGTTTTGCAATACTTGGTTAAAACATGTATACATAACTTCACTCACCCTTATAAAACCATTATGTACATTCCATCAATTCTAACTTCATAGTAAAACCTAAACATTTCAGTCACTCATCATCTTTACAAGACTAGTGTTACAACCAGTATGCCAATTTATTCATGCTACAGTTTGGAATTCAAATCCTGGCGGAATGTGCAAATGACGTGTTCGTGAATATGGTGGTTTAATGAAAAGGCTTCTCTCAATTACTCTCCACTTGCTTTTGACTGCTTTGGAGCAATGGATACAGAGGGCAGAGCGATTCACCATCAGGTCGCTTCAAACCATCTTGACAGAGATGCAATGCGAAGCGCAAAGGGCAATTTTCGTTTCTACCCAGAATATCTGGGGAGTCATATAAATTAACAAAGGAAGCATTTCTTTGCAGGCACCGTACCTCTTCATTAATATTGGAATGTGCATGTCTCACTCTCATTGTCATTACGCAGTGAATACAGTTACAGGTATTTTCTCATTTGAATTAGATTTTAAGATTTGAACATAATATTATAAGTGGTTTTCCACCATTTTTTATTATTATGTTATTTTTATTATTACAGTTATTTTTAGTTTGAATACATTATACCAACAAAACTAACATTTTGACCCTACCGTAGGTTAAAGGGATCCCGTGGATTATATGAAAATACTTTATTTACTACAGCGTCCCAGGCTGCAAAATATTTCAGAATTTTAAAATAGAAATTAAAATCATACAAAGGATAAAACAAATCGCTGACCGCACTGCCCATAACAACTGGCTCATAACTCAGTTGACCTGTGATGTAGTAATTACACCGCTCATTTCCACACGGAATTCCATTCCATTCATTCCGTATGGAATTTGTGGTCAACTACATGGGTTCCCGACCGGTTTTCGCAGGGCAATGCCGAATTCTCGCACCTCTTATTCCACCGTTTCTCAATAGCCATCAACATCATTTCGCCTGTCGCCATTCGTATCACTTTGCATTCGTCTCGCTGTTTAAAAAGCGGTATCTAGGCACAGATCATAGTATCTCGACTGCGGACAGCTTGCAGTGATTGTCTACCACAATAAATCCATGTGATGAATCCATTGTTTTTAAGAAAATAAGAATCAACATAACTGACTGACAATCAACGCAGACTGACAACGCAGAGAGACACTGACTGACAATCAACGCAGAGACAAAACTCAAGATGCAAAAACTCAAGATGCAAAACAAGTATGCAATTTAGGTTCTTGCGTCTGCGTCGAGTGTACCGGTGATTGGGAAGTGCCGGGTTCGATACCCCCGCAGGTGTCGGAGATTTGCGTGAAGTGTTTAACATGGGCGAGTTTGGAGCGCCGGCCAGAATTGGAGTCGCAGGGCGAGTGCTCTTACCAGTGGTTTTCCGGATGTTGCCGATCGTTTCCGGAGAATGCTGGAGCAGCAACCTAGAATACGGATCAGATATCACGTGCGATCTTCCCTTGCTTATCCTGTTCGCATCCCCATGCTTAGTACCAAGTGGTGGGCCATTCACCTATCGTCGCATGATAGGTGATCCATAGAATCTCTCGTATCCGAAGGGGGCGACGACGTCCACGGTGTGAATCAACAAACCCAATTTTGAGCTCGTGGTGTATAGCCAAAAAAAATCCTTATTTTCGTGTGTGGAGACGAGGGTTTCCAAATCCATTCTCCGAAAGTGTGAAATAATTATTTATTATCGCAACCTGCAATGTTTCTAGGCGACCCTGATTGCAGGGTAGCGGTCAGAGCAGGACATTCTCGAGGCGTGAGTGGGCAAAGCAGAGCAAGATAGAGCGGGGCGATGCGGAAACGCCATGGGGAGCGAGCGAGCGGAGCAGGACGGGGTGGGCGTAGTGGCGGGTGGCGTTTGGCGGCGAGGGGAAGGAGAACCCATGAGGGATGGGGTGTAACGGAGAGAGACAGGGTAGTAAATGAAGGGAATTCTATTTGCACACTGTACACTGAATTAATCCCTTTTTATTTCTGTTTAATAATTGTGATCAGTGTACCAGGTTGATTGATTGAGCAGTATTTCCGTCGTCAACTTCTAAGGTCAGAAGTTTCGTCGCGCGTCAACTGCTAAGGTCAGACGTTTCGTAAATGTAGTGCGTTCTTTAACGTAAGTGACAGTAATCTCCCCCCACACCGCCCCAGCTAGGACAAGCTCTAATCTCCGGACATGAGTGTGTGGTATGCTTGTAAGTGTAAGTGGGTGTAAGCAAGGGTTGAGCATAAGTCAAGGAAAGGGAAGGAATGATCGCGCGGTCTGTGGTCCGTTTGTTAGGATACTTCTCCGACACTGGCGTGGTGTTCACCGGAGAAACGCTATCGATTGGTTGGTTGGTTTTCTCGTGTTTCCGGGCGCGTCAACTGCTTCGGTCGTTAGTCCCGTTAGTGTAGTGCATGTTTGTTTCTCGGGAGATGGCGGACACCTTCCTCCGCTGGATGGCGAGATCCGGCGCCGACCTACCGTCGGCTAGTGGGGTTTCCCCCTAAACAGGACTCTCCCACCAGCAGGGCACCGCCCCAGCCGGGACAAGCTCTAAGCTCCCGACCGGTCTCCCGGAATAAGTGGTAGTGTAGTGCACGTTAGTGTAAGTGTGTGTGGAAGGGGAGAGAATAGGACAAGGAAGAGGAAGGAAAGATCGCGCGCGGTCTGTGGCCCGATTGTTAGGGTACTGCTCCGGCATTCGCTTAGTGTTGATCGGAGAAACCACGGAAAACTACCGATCAGAGCAGCAGGCCGCTAGAATTCTCCTCCAGACAGCGACTGAATTCGACGTAGCTGGAAAGCTAGTGTCGAACATCCTGCCGCCGTGGGGAGTGGGAACCTAGGACCTCCCGGTCAGAGGCGCTGCAGTGACATCTGTTGATGCACTGAGCTACCGCTCCCGGTCTCCCTATCGAGGAAGTGGGTATATGTAGCCGTGCAGCGCTGGGCGGCTGGAGCCTGCGGTCGCCGCCGGGCGCCGCGCCGTGGCGTTGGTGCGGTGGCGGGCGTCGTCACCCTGCAGGCGGAAGGCCGTGCGGCGAGCATCGACCCCGCGCGGCGACCTGCCGCACGCGACGCGGCCCTGCGCCACCCTGGCATCGCGTGGCGCCACCGACCCCCTCCCCCGTGCCCCGGGACGTCCGCGCGCCGATAAGCCCTCCGCGCGGCCCTTGGTGCCTGATCGCTCCCGCCAGCCCCGCCTGCCTCACGCGGCGGACGCCTCACCTGCTGCTGCCTCTGCAGCGTCTCTGACCGGGAGGGCCTAGGCTTCGAGGCCCGACGGTGGCGCAATTGCGACACTAGCTAGAGAGGTCGTAGGTCCGACTCAGCACCTGGTTGAAGGAGAATTCTAGCGGCCGACTGACTGATCAGTAGTTTTCCATGACTTTGATCAATTCCAGGCGAATGGCTAAGCAGTACCCTAACAAACGGGCCACAGACCGCATACGACACCACTTTCTGTTCCTTGTCCCAATGTGTCTCATTATTTATATTCACTACATTACCACATTTGTGGGGAGACCAGTCGGTGTTTTAAGAGCTTGTTCTGGCTGGGGCGATGCCTCGCTAAGAGAGATATCTGAAGAGGGAAATCTCACGAAAGCTGAACATGGGTTCGCACCGGAAATCCATCATCCAGGGGATGAGTCACGCCGATAGCTTCAGGGATAAAAATATTCTAGATTATAGGTATTGGGATAATCAAACCACAATAGTAAACAATAAATTATTTTATGTTATTTATTATTTTAAAAATCTATTATTGTATTATTCATTCACTTCTTTTGTCTATTTTATTCTTTACACCACTGTTCCTATGTATGTTAATCATTCAATTTTCCGTTTGCTAGAGGTCCGCTGAGGATGGGAAAATATTGTTCCCGAAAGGTACTTCTGGGCAAAAACTAAATATATCCTATTTATTTTTTACTATTGTGGTTTGATTATCCCTATACCTATAACATGCATTGCCACAAGATATCGGCTACCACCACGGAACATTCTAGATACTAACGGGACTAATTACCGCAGTTTACGTGCCTGAAAATACCTTAGTCAAACAAACCAACTGGGCACCACGGTTGCTTTTCGCCTGTGAATACTGAGTTGCATGCACCGGTCACTCCAGGCAGTGGACTGTTTGAAACTACAACGACACCGCAATCGACGTGGTAACAGTAGGTCAGATTTCGATCAAAACAACCCTAAAAACCGTAGCGTTTCGGAGAGAGCCATTCTTTTTCACTTCTGAGAAGCTGATTTCGCTTTCCAGTGACATCATGTTGTCTGCTGTTAGATCTGCAAAGAAGCGAAAAACAAATTGTTATTTTCTGCCTACAGCTTGGAACGAGAAACTCACACCAAATGTATTTATAACTTTAGATCAGATTTCTGTGTCACTCAGGAAGACTCGTAGCCCCAAGGAGAGGGCTCTTGCTGTTCACCCATGAGTAGCTGGTTTCAATTTTTCGTTACTTCATTTTGTCGTCAGATTGAAACTGCGGGCTTTGAAGTCGCAGGTTCCCTGCAGGCAACTTATTGTAAGCGGTACGGAACTACGTAGTCGCCATAGAATAATTACTCTATTTTGTCGGCAATTGTAATATAAAATACCAAAAACATAACATACAGAAACGTAAATTTATGTCAAATTTTGACATGTGTTGTGACAGAGAGTCGCAGCCTAGTGATCAGCTCTCCCTTATATTTTCCCTTTTAGATGCTCAAATCTTTGAAGTGGAAATTTGTGGTCGACAGTATATGTTTTCATTTTCCTCATCTGTCTGCTAAACCACCCCATTTGTCTTCATAAAACTGGATATCCATATTTCCGCATGACCTGCATCCTGTCGCCTGCACAGACTTCGTGCTTATCGATGTCCACGTGCCCCTCAGTTGGGCTTGTTTTCTCTCGATCCGAGACCAGCGTCGCGTGTCAGTTTGTGAGCTAATTGCTGACCGAGTCACCGAGACTCTCGACTGAATTTGTGTCACCCCGACTCTCTCACCACCTCCAGTTCCTGCTGTCAGAGAGCAAACTTTTGCCTTTCGGGTCTTTACAACCTGGCTCATATCGCTCGACATATCTAGGGTCCTTCCAGCAAAGCAATCTCTCTCTCTCTCTCTCTCTCTCTCTCTCTCTCTCTCTCTCTCTTTCTCTTTCTCTTTTTCTCTCTTTCTCTCTTTCTCTCTCTCTTTCTCTCTCTCTTTCTCTCTCTCTTTCTCTCTCTCTTTCTCTCTCTTTCTCTCTTTCTCTCTCTCTTTCTCTTTCTCTCTTGCTCTCTCTCGTTCTCTCCTTTTCTCTATTTTACATTATCTTTTCTTTTATAGTAAAATGTATTTCACATTGGGCAGATTTTAAATGCAGCCGTATGAATAGTTTCTTGTGGTTGGGCACATTTTGAGAAAAATGTACTAAAACTAAACCAAAGCACAATACCAGAGATAAATTATACAAAATTGAAAATCAAGTAAAAATTATAATTTATAAAGAATGACAACGCAATGCACATACCAAAATAACACCACATAAAACCACGTAATACAATCGTTTAAACAATAAACTTAACACAAAATAAGTTATTATTACAAAGATATCAAGAAAGAAAATTGCCAATGGATTGCGACATTACATGCTGAAATATTCACTGAAGAGTAACAGTGCAAAGTCAATTTAAAGACTATAGTGACTTTGCACTGACTAAAGATTATAGTGAAAAGTATTTCAAATTAACACTCTTCAGAGATATCGAATCCAACTTTATCCAAATAAAGTACGGAATAATTTACGAAGTTCGCAGGTACGAGACCCGTGTAATCAGAGAGCTCCATGTTGTTTCAGATCCAGAAGGATTAAGCGACTTCCGTTATTTCAGGCGAAAAGAAAGCAACCGAGGGCCCATAGCCACCAGAAATAGAACCCTCGACCAGTGGCTCATAAGCTTGGTCCTTGCGTGCGTGGGTGGAGCAAACTATCGTTGGACGTGCAGATTAATCGTGAGCACCTCCGCCGGCTTATCACAGCTCTGCGGTTGGGAAAGGAAAACAGCAGCGATCTCCAACTTATTTTTCTTGGGATCCATAAGAGATATTCTCTTTCGTCACGCATCTCTCGCCATACCTATCCTTAAATTAACTGGTCATTAAGCATTTTTTAAACACAAGTGTATCTTTTATTTAATTATTTAAATAGATGAATGAACTTTAAAAAATGTTTATGATAGAAAAAATTAATCGCAAATCGAATGACATTTTTAGAATTATATTAGATATAGTATATTCTGTACTTTCGTGTGAAATACATATAATTATTCTTAATGTCTATTTTGAATAATTGTCGAGTTCATGTCGACCTCGTCGTTTTAAATGTGAATTTTAAAAGAAGACCAATGAAGTAGTTTTTTGTTCCCCCAATGCCAACCAACTTTTAGGCCATTTATTGGGCGAGTTTCAGGGTAACTTATAGTTCATGTAATAAGTAGTTATAATAAGAAATAAATGACCGAAAAGACACGTAAGTAACCAAAGGTTATAAGGTGACTATTGATTTATGTTTATGTCTCACGATTTGTTGTTGGATTATATATGTTATGCCTCAAGTTCAAAATATGACTAATAGAAATTTTTGCTCTCGAACAATAAATTCGTTGAAAATATTCTAAATTTTGAAGTACTTAAGGGTTATTTGAAAACAATTGTTTTGAATGATGATTGTTCTTATGTTTTCATTCAAAATATAACACGACGATTCGTATTCCGTATGTGACCTCTTTTGTGGAGTCAATCGTAACTGCCTGTAATAAGTAATGTACTTCAGCTTCCGGGTCAATGACCCCCAACTCGATCAGGTTTTTGTCCAGTTTCCCTGATTCATTGAGCAAATGCTGAGACGGCCCGATGTTTTGCTTTTGGACTTAAATGTAGCTTCATTGTGCGCACGTTTTTTGGAAGTCTTCTTTTGCTTATAGTGGTAGCAGTAGAGCTGAGGGTGAGTTACTCTATTGTTAGCAATGCAGGAGAATCAAATTTGCAGTTCGTTCATCGTTGAAAATAGTTTTTCTATAACTTGGGAACGAAAATGTCTAGTTTTTCAAATGTTGATAATCTCCCGATTTTCTAAATATTTTATTATTATTATTATTATTATTATTATTATTATTATTATTATTGTTGTTGTTGTTGTTGTTGTTTTGTTCTTTTAACTTTCAACTATTTATCGTTAAAATGTTGGAATGGGATTCTAGTACTCTAGAAAACGTGTGCAAATATTCTTTTCCCCCATACGTTATATACATATTTTACTGTTTTCTTGACCACATAAATCAAACCCGTACAAAAGAAACTACTCACATCGGCAACGAACTATAGATTTAGTTTGATGGTATTGCCGTACAAATAAGTATCCCCCCTCCACGCACACACACTTCTCTGACGTACAGCAAAGTGGGAGCTCTGTTTGCCGTCCCTTCCACCCACCCCCACGCGGGCGCTGTGAAAACGCAACTTTTCTCCAACTCGCCTCCGACTAACCCTCCAAGGCGGCGCCGGTTGTGCCAAGTGACAAAAGCCACTCGGCGCCAGCGCCCCTAGCGGCCGAGCCCGGCAGCAGGCGCGTGACAGCTACTTAACGCTGGCGACAGTTATTCCCCTTAACCTCGCTGCAAATCCTCGGCTTTACGAGGTCCATCGCCGGCGTTAATCCCCGCCCTCCCCCCCCCTCTCTTCATCCCCCTGCCCCCCTTCCTCCGCCCCCCCCCCCGAAGAAAGGAAAAGCGTGCGGCGCCTGGGCGGACGCGGCGCCTGCAAAGCTTTATCGCCTCTTAAAAAACGGCGTCCTACTCGCCACCCGCCGATCACCTTTGGTCCGCCCAAAACCTACATAGAACTTCAAGTATATGAAAAGGGAATCAAATCGGAATTTAAAATATGATAAAAAAAATTCTGAAATTTTCCATTCGTCGTTTAATGACTTTCAGTGTTACTGATTTACCGTCTTTATCGTAGTGTTTGTTTTTTCTTGTTCTTTTTCTTCATTTAACTCCTCCTTCTTCAGGCAATACAACAATTGTTCATTGGGGACCCTTTTTTCAATCCTGATTGGTCCGCCGAAGTCTTGGTCTATAAAATACGACTTTAAATGGAAACGAGTCTCTCTACGCAAGTTTTTATATTATCTGCAATGTTTTTTCTTGTTTAGGTATTCTTTCACAAAATATAAGATTATAGATTTTCCTATTTCTTCATTTTGAATATGGTTTTATGTATCAATGTTTAGATTTTATCACTTTTACTACAGATCTAAGAAATTTAATTTCAGTTCAGGTGATTCTGTTCCCTTCAAAATCTAGTTTAGAAAGTTAATAACAAGTAATGATAAAATGTGTTTTATTACTTATTATTGAATACAGTAGTATGATATAATAATGATAATTGTAATAATGATGTTAAAAACTGGTGGCTCTTTAAATTGATTTTCTGGACGCCATAGATTGAACTTTCTTTGTTTGCGTATTTATAGTTTCAATGAAAGCGCTCTGCTCTTTTGGCGTCATTGTGGTCTCTTGGTCCCACTAGGCTGCTGGGAAGGCGTCGAGAGAGTGAGGGAGAATGACGGCAAAGCTCCTCTCGTTCCGTTCGTTACTGCGGATCAGGAGGAGCCGCTTACTGGACGGGCGACTTTGGGGTCACTGCACGGGGAGTAGCACAGGGCCAGTGCAGAGGACTTTCTTCGGGCGTGATGGCCAAAGAAAGCGACAGTGACCGTGGCGCGAACTTAGTCTGCTCCGGTGAAGCAGTGAGGTGAGAAAAAAAGGTTCACGTCTTCCATACGCTTGCTCTTGCTAAAAAACGAATCCAACAATTCTTCCCAGTTCTACGCCGAACCCAACCTCACCAAATGCACGCCTGTACCAATGTACGCACGCCAAATGTACGTCTACAAAACCGCATCCCTCCAATTAATCATGCACACCTACACAAGTTCAATCTGAGAACCAGAAGCTCTCCTTTGAAGCTAGAATATTGTTCAGATAATTCAGGTCTTCCGAATTACTCGCAGTTTTCTACGGATCATTTTCAAGGCATTCCAGTTCATATCTTCCAGAACCTTTGTTCATGAGTTCGCCAAAACCTTCAAGCATATCCAATAATCCTCCCTTAAATTGTATAGCCAAATTCCCTCTATTTCATAAGCCCTTCACTTGCTACCCTGTTCTCACAAACACCTGAGAGAGAGAGAGAGAGAGAGAGAGAGAGAGAGAGAGAGAGAGAGAGAGAGAGAGAGAGAATGTGTGTGTGAAGGAGGTAGAAAATGAGAGAGAATCACAATTGTGTAATTTTAAAATAAAACAATATAATACAAAAAAATGGCGTTTTTGTCATTCAGTGAATTTACCACGATCCGTACAAATATTTTGAAGAAAAATTTAGACGTGTTTTTGAGATAATTTTGTTTTTTAAACTTTTAATGTTAATATTAAATATTATATTTGTATTATATATTAAACATTAATATTCAATATTAATTTTTATTTAACACTAAGTTACGCCAAAACTACTAAATTTTTCAAAAACTTTACAGGGCAATAATTTTGAGAATTCCGTTCTATTTTCGAAATAATTTTTCCGCAGTGTTACATAACTCTCTTTCTCTACAAGTACGAGTATATTACTCCGTATGTACGTATGTAGGTGAAAGAGTAAAAACTGCATTTGGCATTTAATGAGATCGTCTGGTTCGTGAACATTGGAGAATAAAGGATTTTTAACAAAGTGTTTTCAGACATCGAATTCCTCAAGAGATTTTTTGAAATAAGAAGGTTTTTATCAAAGTATTTCATTTTGTTAAAATAAAACTGAAGATCATTGAATTGTTTGTTTTTTCCTATACAAACTTCCACTTAATTTTGATACAATATTAGTACGAGCAATGAATTGGACATGTAACAGTATTGAAGGTAAGCCGCAATTAGTTAGCGTTTGAAAAAATTGCAAGAAATATTCATTTAAGGAAAGGGCGTAAGAAAAAATAAGTCTTCAGGAAGTGTTGAAGATTATATCTTAAGCAGAAAAAACCGGACTCCCAAAAGTCAAATTGTTCTTTGCCGGGTGAAATCTGGGTCTGAAGGATAAATCACCACTTTTTACTGATAAGGGTCACTGAATTCGTGGGATTCGTGTAGTCACGGAACATGAGGCGAGAAATGTTCCTCTGCACGAACACTAAGCATTAGAACGATCCGGAAGGCAGAAACCAGAAGATTTATTCAGAGATATTCAACTGTTATTTAGATTATTTTATTATCTGAATTGATAATTTTGGTTTTAACTCATAATATTTCATTTCCCTTAGAAAAAAATATTGTATCGTAACAGTGAATGACGTTATTTTGTATATGAATGTCACGCGAGTCACAATGAAGTTCGATGACTCGTGATTGGAGCCCAGAAGTGTAGAGATTAATTTACCTCTATTACAAAAATAAGCAAACAAAAAATACATTTTGTTTTAATCAAATAGGCAAGCAGAATGGCATTTATTTTCCTTAAATAAAAATAAACGGACTTGTGAAATGAAAAAAATGAGCATTACCTAGATAATAAAACTTAGTATCTTAGTCTTAAACTTAATCTTAGAGCTAATGAAAATTAGTCTCACCCTGCTGACTCGGCCTTATAAAGCAGCTCAGGTTTGGTTCTGCGATCGAATGATAATCTAGTTAACTGTTTCTCTTTTGAGCCTAAAGCTACGTGGCGATTACCAGAATCATCTCTAAGCGTTGGTAAGGAAGGGGAGGTACGCATTTGCACATTGCATGAGGGGAGTTGACCACAGTGGTTGCGTGCGATTTTCTTCGTATTGGACGCATGATTGAGGGATGCTCAAGAGGAAATGCACTTTATGAGGAATGTGCTGGATCAGACAAGATGTGTGGATTGAATGACAAGCCATTCATGACATGGCCACTTGGTGAAAACACACATGCTTTGTACGGGACTCCAACTCGTACTTTTCGCCTTCACGTTCTTGGACGATGATCCAAACCCTTCCTTGAGGTGACTCAGCGCATCAACTGATGTCCCTGCAGTGACTGACTGGGATGACCAAGGGATCGAATCCCGACAATGGCAGGATTTTCGACACTAGTTTGTCCTCTTAGATCAAATTCAGCCGCTGCCTGGAATTCTAGCGGTCGGCTACTCTGGTCGGTAGTTTTCCGTGTTTTTTCCATTCAACATAATGCGAATGTGGGACAGGACCCTAATAAATGGGTCACGGACGGCGCGCGATCTTTCCTTCCTCTTCCTTGTTCTTTCCTCACCCCTTACTTACACACACACACACACACACATATGCGGAGAGACCAGTGGGGAATTATAGCTTGCCCGGCTGAGGCGGCGACCCGCTGGTGGGAGATACCTGGTTAAGGGAAACCCCGCAAGCCGTCGGGTAGATCGGTGTCGGATGTGGCCATCCAGCGAGGGAAAGATACCATCACCCCGCGATAAAATATGGACTGAACTTACGAGACTAATGACATTAGCAGTTGGCGTACCCGGAATCACTGATCAATCAATCAATCAATTAATCAATCAAGTCATTCCATAGCCACTTGGTGAAAACACCTATGCTTTCCATGGAACTGAAACCGGTAGCGGTAGCCCAGTGCATCAACTGATGTCACTGCAGCGTCTCTGACCGGGAGATCCTAGGTTTGAGTCCTGACGGCGGCCGCCGCGGCGGCAGGATTTTCGACACTAGCTTTTCAGCTAGGTCGAATTCAGTCGCTGTCTGGAGGAGAACTCTAGCGGCTGGCTGCTTTGATCGGTAGCTTTTCGTGGTTTCTCCGATCATCACCAGGCGAATGCCGGAGCAGTACCCTAACAAACGGGTCACGGACCGCGCGCGATCTGTCCTTCCTCTCACTTGTCCTATCCTCTCCCCTTACACACACACACACACACTTACACTAACATGCACTACACTACCACATATTCTGGGAGACCGGTCGGGAGCTTGTCCCGGCTGGGGCGATGCCCCGCTGGTGGCAGAGTCCTGGTTAGGGGCCGAAACCCCAGTAGCCGACGGTAGGTCGGTGCCGGGTCTCGCCACCCAGCGGGGGAAGATCACCGCCATCTCCCGAGAAAAACATGCACTACACTAACGGGACTAATGACCAAAACAGTTGACGTGCCCGGAAACACGAAAAAATCAATCAATCAATCCATGGAACAGAAACTCTTGCCTTTCCCTTTCAGTTCTTGGACGTAGCTCCAAACCCCTGCGTCTCCCAAGTGGGCAGCTACGTTTCTACAAAATGGTGCGCGAGCTGAAAAGCTGCAGCAAGCACCGACGAATGCTCTGGAAAACGCGGTAGCAAACAAGCGGCATCCATCGCTTTATCGTGCTTTCTGCTGAGCACGGAGTCGAGCCGAGCCGAGCCTCACGCTCCTTGGGTATTTTCTTGGAGCAAACCGCAGTCGCTTCCCGAAGTGAAATACGCCTTGGCCCGTGGCGCCTCCGTCTGTTTGGCCCTCCCCGTCATTCCCCTCCGCCCGGCCGCTGCGAACGCCTGGCCCAGCGCCAAATGCTGCCCCGAATATTTTATTGCCCGGATCTTACTTCTGCTGCTGAGTAATGGCAGGTAGTTTTTATTCGCGTCTAATGAGCTTCAGAAATATCGAGAAATTACAGATGACTCGTGCGATGGTAAGGCGAAGTTTCTGTGAAAGAAATTAGCATAAATGCGGCTAATAGAAAAATATTATTGTGGATGAATTATTGCGTATATATTTATAAATATCACTATATTTTTTTTAACTTCTGACCGTTAAGTAGGACATTGTTTGAAACTACCAAAACATGCAAGTATCTTTTCTTTAAGAATAAAATAATGTCAAGTAGAAATATAGTCTCAGATTGTGATAATATCAATTACATTTGAATGTTGATTATCGATGGTATGTTTTGAGTCTAAAAAATAGATGAGTGGTATCCACTTGCTTCTGGACTTTGGAGATCTGAGACAAGTAGAAATATTTTGTTTTTATTTATCTGTTTATATCAGTGAGCGACATAGCTTAATACAGAGTATCATCTATGCAAAAATCTACAAGGAAGGCACAAATGAATATGGTACAGGCAAAGCATGTATGTCTAAAATTATTTTTGGTTCCTCTTATGAACCTTTATCTATCCCAGTCATAATAAAATTTTGGATTTTGTGTTGGAGAGGATCATTTAATGCGTAGACCTTTTTTACTTTTCTATATATCAACGAGTTCCTATACTACTGTTTATTATCAATTATTAATCCTAACAAAATTAAGATTATGGTGTACTCATGCTTCTCGTTAACATTCCTAACACAGCAAAAAAACCTACACTCCGCTTTCATGAATTTTATGCTATGCCGAGCCGTTTTGTGTCGTGTTCATTGTATCGGTCATTTTCCTACTTTTTCGTTTCATCATATATTATTCACCACTTTATCATTCTTCACTTGTGACGGGGTGGTGCAATTTTGCCAGAGTGGCACTTCGCCAAATATCTACTACAGATCACATCTATGCCGCAACTTTCGTTTCTAGTAGTACAGGTATATGAAAATAGTGAAATGGCAAAATAATGGATTGAGGGGAAAAAAGGTGAGGTCTGTTCAGCCTGAATCATAGTGACCAACAAACCGTGTGTCTTCTATATGCACCGCAATTGGAACTGATAGTTCACTTTCCCCTGCAGTAAGAGAGTGAAGAAACGTATTTGGTGGCAGGTTTTTATGGTATTTATACTATATTTCCATTATCAATCAAATAGTTCTATCACCTAATAATTTTCTGTATTTCATAACATTTTTCCATAATTCATCTTGAATAAGACCTTTATAGAATTAAATAGAGATTTATAATATAATTTCTTCCGTGTCTTGTATACTCCAATATACTCTTCGGTTTTTAGGGTCCAAAGAAAGTCTGACTCTTCATTCCCATGAGGTAAATCCGTCAATGTCAGGAAAGAGACTTTCTGCGAGTAATCTGATATCAAGCCATGATACAAATTAGATTGTAACACCAAAGGACAATGATTGAATTTTGTCCAGAGGTGCGTAGCAGGTATTATTACAGACAAGAAGTAAATAGAGGGACAAGCAAGGTAGTCTGCAACGAAATTCGCTGTTTGAGATATGAGTTCCTGCAAGTAAAGTGATGTACAAAACAAAAGCAATTACGTGAGTATCTCGTTAAGAAACACAATTACTGTTTGCAGTAGCCTACGTGCAGCTATATTCAGGCTAGGAGTATGGTAAACCTCTTGTTCTGTAGACATTGCCCTTGCGGATCCATTCTCATGCGGTCAATGGATCAAAACGCAGAACGCTGTTCTCAAATCATTTTAGGTTAATCCACCTCTTCCTTCACAAAAGCGCTCTGCACCCGCTCTAGTGCGAGAACGATTTTAGCGCATGTAGTTACTATTTCGCAATTGCAGCTATCTAGATTGGAAGGTTCCGAAGTTTAAATCTCAACGAAGAGAGATCTTCGACATCAAGTATTCACGTAAGCTGGGTGATTCTGCTGCAGGAGCGGAATTTTGTATTTACATGTATTAACAGGAATGAGGGTTGATCTCATTCCCTTAAGGCTCCCCGGAATAATCTCATAACACTTTTGAGAAGTTAGAGTATGAGTCAGAAAATTAGTATGTCCGACTCAGCCTCACCCCATCCCACCCCACCCCACCCCACTTCATCTCGGCTCTCCTTATCCCATTCCACTCCATCTCAAATGCACTCTACTCAATTCCAATTGAGTCTACCCCAGTTTGTAGAACCCACTAGACCTCGATTCTGAATTGTGTGCAGTTACATATCTAAATAACCTAAAAATGAGTTCTAAACTAGAAAGTTGGAGGTAGTATTATTGAAGTGATTCAGTACATTTTCTCCCTGATCTGTAAAAGTCATTGGTATTATATAATAGAAGATGATGACATAAAAGGTAGACTAAGTTACACTGAACATAATACCTGTCGCTGATTTTCTTTCAACGAAATCAGTTAAGCAATTTCGGAGATTAGCTGGGGCAAACAGAGAAACAATAAAATTTCCAGGAACAATAGCATGAAATTTTTATCGTATAAAGAAACATATGAAAATATAAAAAAATATAATTTGAAATCATAGACGCCTAAGTTCTATGAATATAGCCACCTGCTGTTTTCTGAACAACTTTTATGAATTTTTCTAGTAAAAATCGTATTTCGTCACTTAACTGAACAACAAGGCACGGATGGCCCCGCCTCCGCTGTCGTCCGCGACCCGTTCGCCAGCAATCGATGGCCCAAAGCGCGGCGGAGGGCGGCGGGCGGCCCCGCCCACGCGGCGTAGGCTCATCCGCGTTTCCGCTCCCGCTATAAATACGCGCCGGCCCTGCCCCTCGCGGGTGTCGTCTCCGGTTTTAGCCGCCGCGTGCATCAGGTGCGCGCAGGTGCTCCTCCGCGGGAGGGGGAGGGGGAGGGGAGAACAAGCGAAGCGTGGAGCGCGCGCAGGTTGCCTTGGCAGGCCGCGGACGTCGCGTCGCGCACCGCTACACCGGCCGGGGTCTCTGCCCTACGCCAACTTGGCGGCAGATGCAACGAACCCCGCACAGGGCGAGGTGGAGCCTGTGACTCGCTTTTGATCAGCCCTTTCCTACTGGAGGCTCGTTTGGAATATAGGAGTCTGTTCTGGCTTTTATTTCAATAGACTAAATTTGAGTGTGATTAAATGTGATTCAAATATTGTTCTCAAACATCTCACCCAGAAATACCCAAACATCCTAAGAGAAAAATTGATACAAGTGTAGAAGAACAACAAATTATTTTAGGACATTGGAACCCTAAAATCTCCCCGGAATCGATCAATCGGTATACGAATGGGAAAACGTATTTACAAAGATGACATTTTTAACTCTATCGGACGCGACAAAAATAAAACACCGATATTGCAACATGAATTTGTCAACTCAGAAATGTTGAACTCTGAAATATAGAGTAAATATTGGATATTTGATATTCAAAATAGAGCACGTTTGTTATATGGCACGTGATTGAGATTAAAATATAAATTTTTATTAGAAGGCGTCATATGAAGAATATGAGGAAGGAGTGCACCCACAAAGTGTAGGCGTCAGGGCGCCTCACGGATACCTCACTGCTCAGCGTGGTTTTCATGACGCGATTCCGGGTTCGATTCCCGGTCGGGGAAGATTATAGTTTTCGATTTGCTTGCAATGCCTCAGTATTGTTGCTGTGTGACGATGAGAAAGCTCACTTTGCAGATTGTGAAGACTACAACATGGCATACGGATGTCTATGTGCTAACCACACGCACCACGTATCCCATGGCCGCCAGGTCGCGAAGCCGCTGGTAGGCCCTGACCCCGACAGAGGCTGTTGTGCCAGAACAGAGTCAGGCGTCAAGATATACTGAGAGCGTAGGCTTACGCGACCGAAGTCAGTAACTATTTCGCTATATGGTTATATCGAAAATGGTGCTTGGTTATTTGGAAAATGACATTGTAAAAATTATGCAATCATCGGCGAAAATATGTATTTTTTCTACTTCCTACCAAAAATAATAATACGCAGAAATAATATCAGCCGAAGATACACCCTGTGGTATTTCGGATATCACGTCGGCTTTCCATGAGAAATTATCGAGAAATAAATATCAAATTCGAAATTATGAAATTTTCACCCGTCGAGTACGCAAGCTGAAAAATTTCGGAAAATAAAAAACAATTTTGTGCTAATATTTGGCTTACTATTTTTTATTGTTCACCATTGGAATGAACGTGGACGCTTTGCTGGTCTACAATAATTCGAAATGATGAAAACATTATGGAGATAATCAGCTATGTCCTTGACTGACTTTGACTACCTGACGGACTATTAAAGAAAAGATAACAGTTATTTACGACATACGTTTCGTAATGTACTGGTTACAATACTAAATTGTAAAATAGCCAAACGAGACCGTTAGGCCGTTGTATTCCGATGTTACGACACGAATATCGTACAACCTTTTATTCACTTTGTAAAAGTTTGTTAGATTTAATGTAAAATTTCGTCCTACACCTTCATTTAGTATTCACATTTTTTTCTCCTATAAGTGGACACACTGTTCTCAATAAGGAGAACAATTGAAATACACTTCGTGTATACTCGAAGACATTCATATCGATACACTACGTGTATTCTCGATATGAATGAAAATAGTTCTGATTGGGAAATAGAAATACCACATCACTAAATATTGCTTTCGAAACATTGTTACCCAGCAAATCAAGAATGCAATATGAGCGTGAGTATTTACCTTTTAAACATTGGTGTGAAAAAACCTCGATTCCATATATTTTATTGCTTATTTTTCTGGCAAGTCAGAGGAGAAACCAAGTAGTCTATGGACCAACTACTCAATGTTAAAGAGTACAATATCACTTAATGACAACATTGATATCAGTAACTTTACTCAGTTGTTAGCTTTTTTATAGAATTAAAGTGAAGGATACAAGACGAAATCGAAAATATTTTCAAAAGAAGAGTGATAAAGTACGCCATTACTTTGTCGCCGTAGTGTCGTAATGAAGTGCATGTCAGTGCTGAAGCACGTCATTATGAAACTGACTATAGTGGCATAATGTTTGACTTTACCTAAGGAAAGTGGATAGCAAGTGTATACTCTCTCTCTCTCTCTTCTCTCTCTCTCTCTCTCTCTCTTTCTCTCTCTTTCTCTCTCTTTCTCTCTCTTTCTCTTTCTTTCTTTCTTTCTTTCTTTCTTTCTTTCTTCTCTCTCTTTCTCTTCTCTCTCTTTCTCTCTTTTTCTCTCTCTTTCTCTCTCTTTCTCTTTCTTTCTTTCTTTCTTTCTTTCTTTCTTTCTTTCTTTCTTTAACATGTATACAAATGCTTTAATACATTGAATGCTTAAATACATGTGAGCCCTTATCCGCGACGTACGGTGTAACGTACGTAGAGTTGACCTCTTGCCTGTTAACAAACAAGTACCCATCTCTTTATATTTTTAAACTTCATTTACATCCCGTACGAAGCTGTGGATGTTTGTTCAGAAACAAAACGGGTCAGCAATGATTGATACGGCGCGAATTAACTGTCAGAACGACTCGAACGCGTTTAGTCATTATGCTGGGTCCATCGCCTGCTCGAGCGCTTGTTTGAAGTCTGCCGTGCGTGGTTGTTCATTTCGCGCACGGCGTGCGCAGAGGGCGCGTGTGTCAAACGCGGCCGCATCTCGCGCAGCGGGCGTCAAAGGCGTCGCCGGGTGCCGCGCGCGCCCGCACTGCCTAGTTGTGCTGCGGATTGCCTGCCAGCAGGCGCGCCAATTATTTACGGTTCTGCCTTTTTTCTCGGTGCATCTAAAAAGGGAGCCAGGAAATCAAAACCAAAAAGGGAAAATCCGCGATAGAGGTCGGCGTGATCGCTCTAAAATATAATTAAAATGCTCTCCTTTGCCATGATTATTGTGCCGCTGTTAATTGGAACAGCCAGATTACATTGTAGTGAAGAGCTGTGGGTGATTATTGCTTGATTGGTATTTCTGGGTGCATTATCTCCTTAGGTGTTTGATCCCGTAACTGTAGTGAGTATTTTTTTATCGCGGAACGTGGAGGTGATTCTCTTGATGGATGGACGAGATCCAGCGTCGATCCACATGTCGGTTTTGCCTCCATATATTCCCGGCGGGGCACGACCCCTGCTCGGGCAAGTTCTCAACTCCCGACACAAATGGTAGTGTTTTGCTTGTAAGTGTAAGTTTGGGTAATTAACAGGTGAGGATGGCACAAGGAAGAGAAAGGAAGGGCGCGCCCGTCTGTGGCCTGTTTGTTAGGGAACTGACCCGTCAATCAACTGGTGTTGATAGGAGAAACCACGAACTACCGAACAGAGCAGCCGAACGCCAGAATTTTTCTCCAAACAGCAGTTGAATTGAATTTCGCTAGTGTCAAAAATTCTGCCACCGTCGGGAATAGAAGCGTAGGAGGTTCTGGTCAGAGACACTGCAGTGACATCAAAGTGACCGATCCATCTAAGTCGGTAGGTGCGAGGGAGGCACTATGACTTGGCACCGATCTGTTTGTCCAAGCACTGACATTTTTGTCATGGTACATAAAATGACATTTTTCTTCAAAATCCAACTCCATATTCGATTTGCTCTAATGATTATGAAACCACTCACGGACCTCTCATTTCACATTTTTTATATCAACGAATAAAATATTTATTTATATAAGCGAAATATTTGCTACGGCGCTATTCACTAGAGGGCCATGGCATAGAACATTTTTTTTCTTTTTTAAGCAGAAATTAGTAGTAATTTCATTCGTAATTAATTAGTTTATTTATTTTCAAAGAATTAGGTTACACACAAATTGTTAATGTTCTAAAAATAATTTTATGTGCTTTTAACAATATATTGATATTTAAAAAAATTTAACTTCATATTTAAATGTTTTATTGTATGGACAATTACATTAAATGATATCATGCTACCGGTAAGTATATTCCATTCTCGTTCCTAAAAAAAGATCACAAAATGCAGAAACTATTTGTTACTCATGAATAAAGACACAAAAAAGCGCATCTGTATAGAAGTAAAAATATAACCAGTTTTATTCTAAATTTCTCCAAAGTGTTGCGCTTACCGAGTAAATAGAATGTTCTGCAATTTTCTAGACTTCTGTAAGGTGTAGAAATACGTCAAGTTAAATACTTCTAGAACTGTGCATGGAAACCCTTAGGGTGATAACGATTTTGCTAGTGCCTGCTATTTCAGATTATTACCTTCATTACCTATTCAATTTCTTTTATATCTTTTCGAAACACTATTTTCATTATGGATATTAAAAACGGTGAAATAGTAGCGCCAATTATTTCTGTTATCGTGTTCCAATGAACAAGTTAAACAGAAAATGATATTAACGTGTGAATTTTTCAAGAATCATTATTTTGTTTACATTTAATCAATGGATTATTTAGTGAATAATATTTTATATGCTTTATGTCTCGTGGAGTGAGCTATAAATGTGACTTCGTTAATATTACAATAAAATGTAGGAAAGCTACGTTGCTACGCTACAGCGTAAGGCACGAATAACACTGAAGGCACAGACGGCCACGGAGATAGCTTGGAGCAGCGGCGTAGGCAAGGCAGGGAAGGCGTAGAGTGTCAAGAACCGTCCAAAATATTAGGACTGTTTCGAAGGTTGTACGGCCGGCACAGAGGACGAGAACCCAAACGCTACGGACGGGAAACAGTAGAGGACACGGTGACAGTGGCGTAAATTGTGACTGCCACGGTGAGAGAGAGGAACCATTGTCGAATCAGTATTTTGATTGATTTTTTTTCGTGTTTCCGGGCGCGTCAACTGCTCTGGTCATTAGTCCCGTTAGTGTAGTGCATCTTTTTCTCGGGAGATGGCGGGGATCTTCCCCCGCTGGATGGCGAGATCCGGCGCCGATCTACCGTCGGCTAGTGGGGTTTCCCCTTAACCAGGACTCTACCACCAGCGGGGCACTGCCCTAGCCAGGACAAGCTCTAAACTCCCGACCGGTCTCCCGGGATACGTGGTAGTGTAGGGCATGTTGGTGTAAGTGTGTGTGTAAGGGGAGAGGATAGGACAAGGAATGGGAAGGATATATCGTGCGCGGTCCGTGGCCCGTTTGTTAGGGTACTGCTCCGGCACTCGCCTGGTATTGATAGAAGAAACCACGGAAAGCCACCGATCAGAGCAGGTGGCCACTATAATTCTTATCTAGACAGCAAATAAATTCGATCTAGCTAGTGTCGAAAGTCTTGCCTCCGTCGGAACTGAACCCTAGAAGCTTCCAGTCAGAGTCATTGCAAAATATATTAATTAATACCATGAGCCACTTCAGCTAGTGAACACCGGCGGAGGCGGTTGTCATGGAGGCGAAGTCAACAACAATTTTTTTTTATTTTTATTTTCTTTTTATTGGCATTGCAAGTTACCTAGATCAATGCACTATAGTACTATTACGTGTAGTTTGTGGCGAATTAAATTTACCTTATAAACTATTTTAATTCTAAAACTAACTACTCAAGAGTAAGGGAGCTAATAAAGCGCCTCACTTATTTCCCAACTCGGTCTGAATGTTAAAAAAACATGAATTGCATGTATGTTCAAAAACACTTGCATCTATTTTTAATTCTTATGCAAAAATCTGGGATTTGAACACGGTTTGGTTGCAATGGGATAGGTAATCGTTTGGTTGATGTAAGAATAAAATTTTCTCACTATCTTGATAATGAATGGAAAGGTAACGACGTAACGGCGCTGAAGAGGACAGAGGAGCGCGTTGTAGTTCATAAAGAGGCTGCGGGAGAGACGCAAGTTAGAGATATGGCGGAGACACGGAGGTGACTGCGAGAGGACAGGGAGCGGGGGCGGTTTCGAAGGCTGGCGAACGCTGTCGTGGGGATGGAAAGCAACGGGGAGCGGCCGACGCGAGTGCCTGCCATCGTCGCAAGCTACGAGGGTCAGTCAAAACGTAATGACTCCTGGTTTTACTTTCTTGCTAGGAAGTAGGGAAATTATATGAAAATTATGGAATTATGTAAAAATCTTATATAATGATGCGCAAAAAACGGCGAATTTTTTAGAGAAAAACTTGTATTACAGGGTCATGGTAATAAAAAAGTGGATAAATACAATTGCTAAATTTAGAAGAAAAATCCTCTAACACTTGGTGTCGCCACAATCCAGGTTTTGTGGGTCCGAAAAATCGATTCTGTCCGTCTACTGTCTATCCGGTTGTGAACAACACTAGCGGCTAAGCCGTTCAGCCGAATTTCTCCGAAATTCATATTCTCTAACCGATCTGGCTGATGTCAGGCCCCTTGAATTTGAAACCGATATTTTAATTTTGGGGGTGTTATGCATGAATCCCCTGGAACATTTTCCACACAAAAAGAAATGGTTCCATCGTTTTTTATTAAACGTTGTTGTTGGATAGTGTGAACGACGTTTAAGACAATCGTGATTTTTCGAAAATTGGAAATGTTCATTTTTAGGCGCTTTTACACAACTGCAATTATGAAGGTAGAGATTTTTCCCTTAATGAAAATTGATTCTTAAAGATATATTTTGAAATAGGGTTATGTACAATTTTTCGAAAATTTGAGTACTTTTGTCGTAATTTTACTTGATAATAGTAAACAAATTTTATAAATAATTGGAAAATAATATAATACAATAATCATCGCAGGTTCCTTTCCGTGTGTAAAATATTTATTTGTAAACGTCAATAATTATTGTGTTTTAGGAATATGTATTTATTGACAGTTCATTTCATAACACGCTCCAATAATTCAAAGAGCGCTCTAACTCATTGGAATACCAATACGTTCTGTAATTAGAATGACGTTGAATTTAGTACATATAATATTATGTCCCAAGGTTTTTGAATAAACTTTGAGTACAGCTGAAAACGTTAATAAACTTTAGTAAGGTGGAACGACCTCTGATGAGTAGGTGGTCCACCTTTGCTTTCCCATTCTCCTCTCACCATATTGCTACGCCAGTAGTCACCTTCTTCTTCCTTTTTCTGTATCGTCCGTATCTCTTCCCACTCATTGCTAGCTACCCCAGCCATCATTGTGAACAATCTAACATCAGCTTCCACCTAAATTTTCCTCCCCCGAAAGCCTTTCTTGTGCCTCATGCCTTCACTGCCGCCGTCATCCCAGCAGATACACCTCCGGGTGCTGCCCTCCTCTTCTCCTTAGCGGGTGATGGCGCGCCGCACAGGAAACAGAAGTTCTTCATAAAGCGGGGCGGGGCGGGGCGGATGAGCCGCTCCTTATTTGCGCGCGGTAACGAGGCGCGGCCGCGGCTCCGGTGGCACCCGCGCGCACAAAAGCGACCCGCCCCCTCGCGCGTCGTCTTCCCCGCCACGCCCCGCCCCCCGCGTACATACATCCCTCTCTTGGTTACCATGCCCCCCCGGCCCTCCCCGACCCACCTCGCCACCGCTTGTCCCGCCTCTGCCCTCCCCCTCCTGCCCACCTGCTCCGCCCCCTCCCGCTGCCCCAGCCCCGCCCTCTGCCCGCCCAAGCGCATCTCACTCGGTCGACCTCCCCCTGCCCTCTCCGCTTGCCCCGGCTCATCGCCCTCAATTGCCCGCCCCGCCCTTTCTGTTCCCTCCCCCGCTCATGACTCTTCTCCAGCCCGCCCCCGCCACGCCCCACCCCGCCCCGCCACGCCCCCGCCACGTCCCCGCCACGCTCCCGCCACGCCCCCGCCACGCCCCGCCACGCGCCCCTTCCCCCCCGCCCTCCAAGCACCGTCCGCCCCGACCGCCAGCCCCAAATTATGCCACCCCCACCCACCAAGCCCCTTCCTCTCCCTCGCTTCCCTTCCCCCCCCTCCCATTTGTGCCCCCTTCTCGCCCTGTCCCCCCGCCCTTGCCCTGTTCCGCCCTACGCCCGCCTTGTTCGTCTTTGTCCATCCTTCCTTCCCCCTCTCCCTATTTGTTTCTTTCCGCTTGTTTCCGCTTCGTCCTCCGCGTGACGTGCGTCCGCCTCCTGGCCCGACCTCTTGAGCGACGTAGCCCTCGCCAGTGCGTCTCCGGGCTCTTTTGTTATTGGGGCCGGCCCCAGGTGCGGGAGCTGCGCCTCAACGCGTGCTTACTCAATGCACAGAGGTGTGTGCCCGTTGGCACGCCTCGGCGCGGTAAATAATCAACAGGACTAATACAGGGAACTCGGCCATTCACTCGTCCGTTTGCACACACTCGGTCGCCCAGTCGCTCGCCATTCAATTATTCGCTCATTCACTGACTCGCTCGTGTAGTCCATCACCCACTGACTCCCACTTTCCATTCAGGGTTTCACTAACAGGACTCTCCTCCCCCTACTCAGTATCTTAGTAGGCATCAATTGTAATAAAAATATTTACTGTGTTATAAGAAACTATTGATTTCTTCATTATTATAATCTAAACTTGTTATAGCAACAGCTACGATTCGATAATAATTAATACTTCCCGTGTCTTTTCAGTAATTTCAACTACAATCCTCCGTTGTATGTTTTTTTTTCAGTCATTATGAATAACTTCGAAATACACATTTAAGATGTTTTTAATTGAGAACATTGTTTGCTCCATGAGCGTGTTGAAGCGAAAGAGCGGACCTCATGGCCTATGCTTCATCACGTTAATAAAGTTATTATTATACTACTATTATATATTAGTATTATGTTATTATTATATTAGTTATTATAGTTATTACTATAAACGATGAATACTTGGAATTAGATAATCCAAGAGAATATCAAAAAATAGGCGTGTTATTTATCTTACGAATCTTACATCAGTTTGCTAACTAGTGCATATCTCTTCTGTGGATTAATGATCGTCATTGGATGTTCACTTAGAGATTTATCGTAAGAATTATTTATAATCAATAAATATTCCAAAATTAAAGTAGAAATTCCTCTCATAATACTTATATATATAATTCGACCTTCATTAACTTACGACTGTCCTATTTGGAGAGGTGTCACGGCCAATAGTGACATACAAAAATTAGAAGTCATTCATAAATTCTTGCGTTGGTCATTAAAAGCTCCGAAGTCTCAAACAAGCAAATTCAAAACAACTATTCATTGATCCTTTGAAAATCTTGTTAACAAATCCCCCCCTTTCTACAATTCACTTTCATCATGTCCAGCAAGAAAAATATTCTCTTTTGATAAAACTGCTCAACCCAGTTCTAGAATTAAAACTGATACTTCTAAAGATGTGTTGCTATCTCTACAATTTGCTAGCTCAATTTCCTAAAACTATCTACTTCTTTCTAACACACTCCGTAAGTTCTCATTGATCTAAAAATAACAACTTAAAGTTTCGTAGAAGATATTTCCTTGTCAATTGTTGTAGTTATTAATATTAATTTGTCAAATGTGTATATGTGTACATATTTAAGAATTCAGGTAGGGTTAGTTGTCAAAGTAAGACTTGTTTGATTCTTATAAGAAAAGTCAGTGCTTATCATCGTGATGAATAATCGCAATTCCAGTATCCCCCTTATCCAACATTTTGTTAATTGTCCATTTATTGAATACAATTATCAAATGTTCATCCGATGGCTCACTTGAATTTTATTCTAGCCACGGGAATTACTGCTATTAAAGAATTCTATAATGTGTTCACAATCAATGTATTTTTTTTCTTTTATCAATTAATTTTTCCATGGTCAACTAGGATATCTGTAAAATAGTGGTGGTAATTTATTTTCCTTACACATCGAATCATGTTGCTATGGTAACAGTGTCTTCTCTGATGTCCGCTGCGCGGCGCCACCGGCGCGACTTCGAGGTCGCACGAGGCGCCGCGATGCGGATCCTTCGCGAACTTCGTCGTTTCCTCAATCACCTTTTTGTCCCTCCGTTTCATCTGAGCATTTGTTTACTTCAGCTATAATTCACAGTGTTCAAGACCACTTCATGATTCGGTCTCCGTGATATTTAATATCTAAGAATTTATTGCTAAATTGACTTGCACTGTGCATTATTTTCCACACTCGTTTTGATTACTTAGCCTTAATTACTTACCTATGCATGTTCACGTGTGTTCCACGGAAATGGAGTGGATTGGTTGATTGTTAGTGGTTCCGGGCGCGTCAACTACTGAGGTCATAAACCTCGTAAGTGTAGTGCATATTTTTTCTGGGAGGTGGCGGTGATGTTTCGCCACTGGATGCCGGGATCCAGCGCCGACCTAACGTTGGCTAGCGGGGTTTCTCCTCCAACCAGCAAATCACCGCCCCAGCCGGGACACGCTCTAAGCTCCCGACCAGTCTCCTGGCCTGTGTGATAGTGTAGTGCATGTTAGTGTAAGAAATGGAGTGGAAGTGACAGAGAGACATTACGAGAGGAACAAACAGCCTAGGCTGAGAAGGAACTGCTTAATATTAAGGAACTACTCTCTAGAGGTGTCTCTGAATAAAGGGAATGTTGGGAGGGCAAGTGACATACGTCTGTCGTTGGCTCCTGATTGGTAGGCAACCTGTCATTTTTTCGTGTTTGGCGACAGGTTCCTTTTGCTGTGCTAGAACGTGAGGGGAGAGGTGACTCAAGGCATTAACTGATGCCACTGCAGTACCTCTGACCGGAACGTCCTAGGTTCGAGTCCCGATGGTGGCACGATTGTATACGCAAGTTAGATAGCTAGATCGAATTCAACCGCTGCCTGGAAGAAACCCTTAACGGTCGGGTGCTCTGATCCGTAGTTTTCTGTGGTTTCTCAGACCAGACTAACACTGGAACAGAACCCTAACAAACGGACCCTAATAAACGGACAAACTTTTTTCATATTGGGTAAAATTATAAAATACCAAAATTGTTTAATAAATTTCCATGTTTTGTGAAATGAATACATGATTCTCATTGAGCCAATTCTAGCAACGAAGTAGCAAGATAGAAATATATTTGCTTTTCAGCTTTCTCGACCACTCTGTATAGATGGCAGATCGGATAATCATCTATTAGCATACAATAGTGATTATTTCTATGAAACCCATCAACCCAGGTAGCCGGAAACTAATTTATTATAATTAGAGTTGAAGGTTGACGTGTATAATAGTATTAGCGTAATCTTTTCCTGGCGCTCATTTATACAAATTCGGAACGGATTACGTTGAAATAAATCATCAATATATTCAGTTTATTTCAATAGTAACATGCATTCCACTACCACATGTGCCGGGAGACCGGTCGGGGACTTAGAACTTGTCCCGGCTGGGGCGATGCCCCGCTGTTGGGAGATCCCTAGCCGTTGAAAATCCCGCTTGCGGACGGAAGGTCGGCGCGGATTTCGCTACCCAGTGGGGGAAGATCACTGCCATCTTCCGAGGAAAGGAAATGCACTACACTTACGGAACTAATTACCTCAGCCGTTGACGCACCCAGAATCAATTAATCGATCAAGAACACGGCGTACCTAATGGTTATTACGCCAACTCCTTATTAGGCCAAACATAGATTAAACATTAAATAATATTGTCATCATCCACCCACCTACCTTTCCCTACCCCTTCGTCAAGGAAATCAACTTTCACGTAACAAAAAGGTTCTTGGAATGTTCCGCCATTCCTGTTCCTCCCAAGGTTGGCGGCGTGTTTGTGAGTCTTGCGCCCCCCGTTTCTACGAACCAGGCGTCCGCGCGGGGAAGGAACGATGCGTCAAAGGCAGCAGGGACGAGGCACGTCAGCGACACCACATTTTGTACACAGAGATAATGTGCGTCCTAGTTTTAGATGAAAATTACGATCGATAAATCAATGACGGGCGTGCTTCTAAACTAAGAGAGAAACATTCTGGTATTCATAGTATTTGAAACGAAATTTTAGTTGCAACCGTGGGTTAAGACCATTAAGCAGTTAGAGGAATGTTATAATTTATTGTTTACTCCTTTCTGTTCCTTGGGGAGAATAAAATATTATATTTCTTTCAAACAAATGGGTATGAATACTGATCTCCGACGGCTGTTGCATACTTGGATTTTAATTTCTTTGTTTAAAATATCTTTAGTACATGTGATGCTATCATCGAAAAACTTTATGATTTAATCTAATATTTTGTACGCTTGTAACCATTCTAGGAAATTATTATTTAATATGTTAAAATCGTTAAATTATGAGCCCTAATCATAGTAATCTTATTGCTGATATTAGCGTTGTATACTACAAAGATACCCGGTATTCTTCGTTCTTTGCCCTTGAATTCAACTGGAAAACTTGTGGTATTACTTTATTCAGTTCATAATATTGCCAAATGTTTCTTCATATCTCTCAATGCTATTGAATCAATCTATATATCTCATTGAATTCAATTCTACTGAATCTTAATAATACGCAAAAATATAGTGAAGATGGTCGTTTTTGTCCAAGCAATGAAACACAATTGACATAACACCATTTATAAATGTACGCTACTAATTCGTCTCTAACTAGTTGGCAAAGGTGAAATTTTTAAATCATATGAGTTTGTATTTCATGAACCCAACTGTCTTTGTAATTCCTGCAATCACATTAAACTGAGTCAATGTCGAAACAGCTTCCTTGGGCCATCAGGATAAGCAGAGGCTGCGAATCATGAATATCCGAAGTCCTCATTACCCTGATTTCCGCGTGCGTCAGAATGTTCTCCGGCCTCCGCGACAGAGGGGACGCCCCCCCCCCTCACGAGGCCACTCAGGCCGATTATGATCCCTGCGACGCTTCGCCACGCCACGCCCTCAAATCCCCGCAGGCTCGAGCGGAGGGGCGGGGGCGGGGCGGGGAGCTGTCATTGCGGAGCCTCCGCGTTACGAGCCGCGGGCGGCGCGTGGAGCACGCTGCAGCGTTCACAGAAGATGAGATACCGCAGGCTTAGAGGAAACGCTGATAATACCGAGGGTTCAAGAATCCTAAATAGAACGGGATTGGTATTAATTATGATTGGTAATAATATACAATCAGTGGCCCGTTTGTTCAGGTGCTGCTCCGGCATTTGGGGTAGTGTAGTGTAGTGCATGTTAGTGTAAGTGTGAGTGTAAGGGGAGAAGATAGGACAAGGAAAAGGAAGAAAAGTTCGCGCACGGTCCGTGGCCCGTTTGTTAGGATACTTCTCCGGCATTCGCGTGGTGTTGATGAGAGGAACCACGGAAAAAGACCGGTCAGAGCAGCCTGCCACTAGAATTCTCCTCCAGACAGCGACTGAACTCGATCTAGCTATGTAGCTGGTTCGAAACCTCTGCCATCGTCGGATAGATCCCGCACACGAGCTCGCGCCACATCGCTTCCCATCGCATCGAATCGCATCGCACTCGAACCTAGAGCCTCCCGGTCAGAGGCATTGCAGTGACATCAGTTGATGCCCTGACCTACCTCTCCTGGTAAAGGAGAGAAGCCATCATATAAATGCTGCCCCCCCCCCGCCGGATAGTAGCACCGCGTTAAGGTAAATAAAGAGGCAGCACACGTGATAATTAATGTAACACTCAGTAATTTCAAAATTAAAGAAAATAGTGAAAAAACTTTCTGACGTTTTGTCTCTTAAAATTTATGATGATTACAACGATAGCAGCAGTCACATAGGTTTTTAGAACATAAGTATTATGTAACGTATATGTACTACACATATTCACGCAGGTACTTTCAATCAGAATATTTAATAAAATCGTCACAGGGATTCCTCCTTACTTG
Organism: Teleogryllus oceanicus; assembly: GCA_964035755.1. Classification (NCBI taxonomy): domain Eukaryota; kingdom Metazoa; phylum Arthropoda; class Insecta; order Orthoptera; family Gryllidae; genus Teleogryllus; species Teleogryllus oceanicus. The sequence goes on along the minus strand of CAXIVR010000004.1, from coordinate 13,924,004 downwards.
ATCGACATCAGGTATGTTTGGTACTTTATCTTTTTATTTACTATGTTATCAAATTGTCTCTCATATCTATTCTTGAATCCGAATTCATTACTAAGTTTTCGGTTTCATTATTTGCATTGTTCCTTCAACGCGTATTGTTGGTAGAAACATATGTCAGTAGGAGACGCATTTCCTTGCCCGCGAAGTAACCTCGTTCTGGTTTGAAACTCGAATGTCCTTCCGTCCCCCATTCCTTGTCCCTTTGACTGGCCGCTACCCGTTGGCTACGTTCGCCATTCAGAACCGAGTGCGCTGGACGTGAATAAGGGCTCGCCACGATGCGGTGTAATTACATCACGGAAAGCGTCAATTACCGGCTGGCCCCACACGAGCCCTCACTTCCATTAAAGCAAGAGCACGATCCCGCCCTTCAGTGCAAACGCCGCGAGCCATTCAGAACGCGGCCTATGCCGTGATAGCTATTGCAGCGTGGGCTACCTTGTGTGGCGTCATACGGGTGTACCGGTCTCTTCGGAGGCGTGGGTTCGAATCCCACCACTGCCACCATTTTAATCACTCCTTCGTCTGTGGCGTCATACGGGTGTAATCAGTACACAGACGCGAGTGGGTTGTAATAACAGCAGGTTTATTCACAATTTAGACCGTAGTCACAAATAACCAATGCACTGTATACAATTAACTAAGTAGACCCCAATGCTAGGAGAGATATTTACAACGGCTACCATACCGCAACATACTACCTAATGTTTCGCCGTGCGTAGTACCGACTAGATGTCTCACTAGTCACGACTATAACTGCCGGCTTCTTCGCCGCGTTCACGTTCCCACCTCTCACGGACGACCTACGCTGCCGCTGCCGCTGCCAGGATCACAAAGAAGGAAGAGCTATTGTTCTCACGGCCCTTAAATAGCCCTCGCGACGCTGCCCGCCGCCTCCATGGCCTCCGCCCTAGCAATGCGCACACCCTGTCAGAAAAACCCCGTGCGTCATCGCTTCAGCCTTTGTCTACGCATCCGGTGCACACCGCGCCGCGTGCCCACGCTGATTTTAGCGACACGACGCTACAATTGCTTCCCCGACTCATGCTTCTGACCCTTTTCCCTCACGACCATCCCTTCCCTTCATTGCAGTCTCTAGTTTTCGATCTAGCTATTCAATCGAACTGTTAGGCTCAAAGTCCGGAAACGATCTACAAAAACCACGAGACCCCGTTGCACCTATTTTAAATATGCTAGTATACGTTGTGGGTGTTTTTAAAGGAAGTTGTTCTGGAAGTTGATTTTGCTCAGAGAGCAGGTTCAGTCTTTGAATGTAACGTAAGTATTCAAATTACGGAATGTTTCGTTAATGAAGGTTGTTCGATCTCGTTAAAAACTTGGTGCGTTGCCTTATATTCTAAATCCGCAATGTAAGCTTCGTGTACCGAGAGAACCTATCTGTGAGTTCTTAATTTTCAACATAAGCTCCATATCCCGATCTGACGGGGACTCTGGCTGCATGAGAATTCTCATGGCGGCTGCTCAGTGGCTCTCTTCCTGCCATGACAGGCGATGCCGCTCTGGCTCCAAATCTGCCTTTTTTACCTTCCCACCGCTATCCCCATTCTGAGGCCCGCACGGTGGATAGAATCCTCAGCTATACATAGTCCATCAGTCATGAAGGCGCAGGCAGTACTGACAGTTCATGAATGTGGGTGCAAACCCCATGGAGGAGAATATAAACAGAGAAAAAAAATTATTGTAAGTACAGTTGTGAGTCATTAATAAAGTCTTGTAAGTGATTCAGAAAATAGCATAAAATATAGAAGTATTCAATTTGGAGGATGATTTCTCAATAAAAATTGTAGTACTAATAATATTGTGAGTCATCAATGGAATGGTAGGAGCAACATTACCAGTCTTCTTTCACTCTTCGAAAAAATGATCTTATAATTTCCCCAACTAACAAACTATATACTCCTAACGCTATACAAACGTGTTCATAGCTCTGTAATATAAGTTAAAAAACGAGGAAGTGCATACACAAACTGAAAACTGTATGTATTTGCACACGCCTTTGTTGTTCGTATGGTTTAAAATTACGCGAAGTGAGAGTTCTCCCGACTCTTTGGAAGTGAATTTTCGGTGAAGGTGTAAAAATGTCCTCAGCTATTTGTAAAGAACGGTGCCATTAAAACGGTATACTATAACCCCTTGGCTCCCGCATCACTTGTCCCTTGTAACTCTTTATTGTCCATCGGTATTTCCTGTACGGTTTATTTTAAAATTCTCCCCTGGTCGCATGGCAAGCCGTCCATTTACATAAGGAAGTAAATGAGTACTCCAAGAAGAGAGAAAAACTCTTAATTTTCTATTGAATATTTATTCAAATATGACATTTTCTCAAGAAACTGAAAGTTTCCAACGTAAAATGTTTTTAAGGAATAAGCATTCAGTTTCAAGAATAGCTTTTTTATAGTTTTCAATATATTTTTTTCTGCTTTGAAAATATTTAAGAATACGTTTATTTGTTACTAAGATTTCGTCTAGCTCTGTAAATTATATATTACACATTTTCCTTCCCACAAAGTGAGAAAAGAATGCTTAAAATTTATTTCAAAATTAATACGCACAACGTGAATTAGGAGAAAGGGATCTGCCTCCATCCACTAGAAGTCCATTGTCACTACACAAGAGTCTTTTCCTGGTCTTACGTTCCACTGCTATTTTTCTGGCGTTATTTTTAAACTTCTGTGAGAATTTTAGGAAGTTTCTGTACTCTTAGTTTCAGCTTACAGTTGTTCTGTAACTTCTCTAGGGGGATTTAGAATTCCGAGAGACATCCTCTACCAGAATTCGGAAACTTCAGGCTATACGAAGGGTCTCTCACTCGGAATGAACAACTTTCTTGCCTCAGATGCCTGCTTACGTGTAATCCAGAAATTGTTGTAAAGGTTGCCTGCAGGTATATTCCGCCAAACAGACGTTTTGAAATTTACTCATTTACAATGAATCCGTGTTAATTATTTACAGAATCGGGCTATAATCCCAGAAATTCATTATTTGTTATTATGAGTAGATTTAGATATTATTGAGCGATCAAAATTTCGGACGGGAATGTTGGATCGTTTTGTAACTGAAAAAGTTGTTTTCGTCTACATAATAGAGATTTTAATAGAAAGAAAAATCTTCTAGAACAATTTTAGCATGAATTGAAGAAATGAGTCAGTAATAATTATTTGATCATCTCCCCCAATATTTTGTAACTCTTTCAAAGTACGTTTTCTTTTCATTGGATCCGGGCACGGCACAGCTGTCAATGGTCTTGAATGTGTACTTCATGGTTTTATCGCAGGAGTTGGTGGTGATCTTTCCCGCTGGATGACGTGATCCAGCGCCGACCTACCCGTCGGCTTATTGAGTATTCCCAGCAAGGTATCTCCCACCAGCGAGGCACCGCCCCAGCCGGGGTCTAAGCTACAGACCGGTCTCCCGACATGTGTGGTAGTGCAGTGTATGTTAGTGTAAGTGTGTGTAAGGGGCGAGGATAGGACAAAGAAAAGGAAGGAAAGATCGCGCACGGTCCGTGGCCGATTTCTTATGGTACTGGTTGGGCATTCGCCTGGGGTTTATCGGAGAAACCACGGAAAACTACCGTCCAGAGCAACTGGCCGGTATAATTTCTCCTCCAGGCAGCAGGTGAATTCGACCCAGCTATCTAGGTAGTGTCAAAAATCCTTCCACCGTCGGGACTCGAACCATAAAACCTCCTGGTCAGAGGAAGAGGTCCTGCAGAGTCGATTTTCGAACAAAACTGTTCTCGCCGAATAATATTTGTAAATGCTTTCCAAAATATTTCGTCGATGAATAAAACGGCTTATGAATTTTACTCATTCCTAAATTTAAATTTTTCGTATTGTTCGCACATAGACGGCCAAAATTAATACAAATTTGGCGCCGTACTTGGAATTCTATCATTTATAACAATTCCTTGACGCTAGTTAACAGCAAAGGTTATGCATTTTAAACGTCTCGCGTTGGACAAACTGCTTTGAAAAGTTGAACTGCTTTCATAGACGCTCGCGAGATTGCGCCAGATACTTGGATCCCGCATTGTTGGCACTTCTGGGGATTAAATGCATTTCTTAAAATGAAACTACCGGTGAATTGTTGGAGAATTTTTCAGCCGAGCGGTTTCACAAAAGATCACCTCGTCATTAAAAAGGCGTAGTAGTAATTCACATTCTATCTGCATTGAAAATATTAATATTTCTGGCTGTTGGTAGCGAGGGCTACCTTACAGCCGTGTGTATTCTGTGCACAGAGTTTTTTTGGCGTGCACAATCGCCTGAAATTGTATTACGCCGGAATTACGACAAAAAAACGATCTGTTTGCGTAAGACAAGGTAACATTGACAACTTCTTCAATATTCAATTATTATTACGCTGAAGTAAACTCATAGTTCTTAAATAATTATCTTTCAGAATTTTCCCTTGTGACTAGCGAGGAAACGGTAAAACGCTTGTCGCCAACCCGATTCGCCGTCTGTCCCTCTCCTAAAAAAACTGATGAAGCTATTTTGCAGCCTCAAAACCTATAAATAATTCAAAGTGTGTCCTGAAATTCGTTTGTGAACCGTCCGTTATCGCAGCAAATGAAACAAAACCCTCGTGACTGTTAGTTATATCATCTTTCTCCGTAAACTTCCTTCCCCAAACCGTGCATTATTATTTATTAGTATTCCTGTAAAATGATTTTTCTACAAAAAATAGCGACATGTATCGATAACGTTATAGGCTTCATTTTTGTTTACTTTTCATACTAGTTATGTACAATACATTATGAATTATCTTTGTATTTGTATTTCATTTGGTAGGAGGATTTGGCTTAGTAACTACCTGTATTTGAGTCAGAACCAGGATTTGAGTTTCCTGGTTCAGAAGAGCGAGCCTGCTGGTGAGAGTATCGACTGGGTGAGGGCGGCTCTAGGCTAGCGCACGTGTAGGGTCGCTTGGTCGGGGGCGGGGCTGCTGCAGTGGCATGCGACGCGACGCGATGCGATGCGATGTGATGTGGCGCGAGCTCGTGTGCGGGGTCAATCGCCGCGCCTCCTGAGCTGGCACGTGTGCAAGGCACGCCACACTGCGCCACGGACAGGGTTCACTGCATTGATCAAGATGCGGCGGCGTGCATGGGAACGAAGGGTCCCTAGGGTGGCCGTTTGTTTTTCAAACTATCCCATCTAATATCGCAATTCAATGAAAGTGCAAAAGTGGAATGCGGTATAATTTGTAACAATTGGATTTTATTCGTGGGGGTGACACATATAAAATATTAATAAAATTATGAAATTAATAGAATGAATCCTTTAAGTTAATATAGCGAGTTTTTATATACAAAGATTTGTGAGTGTGGAAAACGTTATGTCTAGCAATCGTCTGACAATGTGTCCTTTCAAAAAAAAAAAAAAGAATTAGTTGTAGTTACGTGGGGAATTACGTCTTTAAGAAAAGGTGGACAGTAGAATTTCTTCGCCACATTTCCCTGCAACATAGAGTTCCAAATCTTGGTAAATAAAAAACATTTCCATTACATTTTCAGAAGCATGTTGAGGCCTGTTTTCACAACAAAATAGTTGTTGTATTGTTCCAGAACGGTAAACCTCCCTCATTTCATTATTTTTTGACAAAATGTGGCTTATGATATCTCATACAGTACATTTATCATCATTTGTACAAAACGTTTGAAAACAATTTCGAGTCGTTATTAGAGAAAATCTTGCTTTTAATATTTTTTAATGTTCTCCATATTTCAATCAAAATTGATCGATTCAATTAAAATTTTCAAACCAAATGCACATGCTAGTAATGAAATAACTCATTATTGAGAGCAAATTTTGTCTGAAGAAAAAATGGCTATCTTTAATATTGTAATTGTAGAAAGAAATAATTCTTTTTTTTGTAATTTTCGAAAATCCAGAGCTAACAGTGAACATCAGACCTGTGCCATGTTTATAAATGTATTTCACTGTATTCCTATCAGAAATTTAAAGAAACAATTTGGAGGAATTTTTGAGAAAATTTTGAAAGTGTCACAAGAGCTTCATGTAAAGTACCCTCAAAAATTAGAGAATGTTATTTCAAATCGCAGAGATTTAAGTGAGGCCAGATCGACCGGAGAGTATTCAGTTTGGAAACAGTCCTACTGGTTCTTTGGTCAGGCGCTAGTGTTGTTCAGACGACAGAAGGACGGATGGACGTTTTGAAAACAAAAAACACTTTTTCGGTAACAAGGACTCATTATTCGTGAAATATGACCACATAACGTTAGAGGGTGCAATTTACTTCATATTAGAACAGGATTTATCCACTTTGCCTGTATCAGGACCTCGCAATATGAGATTTTCAGTCGAAAAATTGCTGTTTTTTGCTGAAGCATTACATAACTTTCTCTATCCTGCGTTTATTACTCCGTATATACGTACGTATACGAGGAAGTAATAAACAAAGGCATTCATATTTTAATGGAATTATGCCAAATCCGATTATGCATACTTGTATCAGGGTAAATCATTTTATGTAATTAGATGTAGATAGAAATGATCTTTTCGCCTATGTGGAATGTCAAATATGATACACACAAAATAGTCATGTCATTGTCATGAACTAAATTAATTTTACATTCCCTATAACTTCGCAAATTTTACATTGCCTAAAATGAAGCCGATAGGCAAATGAGTTTTCTGTGTTAGACACATAGTCTTTCGTTATTTACGGACCCAGAACAAAAAGTGAGTCTGTGGCGTACGAATGAAATTGCACGGCACGCGTACGTCAAAACAGACTGACGTACGAAGATGTCATGGGCATTCCGCATTGGACAGTATTACTTTGCGGTCCGCGTACAGCAAATTATATTTGCTGTACTCACACCCAGTGAAATACTTTCCAATCAATTAACAGTGAAGATAAGTACTAGTTTCTGTGCATGAATCCTTAAAAATATTTCCTTAATGGAGAAACACGAACTTGGAAACATGAAATCTGGTTAGTCTGGTCTCACATATAATTTAGTACGTAGAAAGAACTTACGCCAAAGTGTTCATCTCAAGGTTTGACGTAGTTACAGAAGGTCATGGTTTAAGGATAGTGAGCGAGTCCTTGCAAAGTTAAGTTTATTATTGCGGACGGATTGTTGTGTCGTTGAAAGCTGCAATAATACACATCACGGGACGCCGGTTTGGCACTGAAATACATTTATGCTCGTCAAAACAGTCAAAGATTCATTGCTTCTGAAAAGGAACGCAAGAGAACGCTATGAACGTCGGGGCTGAACGTGGCACAATAACAGCTGAAAACGAATTAGCATATCGTAAATGTTTGAGTAAACAAGCGTATCTGTTATAAAATAAGCATATTGCATTTGTCTCTAAAAATGAGATATATCGCGTAGATGCTAAACATGAAAATAATTTTAATTATCAGTAAGTAGCTGATGAGAATTTCATGATAACAAATTGCCTATATTTTTAGATTAATTTAAAATGATTTATTATTCAATATAAGATAGTGATTGTAAATGTTTAACTCGAGAAAAAATATTCGTTGCTACGTGTGTTAAGCTCAATATAATTGACTACAACTTACTAATCAACAGTGGTAACCATGAATAAAAAATCACATTGCAGTAAAATGTCAAAAATACTATACAGTAATTACCACTCAGTGCTTCTATTTGACAGAATAACTACCTTCTTATATTTCGACTAAACACTTCTACTAGATGTCAAACTCAATTAAGAAACAAGTATAATTATCACGTATATTTTGAATGAAGAATATTACTTTGTGAATAATTAACAAACAAAATCACTAGACAACCACTGGTCGGCTTCGTATCATTATACAGTACTTATTCGTAGACCGTTATTTACCCTCCTTTTCCGTTATCTTTCTCTCCGTTTTTTCACCCTCTGGGTAGAATACAGTACAGAGCACTTACTTTCCGGCATTCTGCGTTATTAACATACAAATGAGCAAATTTTTATTTAGTTCAGTTGTTGACAATCGGTTGTTGCAGACACGTGTTGGTGGTTGCGTGTCGATTAGGTATTGATCGCGCGCCCCGTTGCATCAGCCTGGCCGGGGGTATCTAATCCGGCTATCTGCGCGTACTATCGCGGGCAGGGGAAGGGGCAGGGGCTGGGGCAGGTGCGGGGGCGAGGGGAGGCGCCGGCGCTCCATTGAGGCGCCACAGCGAGCGGCTTCCTTGAACGGCGCGCCTCCCGCCGCCATCGACCGCCTTCTCCCGCCGAACCGGAAGTGGCTGTGGGTCACGGCGCCTCGCGGGCGCTGGGGGCGGTGGGGGCGGCGTGGACGGGCTGCGTGTGGAAGGCGGTGGGTGAGGCAGCAACAATTTCAGGAACAGCTCACGAAGGAAGAAGAGCTCTGCAATGTGTCAGAACGATGGTGGTATTAGTGATAAAAGTAATGAAAGCTTATAGTTTGTGGTGAAAGGGATTTGAAAGCCAAACTAATTGAAATGATGGCAGGGTAGTGTCGGAGTAGGTAGCTGTGGTTGTGATCGTTAGGGCGTGTGGGAATGATCATATTACGAATGTGTATAACGAAGATAGAGTTCGAGATGTATAAGACGCATCGGTGCGTAAGACCCACCCCTTATTTAAATAACTTCATTCTGTAATGTTATTTTTTTTTTACTTGACTTTTATTTTCATGAAAGGAATGGGAATTGGTACCGGTGAAAAACAATGATCTTTTTTTCATATTTCTCCGGGAGTCTTTACGATATTTTCCTAGTACTCATGGAAAGACCGTGCCTTTTCATAAATCTTCTACACCACGACGTTGACACAACGAAATTTTCAACATTTTTTCTTCTTGCAATACTTTTAGCTTGTGTAATAAACAATTTTCTAAAAATACAAATTCCTGCGTTTCATTGTAGTAAAATTTGATTTTTGTAATGCTATATACTAAACATTCAAACAGTTACAAAAATTACCATTCGATGTATAAGACGCATCTTGTTTTTTGACGAGTTACTGAAGGAAAAATGTGCGTCTTATGCACCGGGAAATACGGCAATATGTCATGTGGTAGCTATGGCAAGGGTGTTCAGTTGGCGAGGGAAGTGGAGGAGGAACAGGAGAACTTTTAGGAAAAGTTTGCTTCCACGGTTTGTGTGAAAATGAGTACTAAGTACTTTGAAACAAAGAAGTAATTTTAAAGGCGTAATTAAGTTACTATGAAGATGCGATTTTAAAAAAACTGAAAGGAACTTGCATCATTTGTATTTATGGTATCTGGAGAAGATACTAAAAAAAATAAAAAATCTCAATTCACATGAAAGAGAACACTCAATGGATAGAGAGTAACAGCACCCTCTAGACGAGGGCAAGTCACGAAGTCACAGACTTCATGACGCCAAACTGCAGACTAAATTCTGGAAGGGCGATGATACAAACAGTACTATAATGACAGGCACCAACATTGCAAACTAACCGCTTCGAACGCCACTGCCCTTTCTCAGTGATGGAATTGGGCCGTAATGATTAACGTGACTTTTCCACTACGCACTTTCGCTCAGGAAGTTTCGAGAAAATTATTTGCGTCACGGAGAGCACTGGAATGACAAAAAATGCCACAGGAAGTTGTTGGGTCGAAGGATAGAATAAAAACTAAATAAGAAAACTCTTAAGAAATACACAAAACGAAAGACGTTAAAAAAGGAGTGAAATCATTAAAATTAACAGCTGAGAATTCGGAGGATCAAATTGCTTTGATCGAGAAATTGCGAGAAAATGTAGGTAGATGTAGGGAAAATAAAGACGATTATGTACTGAAAATAAAGACGATTATCATATTAGATTTCGAAAGTAGAAATAAGTGCATTTCACTTATAAAGGAGTGACTTGTTCGAGATTGAAACATCGGAAACCTGTAGAAGGATAACGGATGTATTAATAAACAAAGAAGGTCGAATGTGGTGAGAACTGAAAGATAGACATAGGGACGAATATGAAAATTGATGGTAGGTGGAATCTGGTATTGATGAAGATAAGTTGAATTGTACAACTAAAATAATAAAAATAAAAAAGAAAGTGGCACGGCATTACTACTCTATGACGTAATGAATCACTGGAAAGCAATAGAATTGTTATTGACTTTACTATAAATAGAGGTAGTATTGATGGGAAGCAGACCATTAAATTCTTCTCTTAAGCATAAATAATTAATTTGAAATTCTTAAATACTTGATTTTACGACGTAGGATTACTGTTTTTTTTTTCTTGCAAGGAAAGTCGGATTAATAATATCCATTGCCCTTCCCAAAACATGCATCACTGCAATACAAAATCTGATCTCTTTGAGTCTTAATAGTAAGAAGACAGTACACATGAGAGAGAAGTATGTTGAGGAAGGGAAACAAAACTAAAATATTTTACAAACGCAGCCACAGTAAATCTGTTTCATGACATCTCTGAAATTTGTTAAAGACTGAAGAAAGTTCTAGTAATTTCCATCAGTCCGAAATTATCCGACGCCCAATCAAGACGTAAGTGTGACATTTGTTCTATTTGTAAGGAGGTAATAAGGTAACGAGAAGTACGTTGAAGAGAATTGGACAGAGAGATTCGGCGAGAGCGCTCCCAAATACTGAGAGTAGCGAGAGTTTCGTGGATGGGCAGAGACTGGCGCAACGACTTCGGCGCGGAGTGGGACGCGGGCTCGCAGGTCGAATGTATTTCACTGGTAATGAATCCGTTCCTCTTCTCTGGCTCCACAGCCCGCTACAGGCCTTGGCCGACCAGCGGTGACCCAGCCTCTCGGTCACGGGATAAGGGGTTCGTGTAGTCACTACAAAGACATCCCTTCACTGTGTATACTGGTCTTCATAACCTTAGGATGGGCTTTCTCATCGTCACATAGTAATAGATACTGGGACGTTTGTAAGGAAAGCCCACAGGTATAATTTGTCTCGGCCAGAAATCGAACCCGAGGATGCGCCGCGGAAATCGAGCAGGTTAACCACCGAGCCTCCGAGGGAGGCGGTAATGTAACTACCAACGAAATGGTAGCACTGTTATTTTCTATTCCGCAAATCTACCATGAAATTGCTAACTTCGTTTCCCTCCAACTGAAAGTCGAACGAATGGTTTTCCTTCTCTCTAAATTTATATCGCTCTGTTTGTACTCTGACACATGCTCCACTGGGGACATATGATTGTAAGAGTAAAACGTATGAAGCTTCAATGGTAGCGAGAAGTCAGTTGCCGCAATGAATCGGACGGCGAAATTCGGCGGAAGCACACCCAAACACAGAAAGTAGAGCGAGCTTGAGGGCGGGGTGGCGGCGGTCTCCGCCGGCGCGGGGGCGGGGTGGGAGCGGGGATCGCGTGCCGCGGTCGGGCGCACGCAGGCTGCCTCCCCTCCCCCGCCCCCGCCCCCACCCCTGTCTTCGGCGGCGGCGGCGGCGGCGCCACAGCGCGCCCTAGGCCATTCCCCGGAGCGGCGCGCGCCGGGTCGGCTGCCGCCGCCGCCGCCGCGCCATGCCCGCCGCACCGCCCACGCCGCCGCCGCCACCGCCCACGCCGCCCCAGCGGCCCACGCACAGGCAAGCCTGGCGAGCGAGCCGCGCTCGCCAGTGAGGGGCACTTTAAGCCGCCCTGTCACGAGTGAGCCGGGCTTGCCGCGCTTTCAACGCCCCGGCAGTATTACATTACTCGCACAATGTAGCGTAGTAGTTTTGCAGCCGGGGAGACGCCGACTCGTGAGTCTGGCTTGCCCGTGTCTGGGTCGTATAAAATTACTGTCCATCACCAAACGTGGCTCATAATTCTGGCTTCCGCTTCTCATATTAAGTTCTAAGCCTGTCGCCGCATCTTCGTGCAAAGAGAAAATGAATCATGAGAGATCGAGCCTGTCTCGCGGATCAGACTTGCTGGTGTAGGCCTCCCTCACCAAGGCATAGCATCAACGGCCTTGTGACAATCGCCACTCGTTGTGTCAGTCATCCTTGGGAAAATGAAGGCTGCCGTTGTCAAAGGTGGAAAAGGCAAAGGTACTACTAGCTCTTCATTGCGAAAATAATGTTTATTTTAATATTTATTGTTCAAGCGGTAAAATCATGAAGGTATTATGTGTTTGATTATGTCATTGACTTTTTACAAAAATCCCTGAAAATATTTAATTACAACGTATGTGTTATATCTTTGACTCTTCAGCTTTTGAGAATTCAGTTATTCTTAATGTTTAGGGTCAGTACATCTGGAGTAACTACGTTGACGGCTTAGAATAAATTGCATGCGCGGAATAGTTCGTTTTACTTTGGGAAACTTTAACATGGGATTGTCCGCCTTACCTTGAAGCGATTTTGGGTACGATGGTTTTGCTTGTCAAATACTTTGCAATCATTTCAATAATTTATTTTAATTTCTTGGAAATAGTAACATTGACGAGAATTAACGCTCACTCGTATGATGATAATTAACATAATAATTACAATATAATGAGTGTGTCGAACATAATGCCAATGAACAGGGTGTTTAAATATTCGGAATAGATCGTCATGGAGTTTTGAGTTCAGTTAATAATGCTGACTTGGAAAACAAAAGCACCATTGTAGTTTTACCACGACTATTTATCATCAGTCACCCTGATGATTGATTTCTTCATGCTCACGGTAGGGAGGGGAATTATAGCAAGTTATAGATTCACCAAAAAGGCATTTCCTAGGTGAATCATGTCTGAGAGACATGTCACGCGTTATCCAGATATGAGGAGATCATAAATCCAATTGTTCCCCACCTGACCAGCGCGATATTGAAAGTGTCTCCCCCTGCATGCCGGCCTCGCAAATGCGGGCAGCTGCCGCGTGCCTGCCCGCGTAAGGCAACTCACGGCTGCTTGGATGAGGTCATGCGTGGTTCACATTGATGTAGCATGAGATACTAAAAAGTAATCCGCTCTGCTATGATACTTTTTAAATTATTCTTTGTTTGCGTTGTGTTCACTTGATGTCAGCATGAGTACTAAATGTAATCTAAATTCCAGTGTACAATTTCATTGCATTGTGATGGCATAAAGATAATCAAATATACTTGTATTTAGATTCCAGTTTTTTTCTGTGGGATATAACTCAAATGTTAACTTCTAATTCCTTAACTTGGTTTTCATATTTCTGTCGTGGTGAATATTTGAGAACATATTTCAATAAACGAATCTACATTTTGGACAAACGTACCTGTTAGCTTCGAATGTATGTGGATTTGTTTTGAATTGATTTTTCGAGAGTTAATTCTGCAGCTTTGTTGAGTATCGCACTTCACGTAAACAGTTTACTATGTTTTCCTTATTCCATTCGTCAGGTTTTGTATAGTGTATTCCATGTGTGCTGATAATTGCAATCTCTTGGACGTGAGGCCTTGTAATACTTTTCGTGCCTCGTCATACCATGTTCGACCGGAGCTGAAGTAGGTCACCGCGCGGAGCAGTCTCGAATATGTTTATGGTCTGCACTTTGTCTTCTTCGTCTTTCCTGAGTATCTTTTGTCTGAAAGTGCAATGGTCAACTGTTACATGCCTTCATTTTATTTCTTTGATGGTTAGTGGTGTACCATTCGTCTTATTCGGCTTAAAATTTATTTGTATACCTACTAATTTCTATTCATGGGGCAATGTGAACCAACGTTCTATGTTTAACTTTATTTTTTGTTCTGTTAGATTTTTAAACATTAATATTTTTAACATTTTTACATTAAATTTTTAATATTTTCTAGTAGTTAGTCGGCAGTCTCGCTTTGTAATGTTTCCAAAACATAAATTCAGTACTCTGTGTTTCAGTATAATATTATCGGGATTTAAAGAAAGTATGCTAATATAAGACTGTAATCAGCTTGTTCTGTTGGGGGGGGGCATTAAAAAATGCGTGATATGAAGTATCACTTCCATATATTAATTATGAAATGCAGAAATTGAAATGTTAGCTCAGTCATGAAAGGAAATTATATGACAGAAAAAGAAATATTACACGCAGTTAAACTACTGTTTTTCTTCGTCTGTAATATCTTAAAAATAAAAATAAACTCTAGATCCATTGCTAAGATCCTTCAATTTCTAGTGTTCTCTCCCAACAAGGGCCTTATTCTTTGTAGATATTTAACATTCGCGTCGATCACTAATCTTGTTCCGAAACTTTTGGTTCTTGAATATGTAATTACTATAACTTTTCAATTAAGCAACCTACAAGCAGAAATTTGTCTTTTTTTTATTGAAGAATAACGTACATTATTAAATCCGAAGACACGATGCCACACTTGATGCTTTGCTTTGCAACTTAGTGAAAACTTTTCTTTATTTTAAACGTAATTTGCAAATATGAGATAACAAACATCCAAAATAATATAGTCTACAAATCCCTGTTTTTTTATCAATATTCTCGTTTTTTCCTTCTTATAGGGCAACTACGAAAGTACCATCGTTTGGATTCAGCGTTGTTAAGAGTTCGTGCAAATCGAAATTCAAAATTCAAAATTTATTGCTTATTTATTTTTGAAAATAGATTTTACTACATGGGAGTTTTTTGTTTTTTTTTCTCCCTTTCAAAATTCAAAATTTAAGTAGTATATGACTTAGTGTAGGATCACAGAATTTTGAAAATGTGCACAATTCACTTTTTCCCATAGCACGTCATACGCAGTTTTAACTGTTTTTGACGTAAATAAATAAATAAATAAATAAATAAATAAATAAATAAATAAATAAATAAATAAATAAATAAAAAATAAATAAATAAAAAACAAATAAATAAACAAACAACAACAAACAAACAAATAAACAAATAACAACAAACAAACAAACAAATAAACAAACAGACAAACAAACAAACAAACAGACAAACAACAAACAACAAACAAACAAAAACAACAACAACAAACAAATAAACAAACAACAAATAAATAAACAAACAAACAAACAACAACAAACAACAAATAAACAACAAACAAACAAATAAACAACAACAACAAACTAAACAACAAACAACAAACAAACAACAACAAATAAACAAACAAACAAACAAATAAATAAAACAAATAAACAAAATAAACAAACAAACAACAAATAAACAAATAAACAAACAACAAAACAAACAAACAAACAAACAACAAACAAACAAAACAAAACAAACAACAAATAAACAACAACAACAACAAACAACAACAAACAAACAAACAACAACAAATAAACAAACAAACAACAACAAATAAACAAATAAACAAACAAACAAACAACACAAAAAAAATAAACAAACAAACAACAAATAAACAACAAATAAACAAACAAACAACAAAACAAAATACAACAAATAAACAAATAAACAACAACAACAACAAATAAATAAACAAAAAACAAAAAACAAATAAATAAATAAATAAACAAATAAATAACAATAAATAAATAAACAAAAATCAAATAAATAAATAAACAAATAACAATAAATAAAAAATAAATAAATAAAAAAATAAATAAATAAAAAACAAATAAAAAAATAAATAAAAAAAAAAAAAATAAAAACAAATAAATAAAAATAAAAAATAAATAAAAAAAAATAAAAAAAAATAAATAAATAAATAAATAAATAAATAAATGCATCTTAATGGTCTTGCTCTCTCCCGCAGAAGATCGAAAATGAAGAGATAAAGAGACCCTTACATTACGTAATACATGAGGGAATCTCATAGCAAACGTTTTTTTACTTTCTCGTGTACGTACGGAGAAATATACGGAGAAACATACGGAGAAATATACGTACTATAAAGCAATTCATGTAATGTTGAGAAAAATCTATTTCGAGATTTCAACGGAAATACGGTTTTTGGAGTTCACTGATACCGAAAAAGTGTTATTTTTCAAACCGGCTGTCCATCTGTCTCTCAGTCTGGTGTATGAGAACAATATTAGCGCCTAAACTATGCGTAAGATTTTTTTCAAACTGAATACACCGCTGTAGATCTGGCCTAAGTCGTAGCTCTGCGATTTTGAAAAATATTCATTAATACTTTACATGAAAGGCCCCGGACATTTTCGAAATTTTCTCAAAAACGGCTGCAATTTTTTTCTTTAAATTTTTTTAAGAATATAAAGAAAATACAGTTATTAAGGTGGCGTATGTCTCATTTTCACTGTTAACTCTGAAGTTTCGAAAATTGCAAAAGTTAGAATTTTTTCGGCAACTTCCTACAACTACACTATTGAAGATAATTTTCAAATAAAATTTGTACTCCATAATTAGTACTTTCATGACAGTCATGCACATGTTTTTGAAACATTTAGTCGTTTTCGGGCAATATTGCGTGTAGTATGTGCAATTTAAAAAAATAGCAAATACAAGATTTTCTCAAAAACGGCACCCAATTTTTTCTTTAAACTTTTGGTGGAGGTTCGTGCTAAAAGCACGCTATATGATGACATAAACGTCACATTGGTATATTCCTTTGTTTTAAAAAATTACAAAAATGTAATTTTTTGACTTGTCTCTCATGTCGGTAATATTTGCATTAGTAGCAATTTGTTAACATTATTGTATTTATGAGTATACGAAACGTGTTTTAAATAATGTCAAATAAACTGTTCCCGAAAACTCAACAGTTTTCTGTGAAAATGTGCTAAAAATTCCGCATTTTCAGAAACGCTCGAATTCCATTTTCACAAAAAGGCTCCAAATTTTGTTTTCAAAGTTTTCCCACAGATAGTACTATTGCATTGATACCCCTTGTCTCATAAGACACCGATTTCCCCGTTTGCGAGAGCAACATAACGATCTAAAGTGACATAAATTTAAAATACAGATCACTTGACATACCCTTAATTTTACAGCCCTGAAGCAGGCCAAATAAATGGCGAAAACGTTGGCATTTTCAAAAAACTTACTTTTATTGATCTAACCTCACGATTCTCTATATTATAATTATCTAAATTAAAATAATAAAATGTGAATTTTAAACAATAAATTTCACCGTTCACATTAAAGCATATGGAGCAACAAGGGGGCCTTACAGACTTGTTCTTTACCATCTCCTCAGCGTTAATCCTAAGAACAATAAATACGCTTGGGGTACTCATCCGTCCTGATGTACCGCGCTTGTGCTTAACGAAGTAACTTTCACCTTTACAAGCTTAACAATTTTAACCGTGTGTGGATAATTTTCACTCGCTATGGGGTTCGCTACACTTAGCCTCAAGTCCGTGTCGAAGAGCGTCAGGGGACGCGAATGAGCGTTTCTCCCGGCGCGATGTCTCGTTTTCTCTGACAACCAATGACATTCACGTTGCTCGGAGCGTGTGCTGGTAAAGTCGGGACGGTACGCAAAACATTTTTAGCGAAACGTATGAATGTCAGTCATATCTGACGTGTACGAAATTTTTTATGCATACCTCCGCGTAGATTCTTTATCACTACTTATTTATTTTTCGATCCCTACTGCCACGTCGAAAACATAAGATCCGGTTGTCCGCCTCCCTGGGTCTCCCTGTTCACCAGGCTCGTCTCCTTCACGGGCGCGACCGGGAGCGGTAGCTCAGTGCATCAACTGATGTCACTGCAACACCTCTGACCGGGAGGTCCTAGGTTCCCACTCCCCACGGCGGCAGGATTTTCGACACTAGCTTTTCAGCTAAGTCGAATTTCGTCGCTGTCTGGAGGAGAATTCTAGCGGCCGGCTGCTCTGATCGGAAGTTTTGCGTGGTTTCTTCGATCCACACCAGGCGAATGCCGGAGCAGTACCCTACCAAACGGGCCACGGAGCGCGCGCGATCTTTCCTTCATCTTCCTTGTCCTATCCTCTCCCCTTACACACACACACACACACAGTAACATGCACCACACTATCACATTCCGGGAGACCGGTCGAGAGTTTAGAGCTTTGTCCCGGCTGGGGCGGTGCCCCGCTGGTGGGAGAGTCTTGGTTAGGGGGAAACCCCACTAGCCGACGGTAGGTCGGTGCCGGATCTCGCCATCCAGTGGGGGAAGATCACCGCCATCTCCCGAGAAAAACATGCACTACACTAACGGGGCTAATGACCGAATCAGTTGACGCGCCCGGAAACACGAAAAAATCAATCAACCAATCATTCATGCGCGCGGAGCCTGAGAGCGCGCACGACCGTGGCACGTGCGGTGGGACGCCGCCACCAGAGATCGGCGACCGCTCCGGGTCCGTCGGGAAGCCTCGCTCGCCGCCGCCGCGCGGTTTCACAACGTTCAATTAGCTGCGCAGCTGACGCCTCGCGCGCCCCTCCCACGCCCCCGCCCCGCCCCCGCCCCCGCCCTGCACCCGCACGCATGCGCCACCGCCCGAATTGGTCGTGATTTGCCGGCAGCGCTCCCGCTCGCCGCCCATGATTCACGAGTTCTTTGCCTTTGCGAGTGCGGACGGGCGCAACAAAAAAGCTCGTACGCTTCACGGAAAGTTTGGTTTCGTCAACATAATGTACGAGAGATGTAGAATGCATTGGAATGTAGTTCCGAGTCTGTAGCGAAAGTTTTGTGCGCAGGGAAGTTGGAGTTGGAGTCTCGTGGGAGCGCAGGTTGTTATGAGATTCGTAGATGATGTCATAGGG
The DNA here is from genome assembly GCA_964035755.1 of Teleogryllus oceanicus. Classification (NCBI taxonomy): domain Eukaryota; kingdom Metazoa; phylum Arthropoda; class Insecta; order Orthoptera; family Gryllidae; genus Teleogryllus; species Teleogryllus oceanicus. Next base: position 13,905,383 of record CAXIVR010000004.1, on the reverse strand, counting down.
TCGTGTTAAGAGCGGCTCCATGATTGAACCTTGGGAGCCGTGTGCCTCTTTTGAAAATGTTCAGAAGTAAATCATACTTAAATACTAATTACAACTATAGTGCAAAATGATATATTATTTGTAAACTTATTTAAAATATTTTTGAATTTTTTTAAAGATCTTTGAGTTGTTTTAGAGTGGATACAGTTGTCATCTCTACAGCCTCTCCTCCACGCTAACGACCGCATACTCCGTAAAAGACGTGAAAGTTAGAAGATTGTTTCTACTCTACTTGACAGGGAAGCAGGAAGAACGAGTAGTGGGAGACTTCGTAATGTATCCGCAATAGAAGTTTTCCAATTGATTCTTGTACGCTTGAAAATTCTTCAATATATGGGAAATGGACTATGTCAGGAAGAGAATAAACCTAATTCTCAGTTCTAAAGACGGTAAAAGAGACTGGAAACCACCGTTTGGGGAAAGACGAGGTATTTAGAATTGCCTAGAAAACTTCGGATAGTGTCAGAGAATTTATTGCTTGTCAGAGAAATATTTTTAAAATACATAATTAAACAATATATACAAATTTCGGTTATTAAGTTGTATTGTTTATATTTCATAAGAGTTAATTCAGGTAACGTTAAATTATTTCCTATTTTCATATTTTACACAGTAAAAGAATACACCCATCACATTTAAATAATGAAATATTTCAATGACTCTCTATGTATTTTTCTTCAACATCAATCTTTCTTTATTTTATCAACAAAATCCAATATATAATGCCCACTCCAAAATTAAAATGCATAAATTTTAAAAAAATTAATCAAATCGCACAATTATTTTCGAATTTACGTCAAGAAAAAGCATGCACCTTTCCAGGGAAATTAATGTAAAAGACGGGGAATTTTGTTGCTGGGAATAGGTGGCCACCCTGTGGGTGCGCAGCGCTGGCGCGTGAATACTTCATGGGATGCCCTGGGCAACGGGGGCGGCGGCGGCGGTCGTGAATAGAGGCGACTCGCGCACCTGTGCTCTCAGCCGCCCCCCACCCCCGCCCCGCCCGCATTCGCTGTGCGCTCTCTTCCGGCTCTCTGTCGGGGTCGTAACTCCGCGGAAGCTTCGCTGAGATGACACCGGGGCACGTGAAGCCGCTTCGAAAGCGCTCGGCTCCTGCACGCTCAGGGGGCGAGTCGGTTGGACCTGCGCGGGCCTGGCGTGTCGCGGGTTGAATCGCATCAAACACACACAGACCAAGTGTTAGACGTTTGTCACACCTTCAAAGGAACTATTTTTCTCCTCCATAGATCTAACAAAACTGTGGCGTTTATGCGCAAATACCCGCAGGGCACCATCAAAACCATTCATTTCGGGAATGACGAAAAAACAAAAAGTGAGCTTCGTCTTAAAAACAAAGGATTTCTTTCAAAGACGAAGCTCACTTTTTTTTCGTGCCTTTTTTTCAGTTCAGTTTATCCGTGAGGTTGAGAACTCATGTTAGAATTAAGTTGTAACTTCATTTTCTGTGCACGTCTTCTAGAATTCAGTGGGAAATACAATTATTCAAATTATCGTTTCCATGTTGTCGCGGCAGGAAGTATTATTCCGAAGGACAACGTGGATGAGAGCCAAAATTTATTGTTTTTTTTATCCTTGAAAATAGACTTAATTACATGGGAACTTATTTTCCCAAAATTTAAGTAGTATATGACTTATTGTGGGATCACAGAATTTTGAAAATGTGCACACAATTCACTTTTCCCCATAGCACGTCATACGCAGTTTTAACTGTTTTTTTACGTAAATAAATAAATAAATAAATAAATAAATAAATAAATAAATAAATAAATAAATAAATAAATAAATAAATAAATAAATAAATAAATAAATAAATAAATAAATAAATAAATAAATAAATAAATAAATAAATAAATAAATAAATAAATAAATAAATAAATAAATAAATAAATAAAGTCATCCAGATAGAACGGTGTTTCCCAAACTGTCCCTTGCATGTTTCTCCAACGTGTTACAAGCCAGCCTTTGTAGGAGTTATTTATGCTCGCACTTAAAAGAATAGGGAAGGGAAGTATTGGAATCAAATTCATAAATACATTCTCCAATTTTCGATCGCGAAACCGCTGTTGAAGGTAATTTTCAGCTGTAATTTTGCGAATAAGTTAGAATTACGATTTATTAGTCCTGGTTCAATGACGGTTCAGATTGGCGAAGGTGGGAAGGAAATACACGCAGTTTGGAACCCAAAAGTTGGGATGATTGCGTGGATGGATATGTGTCACAAAATTTAATTTTGGGAATGAGAACTTTCCATAACGTCCCTGTGACTTTTCAAAAAATTTCTGAAAATTGACCGGAAAGTTTCTCTTTACGTTTTTTGCGCAAATAGAAGAAAGCGCATATTTTTATTTGAAGAAGTTCTGATTTTTATTAAAACTGTTTTTTGAGAATTGCAAAAGATCAAATGTTTTTCGAACGTGTCCTGTACCTCAAAAAATAATCTTTCGCATATTTATTTTTTCAATTGAATTTATTCCTCTGATTTAGATCTTCGAATGATGTCATAAACAATTTTAAAAAATGCAAGTAGTTGAGTTATCGTGACATAAATCGTGACATTGTTGAAAAATTTCTTAAATGTAAGGCATTGGGGTGATGTTAGTGTCCAGAGGGATGGAAGGCGCACTGAACATAAAATACAGTTGGAAGTGCCCTACGCAAGCTCCAGACGCTTCAGGAAGAGCACGAAATCTGATGTCTTACTATTAACATCCAAAAGACAGAATATATGGTAGGAGGTGATAAAGGATATAAGGACCTCGACATAGAAAGTGAGAACGTCAAACAACGACACGTTGATACGAAATTAATGACACGTTGTTATGTCATTAATTTTCGTTAAAAATAATTCCCTTTTATATATATTTTGAAATATATCAATCGTGAGCAAGATGGCTTTCCTTGTATTCTTTGATTTGGAGACCTTCTCATTTACACGGAATACAACTCGTGGAGAAGGCAATTAAAAATAACTAAAGTGTCATTTACTGGTTGATAAAGAATATTGAAATAAATTGACAAATAAGGAACGTAATTTCACTCATTCTTGGTGTGTCTCTTTCTCAACTAAATTCGCGTTTCCTATTTTTTATTCACCTTTAAAAATTGTATACGCTTCACCTCTTTTAGTGTGCATCATCCTTTCAAGGAATCTAAGAATGTCAACTTGTACTAACTAAAGCACAGAAGCGGATGCATTTTACTATGTCAATGTGGAAGAACGACCTTTCTCAAAAAGTAAAATTTTGTAAAATAGATACCATGTTGCTTTGCAAGTGTGAAGTTCAGTAAAAAAGCGTTATGTTCCACTTTATAACATTTCATTCTCCAAACGTTATGCAGCACATGTTTAGTGAGCCAGTGTAATCCACATGTTTCCTGCAAGTCTCTCGGGCGCGATGCGTCTGCCTCACTGCAGGCGCCGCCTCTGCCAGTGGCGCAGTGCAGATGCTCCTGCCGCTCGCTTCCGCACGAAGCTTCTAGCGCGGGCCCCGGCCCCCAGGTTAGGCCGCCTGTAGACGGAGCGACCAACTCGCTCACTCGCTCGTTGTCGCTTCCCATGGGCAGGAGTCGTACGCGGGCCTCACCGGCCCGTCGCGGTGCAGTCTCCCAGCGCCTCTCGGAAGCTCACTGCCCTCAGTTTCCAAGGCCAGTTGTTGACTGCTGGCTGCCGATTCCCTCCGGCTGACTCGCCGCGGGCCATTGCGCGCGACTGACTCTGACTGACCGGGCCGTGGCTGACTCCCGTGATGACTGCAGCGCTCACTGCCGAACTCGCTCCTGAACTGCCTGCCTGCCTGCCAGTCGTTGCAGCTTCCTTTCGTAGTAGTAGCGACTTCACACCGGTGACTCCCATCTATGGATGCGACATCGATGCCGATGTTTTCGAAACATTCATGTGTTAAACATGGATGTATTAAATCCGATGTTTTTAGAACATCGATGTTTTGTACTTGATGTTTTTAAGTTTTTCAATGTTTTGTTCATAGATGAAACATTTTCATAACCACACTTTTGTAAAAGTTAAAACATGAAATAATAATTAAGTAAGTACTCCTTTCACCGGGCATACTATCCCTCACCCGAAATAATCCTCATGTCCTAGTATTTCCTTCGTCTTTCATCGTATTTTTTACATGGAGAGGCGTTGTGCAGCTTTATTTTCAATAAAATTTTAATTATGGATTAATATAGGCGTACACATGCACTGTCAAATTAAATTTTGTTGGGTAAAATTTTATGTTGGGGATTACTAAACCAGCGTTAAAACATCGATCTTTAAAAATCGATGTTCTCGGATCAATGTATTATTAACTTCAATTTTTTAAATTATTGAACGTTGATGTTTGGTTGGTTGGTTGTTCGTGATTCCGGGCGCGTCAACTACTGAGGTTATTAGTTCTTTTAGTATAGTGCATATTTTCTTCGGAAGGTGGCGGTGATCTTCCCCCGCTGGATGGCGACAGCTGACACCGATCTTCCGTCGGCTAATGGGGTTTCCATTAACCAGGACTATCCCACTAGCCGGGCACCGCCCCGGTCGGAACAAGCTCTAAGCCCCCGACCACTCTCCCGGGATGTGTGGTAGTGTAGTGCATGTTAGTGTAAGTGTGTGTGTAAGGGGAGAGGATAGGACAAGGAAGTGGAAGGAAAGATCGCGCGCGGTTCATTGGCCCGTTTCGTAGGGTACTGCTCCGGCATTCGCCTGGTGTTGATCGAATAAACCACGGAAACCTACCGATCAGAGCAGCCGACCGCTATAATTCTCCTCCAGACAGCGACTGAATTCGACCTGGCTGACAAGCTAGTGTCGAAAATTCGGCCACCGTCGGGACCGTAGGACCTCCCGGTTAGAGGCGCCTGCAGTGGCATCAGTAGAAGCACTGAGCCACCTCTCCTGTTCATCGATGTTTGTCAACATCGATGTTTTGTTGTCGATGCGGCATCACTAGTCCCTCCTGCCTTAGGTGCCGGAGGCTGCCCACCTCGTAGCGGCGATCCTCGAAGCGCGTGCCGCCACGGCGCATGCGCGCCAGTTCAAAGGGCGCCGCGCACACAAGCCGCAAGAACGTGTGCTAATACGGTTTGTGACATGCTATGCCATACGATTAAGAAGAGTAATGGATTGTCCCTGTCTCATCTTACCAGAGGAGGGGCGTTTAGAGAAAAACTAGACACAAATAGATTTTAACTGTCTCTTCTTAATATAACGCAAAGAGCTCAATTGCATGTTGCTAGATACCATTGAAGTCTCAGTCAACCAAACAATTGTGTTTAAATTCAGCCAAACAGAATGTCTTACGCTACGTCTCTCTTCTTTAGCATAGATAAAAGTACATCAAATAAATTGTACTAATATTCTGAAAAAATTGCCTAACAAAGTTGTATTTTAGAAGTCCGAGATTAGTCGTGTAAAATAGCTGCGTAATAAATTCATTACTTTACTTAGCGCTTAGAGAGCTTATAGCGGAAACATATATCGTTAATATGATTCATCAATGGAAGATGTACAGCTTAAGTACTGTTTAGGAGTTCATAATTAATGGGTAGGACATAATAAATTTCTTGTCTCTCTGAAAAATCCTTGCAATCTGCTCAGTTTTTTTAAATGCGGACTTTTCTGTACGTATAGAAATCTGGAGTCATTAGTGTATACTGAAAGAGCTACTATAAACTTCGTAAGATGTTAAAGTTTGTGAAAATATTCATCGTTTGTGCAGCCACTTCATCTCCTCGGTGAAGAGAGATGAGATTTACGAAAAGCCCTACACTTGTCACTGTCATAAAAATAGAAACCATGTCATGTTCTGGACCTCGAGATAAAACCAGTCTACAGAAAACGTCACAGTGACTGACTTTCGTGGCCAAACTAAAATGAAAGCTAATAAAATTGCGAGTACTAATTGAAATTTAGTTTGGAAGTTCCAGAAATAATTAATACGGAGCGAAGCAAAATGTCAACGAACCTGAAACCATGGTAATATAATCCACTTGAGGCAAAGTATTGGCGCTATTGAAAACCCCTTGCAGTTGCACAAATTAGACCCACGTTACATACTGTATCAATTTGGAAATTCTTGGAATTGAGTTAAATGAGTAACAAAACGTAAAGCTTTTAAACAACTATCTGCATTTAGTTTAAAACAGAATTCAAAAAATATCCATGTCTTCGGGTTTGGATGAAAGCTACAGACTATTTCAAAGTTATGAAAAGTCCATCCTCAGCACACGTGAGTGAGATACTTCTATGACATGGACTTGTTTTGTTAACATAATTCGAGTAAGTTTTCGAATTAACTCCTATAAGCAATCATTGCTTAAATACAATTTGGCAAACATATCGATATAAAAAGTCCTATTTCGTATTGTACAAAATTATTTATTCTGAGACTCGTAAACGTGAGAGCAAGGAGCATCGTGGCCGCGGAGTTTCCTGAGAGCGCACGTGGCGTGATGCTGTATTGCGGAATTTTTTTAAAAATTTGTTGGGTCGTTGTTGACGCAACGCGTCCCTTGTTGGGCGTTGAGTGCATTCTTTGGAGTTCCTAGCCGGTCATCCAACCGGGAACCCGTGTGTCTCGAATTCGCTTAACCTCCGTGACTTCACGGAGCGTAATAGACGAATTCGGCTAGCGGCGCAGGCTTTTACTTTTTTACAGGATTTTACTTCGCTGCGTCTGAAATTTCATCAGCCATCCAATTTAAACGTCACTACAGTGACGTCATTATGGTGGCGTTCACGCTCCTGATTGGATGAAGTACAGTTGGTCTGTACCAGACGCACGGTTCGAAAAACCGCACTGTATGCGCGGGGCGCAGGCCGCTTCTTTCACGGGCAGCGGCGGAGTCGCAGTGCGGCGTAGGACACGTGCGCGGCGGTGTCTGCGCCGGTGGCACGCGGGCAATACTCCGGCCCATCCATCCTCCCGCACAGCGCGCGCGGCCCACGGCGAGGGCGAGGAGCAATGGGAAGGAGACAAAAGAAGTGGGGGAATGAGAAAGCAAAGAAAGAAAAGGGAAGACGCAAGAGGAGCCTGCATGCACGTTTGCAATAGACAACGGTTTAGCTGAGAATTTACCTCACCGTTTAGTCTACAGTGTATCTGACGATTATGCAGTTAGGCCGACCGTTAGGCTGACCATTAGACCGACCGTTACGCCGACCGTTAGACCGACAGTGAGACCGACAGTTAGGCCAAAAGTTAGGCCGACAGTTAATCCGGCGTGTAGACGATTGTTTAGCTAACAGTTTCTCTGACAGTCGGTGAGGTCAAGGTTCCTGACAACAGACCGAGTATTTTGGAGGGTGATACTTTTCCTGCGATTACGAAAGCGATTTACCGGATGTTAGTTCACATATGCTATTTTCTGAAGAGCTGGGAGGAAGATACTTAGAATTAGGAGTAAAGAATTTTAGGGACGTCTCTCAAAAATTTGCCAGGCATGTCTATGATTGACGGTTAGTAGCAATGTTAGATTGTGCAGACCTAGTTTGGTGAACATACATTTTTATCATTTTTCGTACTTGTCGTTTTCGCGGGGATACAAGATGGCCCCGTCCTTATTTTTGAAAAACTAGCTCAACATTCACTATGTTGATTCGATTGTGTAACTTATCAACAACGACAAATACTAAAATATAATTGAAACTTGTTAGTGAGCAACTCTAGCTGTAAGAGAACTAACGAAACTATGACTTAGAGGTAAGGAAGGTTATTTAAAAGTTCTAAACGAGGAAACCGGAACTCCTTACCTAAACAAAGATAGATGAAAAAATCAATGCTGTTGAATTTCCCATTGTATGCGAATATCAGAGGATGATGCACTTAATAATATGCGCATGATTTCGCTTCCACTTTAAGGACACTTGCCAGGCAATGAGGATCGTTAAAGGAATTTTGGGGGAGATCTGATTACCTATACGCTACTGTGATTTCTCTGGTTTTGGATTGGTTGATCTAGGAACTGGCGTCTGGGCGGTGTAGTATCTGGATAATTCGACGGAAAGTTAGTTAATGAGTTTTACGGCTGGAGGAAAATAAGATATTCAGTGGCAAGCGCACCATATCCCCATCAGTTTGAGATAAGTTGCTGAGCAATTTCACCACTGTTTTGTGGAAGCGGAGCCACACAGTTTGACAGTTCGTTAGGTGGGTAGTTGGAGAATAGTTTGGCAGCAGACGATCGAGTAGTATGAAGGCGGGTTTGCCGAGCGTTTTTCCACATGATTTTACTACCTCATTCTGGAACCCACAGCAGGCGATTGGGTGAACGAGCATGTGGGAGGTTTCCCGCGCTCTTTGACGGGCGGTTTAGCGGTGAGTTCCGCAGATCCTTTCCAGGGTCGTTTGAGGGCGGGGGCCTGCATGCGCGATGGTGGCACCACGCGGCGGGCGATGGGGTGGGGCGCGGTGGGGTGAGGGAGGGCAACCGCGACGCGGCGTGGCTGCCGGAGCCATCGATTTTCGCGAACGCACCCGCAGAGGGCGACGCGGCGACGGGAGCAGGCGCTGTAGGTGTGGGTGTAACACGTGTGGCAGGCGCTGTGGTGGGGCAGCACGGCGCAACAATAACGTGCGTCTCTGGCTTTATTTACACAACGGGGAAGATTGCACGCGAGGAAAAACAATATTATGAAATCGAGAAGACTGGAAACCCTTGGAATATATTCAGCAAATACGGAAGGCAGTCATTAATTTAAATTAGATGAGCATTAATAATATTTATTCATTATATTTAAAATGTACATAACATTTTACTAAATAAAGAAGCGCCTTACCGAAAACCGGGTTGGCCGTTAGCGAGAGTGAAAACCACAAAAGAAAGATTCTCACTTTATAAAAATAATCAATTCACGGAATATGAGGAAGCGAAATTTATGCAAAGAGTAAACATGACTTTTGGCGAAACAAACGGACATGCTGATGCATGAAGTAGAACAAGCACATCGGGCTCCTGCGTGTACCAGCGAAGTTAAACTTCAAAACTACTCACTATGCGCGTTTTTACACATAAAGCATATGCCGGTCCTTACTACGTTGTTAAAACCAAAAATTCACAGCATTTTCATGTATCAACAATGTCGAGTAAATCTTTTAATATGAATATTTAGAAATGGTATTTTTTTAATACTCGAAGGCTCGTTCGTACCGGGAGCGGTAGCTCAGTGCATCAACTGATGTCACTGCAGTGCCTCTGACCGGGAGGTCCTAGGTTCGTTGTTCCGTTGTTCTCCGATCAACACCAGGCGAATGCCGGAGCAGTACCCTACCAAACGGGCCACGGACCGCGCGCGATCTGTCCTTCTCCTATCCTCTCCCCTTACACACACACTTACACTAACATGCACTACACTACCACTTATTCCGGGAGACCGGTCGGAAGCTTAGAGCGTGTTCCGGTTGGGGCGGTGCCTCGCTGGTGGGAGAGTCCTGGTTAGGGGGAACCTCACTAGCCGACGGTAGGTCGGCGCCGGATCTCGCCATCCAGGGGGGGAGATCACCGCCATTTACCAAGAAAAAACATGCACTACACTAACGGAACTAATGGCCAAAGCAGTTGACGCGCCCGGAAACACGAAAAAATCAATCAATCAATCAATCCAAGGCTCGTTCAGGGCTCGTAGGGAATGAGCCGATTGAGGATATTTTTACGAAAAAAGAGGTAAGAAGCGAGATGAGAGTGCGAAAGAAATCAGATTTAACGATTGCCAAGAGATAAGATGGATCTTGAAATGATATTTGTGGACTGAATAAAAAGAAGGCGGAGAGTGCGGACTGTCCAATTTGACCAACCCAAGTGAGGAGTTGATGTCAATATTATAATGATTAAGATGTAGCTTATACCAGGTCACAGGTTGTTTTAGTTGCTTCTATGTAGACGATCTTGTTCTAAGATTTACATTTTATTCATCTTCATATTTTGAACCCCTGTGCCCGATATGAAACGACTGAGATGACGATATTAGAGGAGTAAGCTGAAGTGGTCGTATCTGAAGTTGCCGATTGCCTCTTGGATTGCTTTCAAATTATTACAAACAGGTTAAACAATAAATAACGAATGTAAATGAGAGGATAGATATGTTAGAATTATCCGAGAATACTCTATTGGAAAGAAATGAAGTTTCTACTGGTACGCGTGGCACACAATGTAGCGTAGTGTAAAATTAACTTGGCGTAGAGTAATATTTACATGGTGTATCTAGTTACGGTTTTACTTTAAGAAAGACATTTTAACTCGTGAATAAAACATGATAATTAATTCATGTTTTAAGTTAGACAAGGTTTAAGAAAGACATAATAACTTTATTAAAGATAAATCATATCCGAATGGAAAGTTGGCTTTCCAATCATGAAAATACGATACCTGAATCCAATATTATGAGGGCAGGAAGAAACGGAGAAAAACACGATCTACCTTCCTTTGAGCACTGCAAATAATATTTATATTTGGCGCCGTTGTAAGAATAATGGTCCACTGATAATTGGCCCTTCGAAGGCTCCACCCTCTTGAAAGGGCAACTGTAGGGCGAGAGAGCTGTCCTGCGGAAAGGGCGGACGTGGAGGCAGGAACGCGAAGGGGGAATGCGGGGGCGGGAATGAATGATGAGCTCGTGCAGACCAGCTCGTGTGGCGATCGCGGACCCTGCAGGTGCACCGCACATTATAGGTCAGCCCGTCCCCGCCCCGCAACGCCCCGCAAAACCCAGCACGTGCCCTCATCCGCCCCACCCTTCCCACTCCTGCCCTGCTCGGCCCCGCCCCCTCCTCCACTCCACCCCGCCCCGCCCTGCCCAGCACCTCCCCCTCCTCCGCTCCACCCCGCCCCGGCCTTCCCCAGCACCGCCCCCTCCTCCGCTCCACCCCGCCCCGCCCCGCCCCGCCCCGCCCCGCCCTGCCCGGCACCTCCCCCTCCTCCGCTCCACCCCAATGCGCCCCGACCCGCTCTGCGCGGCACCTCCCCCCCCTCCGACCCACTCGCCCTGTCCCGCACAATCCCACGGTTACCATCACAGGGCCCACAGCATTACACAGGCGAAGACCGGACGTCAGCTTGAAAGAGCGGAAAAAATGCGATTCACTGTAGAAATGGAAAGCACCATTAACTTTTCCTTTAAGAAATTTCGTAAAGGTTTAAGCTGATCGTCCTTCTGTACCAATTGTCGGCTTGTAATTAGATGCTTTTCAGATCACTTAAACGCATGCTCTCCAATCAGAAAATTGACAAATGTGGCGAGTGGAAACTTAAAAAGTTCAAAATTTTAGTAGAGAGGGAGGTCATAGTTTCGAGTCCCAGCAGTGGCATATGTTAAACAAAATACGATTTTCTTTTCGTGAACATAAAGGTACACGGGCATGTGAAGGGGCGAAACATGATCACTTTCTGCCATTGAAGAGAGGTAATCGTAGAGGTAAATTTCATATAACGGGTCACTCATGTGACACTTGTTCGTGGGAAGGCAACTCCTTGTGCTCAGATAATTTTCAGATTACTTTTTCAGTTTTTCAGATGATTTCGTGAACCTGCAGAGTATCTACCTAGGTATACGGGGTGTGCACCTAAGCATACGAGATTTTCAAACAATCAGGAGTAAGTGTAACATCGTAAAATCATAATCAAACGGTAACAAGTGTAATCCCCTTAAATGAAATTTTTCACTAAATATCCATTGACAAAAAGTGATCATTTTCAATGTCTCTGCATGTACTAGAAGTTTGTAACATTTATTGAGACACCTGTAAACCCTTGTGAAGAATGGGTAACTTTCCTCTGGTTATCGAGGCTCCGGGTGTTATATCATTAGTGGCTAGTGAGAGGACAAGTGGGGACCCCGTGTCCCTAGTTTGCTTTGCCGGGTGTCTCAGTTGAGTCTCGACTTCGTGGGGGGAAAACCTTCACTCAGGAGACCTTCAACCAGGTGCCCGCGGTGTCTTGAATTCGCTTAACTTTCGTGACCTCACATAGTTACCGAATTCGACAAGCGATGCCGGTTTCGCGGTCGTGGCCTTTTAGTAAAACCATCCCAGTATTCGTCTGGATGACCGAGGGAAACCACGAAAACCTTGGACCGGGAGCGGTAGCTCAGTGCATCAACTGATGCCACTGTAGCGTCCCTGACCGGGAGGTCCTAGGTTCCCACTCCCCACGGCGGCAGGATTCTCGACACAGCTTTTCAGCTAGGTCCAATTCAGTCGCTGTCTGGAGGAGACTTCTAACGGCCGGCTGCTCCCATCGGTAGTTTTCCGTGATTTCTCCTATAAACAGCAGGCGAATGCCGGAGCAGTACCCTAACAAACGCGCCACGGACCGCGCGCGATCTGTCCTTCCCCTTCCTTGTCCTATCCTCTCCCCTTACACACTCACACTAACATGCACTACATTACCACATATTCCGGGAGACCGGTCGGGAGCTTAGAGCTTGTCCCGGCTGGGGCGGTGCCCCGCTGATGGGAGAGTCCTGGTTAGGGGGAAACCCCAATAGCCGACGGTAGGTCGGTGCCGGATCTCGCCATCCAGCGAGGGGAAAATCACCGCCATCTCCCGACAAAAAAACATGCACTACACTCATGGGACTAATGACCAAAGTAGTTGACGCGCCCGAAGTAGTTGACCCGAAGCAGTTAACGACCGAAGCAGTTGACGCGAAAAAATCAATCAATCAAACAATCAACGAAAACCTTGGTCAGGATGGCTGGCGGAGATTGAACCCGGGCCTCCCGCATCGAAGTCAGCGCGCTAAGCCCTGAGCCACTTCGCTCAGTGTAACTCTGGTAGCAACAGCAAAGATGGTCAGCTTCAAGCTGGACAAGCGGGCCCGTCCAGGATACGTTGTTCTTAACGGCGAAGGGTTCACATGGGAGAATTCAGATCCCAAAAGCCTGGGATCGAATGGAATTTTCTAATGAATTGTTTTGTTTGAAAATACTGTATACACTTGTGATTTTACCTCTCTATCTTTCTTTACGTCTCTATCTTTTGTTTGCAAAATCCATCATTCATAATATGATTGAAAGGTGTCTGTAAATTCTCAGAAACTTATTTTATCCTCTGGGTGTTTCTGGGGTTGAAAATCTCCCGCGACGGCTCCTACGTTAGACGTGAGTTGAGAAACAGAGCTGATGGCACATCGCCCACAGAAACATTGCAATAACCTGCAATTTCTGTGCCACTGTTCGAATAGGATCTATCAACTTTCAGAAGGATAAAATATTATTGAATCTTCCAGGAATCGCCAGAATCTGAAATGAGTATTGAATGAATTGTCGCCAGTGTCTAAAATACCACAATATTTGCATTTAGAACCATATCAAAACGCAGCGGTTCTAGAAAAATGAACTTGAAGGTATTGAAGTTTGTTCAAGAAATTTTGCCACCAAACCATTCCGTGAATGTTAAGAAAGCAAGAAACTTGACATATGTAAATAACATTATAACCAATGTTCGTCATGTTTGTGTGTAAAAATTGATTACTGAACTTTACACATACTTTCTCAAATTAAAATTTAAGATGTACTAATGTTTACGAACCTTTGTTCACACCTTCGTTTAGCTTGGCACATAATTATGAGCAAACCCCTTAAACTTTTACTGATGCGTTTCCAGATATGAAAGGTTCAAAATCGTAGATATTGCCTTTCCCCACATAAAACTCCTATTCATATTTGCAATATTTATTATTATCAGTTATAATTGTTAAACGAAACATTATTGCTCCGTATCTTTAGCCTTGGAGATGAAATAATGAACTTCGAAATATTAGAAAAATTAGAAAATGGTGTTTATTTACGCAACCAATTTCCTTTGAGATTAAACATGTCTACGATCTTGTGAAATACGTTATTATTATTATTATTTGCAAGTGTTATTATGTGTATTATTATTATTATTATTATTATTATTATTATTATTATTATTATTATGTTTTACTTGTCTCAGATAAAATCAGGAAATAATGCGCGCCAATTCTGACAAGTGCTAAATCGAAATATTTCAAATGCTTCTGATTATATTTACAGTTAACAAAAATGCAACATTAACCTTTTCCACGTACATCCTTTCAGTACGTTTTAGCTTATTAATATTGTCAAGAAAAAACGTCAGTACAATTCCCAAGGCTAAAATAAATGACGAATAATCCCAACATTTTTGTGCCTTTACTTCCCGTGCTAGACGATGGCAGTCGCCATCAGATGCAGAATGTCCTATTGATTATGTGGAACTGTGCGATGCTAATTTCCCTGTCCCAGCAGTTTCTTCGTCTTTTTTCGGTTATGTACTGTTATATTCGTACTGGTAATTTGGGATCTTCCTGGAGACAAGACCAGACATCATTTCCTTGGTGGATTATGACAGATGCACCATTATGACGACTTCGGTATTGTTTGGGAGCTAGAACAGAGCATCCGAATAATACCGGCTCTGTAGTACTTGCTTCAGAAAAATGATAGTTACCATTTTCAATTTTCCATGTATTTTCTATAATCTTTGGTTGCGATTACCTTACTTTATAGTTATGTAACTGTTTTATATCATCTATTTTCAGAATGAAACGAAAAGTGAAGTTCACATGTGCTATGGCATCGACGTAAAAAATTCAAATTAATTTCGATTTGGTAATGTTATAAAAAGCAAAATTGATCATATGAAAGTAAAATGAGATTCAAATTCCCATAACTTTTTTCCAATACATTTTTTAATTGTATTCGTGAAACTTTTTAAGAGAGTAAAAATTGTTGCATATGGAGTAGAACGAAGTTCTGCTACCTTCATTTTTCATTCCAATAGAATTTTTTTCGCGTGTTTGTCAATCACAGAATCTATCAGACAATGGTGCGGAAACCATGCTGTCACCATAGAGTATGCACAAACAAACCACCATTTGAATACGCCGGCTCTCCATGTCACCCTTCAAGGGCCCCACAGACCAGCACCAAAGGGCGTTGATGAACATGAGTGTGCGACAGGGCGGGTGCGGGTCGGAAAGCGGCGGGGGCTGAGCGGGGCTGGATGTGGGGGGAAGGATGCAGGCGGGTTTGGAACGTTACCGCTCTGAGGGAGATCAGGAGTAGGACCGCGAGCGGGGCCGGACTGGAGGAGAATTCTAGCAGACGACTGCTCTGATCGGTAGTTTCCGTGGTTTCTCCGATCAACATCAGGCGAATGTCGGAGCAGTACCATAACAAACGGGCCACGAATCTTTTCTTTTCTTCCCCTTCCTTGTCCTACTCTCATCCCTTACACACACACTAACATGCACTACCCTACCACACAAGCCGGGAGTGCATAGCTCGTCCCGTCTGAGGCGGTGCCCCGCTGTGGAAGATTCCTGATTGGGGAAACCCCTCTAGCTGACGGTAGGTCGCCGCCAGATCTCACCACCCAACGGGAGAAGATCAACGCCAACTATCGAGGAGAACCATGACTACACATGCCGGACTAACGACGTTAGCAGTTGACGCGCCTGAAATCCATCGGCGAGCGGGTCCGGTGCCGGGACCGAGGGCGCGGCCGGGCGCAAGGCCGGGGGAGGCGGGGTCGGAGGTGGTGGCGCGGCGGTAGCGAGGGCGGGATAGGAAGGGCCTGAGGCGTAATGTGTGTGGTAGAGAATCAGCAAACATATTACAGCCCGCCAGTCACGGGTTCTCCCTATCTCCGTCGCCCTTGCAAAGGGCGAGCGTGGAGGGCGAATGAGGCGGGGCGGCGGGGAGCGTGTCTGGTTGGCGATGAGGCGCTCGCTCCGCCCCTCGGGCAGAGCGGTAATTAATAGCGGCGCGAGGAGCAGAAGCGGGTCAGCGGGTCGCTGGCAATTTCCTGATTGCTGCGCTCGTTTTAATGATTTTCCTAACGCGCGCCTCCGCGCATGACGCTGCGGCGGAGGGCCAAAGGTTAGCTCGCCCTCCCGGCGCACCCACAACGCGCCCTCCGCTGCCTCATTACGCCTCTGTCCAGCCCCGACCTCCCTCGACAAACTCCTCTATCATATCTCCTTTGCACACTGCGCTATCGACCCTGTAATACTCTCTTCATATGAACCTCTACCCACACAATCCCTGACCTCTCCACTTCATTCATCGTTCATCTGTTCCGGAAAGAGGGATTTAGACCCATTGCTCTAGAAACAGTTGGTACTAATGTAGGTTTCTTGGTTTACTGATTGTTTACAATCTAAAATTAGTCGTGTCTTTGAACTAACCTATTGCAAAAGTCAAATAATCGAACTACATATTGAGATATTCCAAAATTTTCTCTACATTAATATCTGCCAAAGATCTTAGCGTCCGGCTTGCTGGGTCAATGGGTCACGATATATTATAATCCTTATTACCTATATAATGGATTATAGGATCCGCCGACTATACAGCACAGCTGGGAATCTGAAATAGAATGATTCTATTCCTAGTTCATTTCTGTTTAGATTGACTAAATGAAAGATCACTTTCTTTTCTAAAGAACAAAATTTAACAAAGTTTATTTTTACCTTTTTTAGCAAACAATTTAGTGGGTTTAATAAAATGATTTGATGTTAGGCCTTTGATCAAGATATCTTTGAATTTACAATTTTATACCGCGGTTAACTTATCTATTCTTCGTTGATGTCCCTCGTAGACTTCTCAGTCGAAATATCTTGCGAGCTTGCCATAGTCCAAAGTTCCAAGAAATCCTCTTCTGCCCCTATCCAAGCTGGTCTCAAACTATCAAAATTATCAGTCCCGATTACGTCCAATGACATAGTCCCGAACTCGATTACCACTCCCGACAAAGTTCCAATTTATACATTAATATTACTTCCACATGAAAATATCTGCAATATCATTCACTGTCCTTAAAATTTCACTGATAACCCAATTCTGACTATCTAGATTATACTCGTTCCCTCTCACGAACCTACGATCAGTTCAGAAGCGCGATGCCGGTCAGAATGAAATCTTCCGGCATGATTCACCCCTCGAAAACTTCGTATTAAACTACCTTCCTTTTTTTTCATAACATTTGACCGTCCTTCTCTCACCCAGCCAATCCATACGTTCGTTATATTTAGGTGTAGCTGACCTTTCGATCGTCTAAACTTCTTCGCCCAATCCCAAATTTTCTACTTTCGGCATCAAGCCATCTCTTAATGCATTTACAAAAAACAAATACTACATTGTTTATTCACGGTCGTTGCTAAGCTCTAGCTCTCGTGATATTTCGTAATGCATCTTCCACCATATAGTCTACAAATAAATGTTAGTTTATTTTCATGTGACATATCGGTATGTCACAATATGGATGTTTGTCGTTGCTGCAAATTATTGGTAAAACGGAAATCCACCCTCGTCTTGATCGGGTCTTCGCCGTGTTGCTTGGTGTAGTATCCAATCAAAAGACAAGAATTCATAAAACGATTTTTAATCAAGACCAGGTACAATTGCTGAAGTTCCGTATCACCAGAAGAATGTACCAAAAGCGAAGCAGTGTTATCGTTGTCCAGAAGAAGTCCCAAAATCTGCCGAGTCGTCAAATATCCACAAGAGAGTTCCACTTTCGTTGCACAGGTCGTAGCTGATCTCCACTCTTCACTCACCAAGTCACTCGCCAGGATCCAATCACTAACACCGTCGCTCGCTATCTGCCCTGGCGTCGGATTGGAGCCCTCTTATAGGCCGCTAGGGCTAGCGGCCCGCCGACTAGCTGCGGAGTAGGGGCGGTGGCGAGTCCTTATCCGCTTGATTGGGCGTGATGGCCGCGCGCGGACAGTCCAGGCCGGCTCGCACCAGTCGCCTTCCTCTCCCGCCAGGGGCGGTAACGCCCCGCTGACGTCACTTGGCGGCGGCGGCTCCTTCAAATGCGTGCGGGCGGTCACGACACTTGGTAAAGGCAACAGAGACCTATCTACGATAACCCCAGCAGATAATTGTTCAGTAATTCATATCTTCTTGAGTCGAATTCAACAGATACTACTCTAAAGGATTAAACTTTAAAATTAAGCTGAGAATAATATATCCGGTGACGAAAGCGTGCGGTCGTATTACGGTACAAAGGCCACTGTGCAAATTGCGGAGAAGAAGAAATGAAAAAATTCGGTTCATGCTGGTTCGGTTAATTCACTTAACCCCCTAGGACAAACTGTATAAGCAAGTTTTGTAAACATGGAAATCGTTTTGGTTACGGGAGAAAAAAATTCGAAAGGCTTTTGTTGTATGTTGTAGTGACACACCATTTTTGTCATTTTTATGAGTCAAAGGAAAAACGAAGTTCCTCTTCAAAGTCACTCTTCAAGTACAAACTACGAGAAAGTTTTGAACTACGAAATAAACATCGTTTTTGATAAAGTTTTGTTGTTGGATAATGTCAAAAACCTTTACGAGAAAGGTGCAGGTCTTATGTTTGTTGAAAACTCTGATATTTTGAGAATTACAAATTTTCAAACTTTTTTTCAGTCTTTCTACAACTAAGATATTAAAGATAAAGATTTTCCTTGAAATCTTTTTAATGAAATCTGTTCCATAAAGATAGATTTTGAAAGGTCATGTGCAATGTTTCGAAAACTTGAGAACTTGTCACGTAATTTTGCGTGAAAATGCGGGCTAGAAAGTACGTCCTGTTTTACTACACCACTAGTTGTTGTTTTTGCTTTCTATTAAACTTTTGGAGGGTGCCCAATTTGTCAGAAGCCCTATTGGATTCAATAACTATTTTCACTCGTTAAATAATTTTCAAAGTGCGGAATGTCGCGAACGTTGTGCACCTCATTTGAGTGACTGGTTGTGATGTGTGCCCCCAGAGCGTGCTGCAGCAGGCCACGAGCTTCGCGCAGGATGGCGACCTGCTGGCCACGCTGCAGGAGCACCACGGCATGGCGGGCCAGGCGCAGCCCCCGCCCTGCACGGCGGCCAGCAAGAAGCAGGGCGTGTCGGGCGAGAGCTCGGACGCCGGCCAGAGCGCCGAGGACATCCAGATCCAGCGCTTCGACAAGGACTTCCGGTGAGCCCTTCCTTCCTCTCTTTCAGTCATTCGGGAATCGCGGCCGGCCGCCTTCAGTGGCATTCGAGGATGCATAAAATACGAGCATGTGCGGGTTTCTTTATTAAGGGTACTATATGTTTCTCGTCAGCAATGGAAAGATCATAAAAAGAGGAACGTAATGATGGACGATACGCTAGCACTTCGACAGAAATCCTAGTAAAAAATGTAGGGTTTTTGACTTGTGACTTTAACTTAAACGGACATTCCTTCCTTTAGTAACCCTTGCAACTGTCCGTCCTTTTAAGACTATGTGCAACATAATTTTCTACGTCTCTGATATTCCATCGTGAACTTTCAGGAACTGAAGCAAGACAGAGACTTTAAGCTTTTTGTATATATTTTTACTTTCGGTTAAAAGATTTGCGATCAAGAAATATTTTTCGCAAATAATGTCTTCATGAGCAATAAGAAATGAAAAGTCGCCCGGGTTGCTATAAAATATGTTGAAAAAAAATGGCTATGCTGGCATACAGAGGTACACCTCGGTCGTATTTGCCGCGCACAATTCATTTGAGTGATTGAAGAGTCGACAATTCCACTCGCACGTTTGTGCAGAAAGTCGGCACCGCAACCGCACTCTTCAGAACTCGACAAGTGCGGAGAGAAAGGAGTTCAATGTCTCCGGACGCATGCCGCGCTAGGGATGTACGACGTCGAAGATTACAGAAAAGCTACGGGAGCACGAATGTAAAGGCAACTGACATCCCCAACAATAAGTAAAAGAAACCCAAAATACTTATTTATTACAAAGAACATACGTCACAGTCCATTATTATTTTGTAAAAATAAACGAGGAATGGATATAATAAACTGATAAGGGTAGATAACCTGGAAGAAATTAGATGGAACTCCCTTCTCCCGAGGCAGATAAATAAAAGATGTCCGTTCAGACGGGCTGGGAGCACATACGAGCAATATCTGAGAACACAGATATTCTACTCTAAAGACGTTGTTGGATTCCAAAATAAACGCAGTTTGTCTAAACTAGCCTAGTAACAAATATCAGCAGAACTAAATTCAATTCCTTCACGAGACATGGAACTAGTATCAACAATCACAAATAGCACCAAGTTTTACACTGGGAGCGGTAGCTCAGTGCATTAACTGATGTCACTGCAGCGACTCTGACCGGGAGGTCCTAGGTTCGAGTTCTGACGGCGACAGGATTTTCGACGCTAGCTTCTCAGCTAGGTCGAATTCAGTCGCTGTCTGGAGGAGAAGTCTATCGGCCGGCTGCTCTGATTGGTAGTTTTCCGTGATTTTTTTTATCAACACCAGGCGAATGCCGGAGCAGTACCCTAACAAACGGGCCACGGGCCGCGCGCGATCTATCCTTCCTCTTCCTTGTCCTACCTCTCCCCTTACACACACACACACACACACACACACACTAACATGCACTACACTACCACATATTCCGGGAGACCGGTCGGGAGCTTAGAGCTTGTCCCGGCTGGGGCGGTGCCCCGCTGGTGGGAGAGTCCTGGTTAGGGAGAAACCCCACTAGCCGACGGTAGGTCGGCGCCGGATCTCGCCATCCAGCGGGGGAAAATCACCGCCTTCTCCCGAGAACCAACATACACTACACTTACGGTACTAATGACCGAAGCAGTTGACGCGCCCGAAAACACGAAAAAAAACAACAACCAACCAACCAAGTTTTACCTGGTGGCCCCTTCAGTAGTCCTAAAACCGTTTGGCGCTCCCCAGGAGGACCAGGCGTAATATATGGCGTAATCAGAAGGTTTTGACTCGTTTATTTGCCGCTAGGGAGTGACAGAACATCAGACTCGGTAATATCCAATGCTTGAGGAGTCTTGCGACGAGTGAATATTGAGCCTGATGGAGACGGAAGTTGTCAGAGAATTAAATCATGTCGGGCACTTAGCCAGTACACGCCGCATGTACGGTCTGGCCACTGTGGATCCTTCCGCCTTTCCAGAATCCAAACACAACTGGCATCAAACTCGCGCTTTGGATGTTGGAGGCCAGTAAACTAACCAGCGCGGCGCGGGCTTTTATTGTTTCCATGTTATGTAACAATCTTACATTTTCTTCTTACTTTGAATATTTTTACAATTACCAATAAATTGTGAAAGAAAAATAAGTACGGCAGACGGAAGCATTGAATTTGTAATCACGAATGTAATCAGTAACTACTTTCTCGCCTACTACGTGTTTATCAGTAGCCGGTTTTGAAGTCTTTACTGTGTTCGTGATTCCTTTCGTAACCATGAGAGCCCCTGAATTATAAACAAAGAATCATCGGAGCATTCGCTCTCGAAGTCACTTAACTCAACACAAAAATTACAATCGATATTATAGCCGTATGTTCAGCTCCTATTTTACAGTGAGAAAACTCAGAATGAAACCAACCAATGTCCTTTCAGTAGTTCAGTTGTTTATGTCATTTCAGTTGATTTTGTGATTTCTATTTCTATACGGGAATCCATAGAACTATTATCAGTTTAAAATATGATTATATGCTTCCTCCAATAAAATTTTGAGATTTGTGTGTTGTTTAAATATTCTTTATAATATAATTCTTCCCAATATTATTTTTATCCTTTGCCAAATTTATATTTATCATGCATATTGTGCAAACATATATGGCACGAAAAAAAGTGATCTTCCCTACCTTAACATATGTATATAGCTAACTAACAATTCCCTACATTATAATGCGATTAATATATCTTAAAGCACATTAGCGCCACTTGCACAGTTAATTTAAATAACACCGACACTCACACATGTAGTAATTTTACTCATTTATTTTTATTCGTTACCTCTTGGGCATACATGTAAATGATGTCTTTTTGCTTTTTTTGAATTTGAACGATTGCATGTAATTAAAATAGTTTCCAGAAGAGGAAGAATAATTTCTTAAACATCATACATTTAATATTACAGTCATTAGGATCTGAAATTCAAACAAATTTTACTTTGATTCCAACAAACACCTACATGATACATGCGTAAGATATACTTGTATAGGTCTTATCTTATGGGCTAGCCTTGTAGTGATGTAATGTATTGCGACCACAAGGAAATACCAATATGTCGCGTTCCAACGTCCGGTGTCAGGCAATGCAGATCTTTTTACCACTTCCGGTCAAAGAGCCTTCGAGTTATATTGCTGATATGAATAAAAATCTTAAGGAAATTCCAGAGAAAATTAATCATTCAGGTCTCATTCATGGAGTGAGAACTTTTGGTGTTAGAATTTTGAATTTCGAAAAATGTCATAAAGCGAAGAGAAAGGTCCCCCCCCCAAAAAAAATATCGATGTTTTAACATAAAACAATTCAAAGGGACTCACATAAAATCTTTACCTAGTACTTAAAATATCAGGAGCAATTTGTCAAAAATCATATAATATTATATTAATATTATCATAATATTATATTAATAAATAAATCATGCTAATAATTGAAACAATAAAAGAGTTGTATTAGGAAATTGGAAATATTATCCTTACCTACTTTCCGACCCGAAGTCATGAAAAATAGAAAAAAAGTCGGAGTCAGAAGCTACTTGACTGTCCGTGATTTCGCCCTGAGGAAGGTTGCAGAATGGCAGCTGACATGTTCGCACTTGTGCTTAGGACGCGGCGTGTGCCGGACAGCCAAGTAGTTACCAGCAGAGAAAATAGTTCTTGAGATATTTCAGTTCGAATAATTACTGCGCTTCATGACCGGTTGATTGAATGTTAGAAGAAAAACTTTACTATAGAGACTAGTTGAAATGCAAAAAGTAATAAACAACAATACGCACATCGGGAGCGGTAGCTCAGTGCATCAACTGATGTCACTGCAGCGCCTCTGACCGGGAAGTCCTAGGTTCGAGTCCTGACGGCGGCATTCGACTAGCTCTTCAGCTATGTCGAATTCAGTTCCTGTCTGGAGGCGAATTCTAGCGGCCGGCTGCTCTGATCGGTAGTTTTCCGTGGTTTCCCCGATCAACACCAGGCGAATTAGAGAGCAGTACCCTACCAAACGCGCCACGGACCGCGTGCTATCTTTCCTTCCTCTTCCTTATCCTGCCCTCTCCCCTTACACACACACATACACTAACATGTACCACACTACCACATGTCCCGGGAGACCGGTCGGGAGCTTAGAGGTTGTCCCGGCTGAGGTGGTGCCCCGCTGGTGGAGACTCCTGGTTAGGGGGAAACCCGCCATCTCCCGAGAAAAAAACATACACTACACTCATGGGACTAATGACCAAAGCAGCTGACGCGCCCGGAAACACGAAAAAATCAATCAATCAAAAAACAATACGCACAACTTAATGAACTATCAATTGTGAAAAACTCCATTGGTTTATATTAAGAGCATGAAGGCAATGAACGTCTTGAGACTTTTAGATCACATTCTTTAGAAATTTAAGTTCGCCATTCAAAAGGAAACTTGTAAAAATACGCAAAATGTTCAGAAATAATGATGGTGTAAAAAGATAGTAGAAAATAATTATGGTATAAGAAGTAATTATGGTAAAAAAATATTACCAAATGTAAACAGTTTGGAGGCCTGAAGAGTACACATATATTGTTTTAAAACCTATTGAAATTGAACCATTTAAAATTGTGGTTTGGCATAGAATTAAAAGTCACAAAGTATGTGCAATTTAATGGGTATTGGTGACATTGCGGTTTTTGCAGAAAATAACGCATGTGCTCACATCGATTCGACATTTAATACGCAACAAGAATGCATGTTTTTGTTTTGGGAAAATGCCATACATGAAAATGAAATTCACCAAATATTTAGCGAGTAATTATATTAGTTGGTGACATTTTGCCTGACATTTTACTCGACTATATTTCGTTCAAGAATACGCGAGGATGGGAAATGCGATAGGAAGAGTGAAATAATACCGAAGTCGAAATACTTTATGTCAATGAGCCTATTTTGCCCACCACATATTTACGGGTTACCAGTATGAAACTTCTTATACTCATGATGTGTTTAAACCCATACAAAATATACTGAGCTGTATAGTAATGTAATAAATATCTAGTTGTTTAGGGAAGGGAATTGTTATTTATACAGGATGATTCAAAATTTGCCTTTGGCTATCTAAGTGCCAGACATGTCACTATACGGTAAGTCGTGTATAATATTTCCCTCAGCGAAGAATAACGTTACAATCCATGATAATAAACCTTTCTATTCACATTGCCAAAGGACGTCAGATTGGCGCCAGTGGAGAGAAGGCTTCCTCGTATCAAAGCGATGACTCGGGAACGACGAAAGTCACGCGTCTAGAGTGGCGGCAGCGCTAATTCTAATTGAATTCAAATTATCGTGCGCTCAACATATGAAGTGATACCCATTGTCTACCTGATGCATACATTTGTTATAGTGCTACAACAAAATTCAGCATATTTATTTGGATACCATGTTCTATCGTAAGTTAGTTTCGTAATTCTCTAATAGACCGTATAAACCCTCTCTGATAATTTCAAAATAAGGTGAGATTCTCATTCCTCTTTTCAGAAAATGTCTTCTTCATGAATATTAGAAGGTCTACCTCTCCTGTACGAAAGCAATTTTGAATTATCCTGTTGAATGGTACTTAAGTAAAATCTCCAATGGCGCTGAGTCCACATCGAACACTGGCCAGATATCAGCCTAGGCGCTTTACTGCCACAGTTATTCAGAGATCATATGAAATCCACCTATGGGATAATCCCATGAACGTAAAGTAGGAAGGGGAGTCAGGATAGAGAAAGAAGGATTGCATGGCATTATCTTCCTACTAAATATGACCTATATTATGCGATAATATGATCCTAAACGATATGCCCTCAACGATTCGAAACGGAAGAACAGTTCTCTTTGCGGATGATGCAAACATTCATTGCAATAAAGAAACCGTAAATAGTACAATGTCATATGTTCCAAATTAGTTCCGTAATAACAAATTGATAGTAAATAAAAGAAATGGTTTAATGCAATTTTCCATTTTAAATTAACAATTCTGTGCTCTATTGAAAATGAACGGTGTACCATTGACTGATGTTAAGGAAACAAAATTTGTAGGTCTTCCAATTCAGTCAAACCTCAAATAAAACGTCTTGCTTCATACCTCAATTGATAGCCTTCATACCTCTCGTTGTGTATATTTCGCGAGTGTTCATTCCCACCTGAGATATGGCATAATATTCTGGGGAAATACATCTTATAGCTTCCAAACTTTTAGATTACAAAAAAGAATTGTACGAGTAATAATCAAATCCCACCCACGTGATTGTTGTAATTCTCTCTTTATTTATGTAGGAGTTTTACCATAACCTTCTCTGTTGATTCAGGAACCTGTGGTTTTTGTCAAAACTGACTTGCTTAAGGGCAGCAATATATTTTCAGAAAACGCCGATGTCTATAACTGTAACGATCGACGTAGAATCATATTCATCAGGTGACAGTAGCAACAGCTCATTGCAAAAATGTACATACACTACATGTACATTTTTTACTATACTTTACCAAATGACATTAGAAGTTTAGGAAATAAGAATAGCTGTAAGCGAGCAAACGTATGAAAAAAAAATGTTACTGAACTATGTACATACGAATGGAAAATAAATATTAAAAAAAAACACGCGTATATGCGCGCAAGCACCGTGTATTTCTCTACAAGTGCCTATCTCTTGAAGAACGTGAGGGTGGAACAAGAAGAAAATGTACAACCAAGAAGTCGTTCCCAGATGCTCTGTGTTCCTCGGGTTCTGTGGTCCGGAGTGAGCGCCCGAGCGGCGGCCTTGGGGCGTGAGGGACTCGAGCGCCCGGCCAAGAGGCTCCGCGCGGTGGCTAATAAGGCGGCAGGCGGGGACGCAGGACGGCGCAGGTCGACTCGACTCGACACGGTGTACCACAGGGCTATCAAATTTTGCAATCCTCGCGGATTCAAAGAAGGTAAAGTCATGGCGCCTCTCTCACCAGTGTAACCAGAAGGCATATCACTCACGAAGTGAAGTGGAATGTGGATAAGAGGTTTTGGGTTCCTTATACCACAAAATGAATAACTTTTTTCCTATACGTAGAATTGATTGATTGATTCATGTTTCCGGGCGCGTCAACTGCTCTGGTCATTAGTCCCGTTAGTGTAGTGCATTTTTTTTTCTCGCGAGATGGCGGTGATCCCCCGCTGGATGGCGAGATCCGGCGCCGACCTACCGTCGGCTAGTGGGGTTTATCCCTAACCAGGACCCTCCCTCCAGCGGGGAACCGCCCCAGCCGGGACAAGCTCTAAGCTCCCGACCGGTCTCCCGGAATATGGGGTAGTGTAGTGCATGTTGGTGTGGTGTGTGTGTGTGTGTGTGTGTGTGTGTGTGTGTGTGTAAGGGGAGAGGATAGGACAAGGAAGAGGAAGGACAGATCGCGCGCGGTCCGTGGCCCGTTTGGTAGGGTACGGCTCCGGCATTCGCCTGGTGTTGATCGGAGAAACCACGGAAAACTACCAATCAGAGCAGCCGGCCGCTAGAATTCTCCAGGCAGCGACTGAATTCGACCTAGCTGAAAAGCTAGTGTCGAAAATCCTGCCTGTGTCAGGACTCGAACTTAAGTGGGATTTAATAGACGCTATTCCCTGGGAAGAATTTTGTCCCTCTGGCTATCGCGCTCGGTTCCTAATCTCCCTCCCTCGTGAAAAAACGCTTAAATCTTTCGTTATACAAATAACTATTAAAATGTTTGTCAACACGTTAGCATCTACATAAATGATGCGAACATCTTTGCATAAATTGTATAGCGCTTTCAGCACCGACGCAACGCGAACGCGCAGCGCTGCGAGTGAACTGGGGGGGGGGAGGGGGCGGGGCCGGCCCGAGGAGGCCCTGAATAGCGCCCCCTCGCGCCGGCGTTAATGAGCTGCGGCGCAAGCGGCCTCGAAAACGCTCCCTCGCACTTCCTCGCCCGCCCACGCCCACACAGACCCGGCGCGGCGGATACGGCGCCGCTTCTGGCCGCACAATTAACACAACGCGCACGAGGAAATGATGCGATCTGACATGTTCGCTGTCCATTGGAGAAATGTATTTTGTCATATCGTTCAAGGGAATGCGTTTTTTTTGTTTTCTACCACACTTGGAGGGCAGAAAGAACTATTCACTATGATTAATACAAGCCTAGAATCTCAGTTTCTTATTTTTAAAAGTCAGATATTAATATCAACCAAATTCCTCTCGTGATAGTTTCTATTACTTATTGTTTATTGATACGTCTTGTCAAATACAGCTCGGTAATTCATTATTTACTTCTTTTTTTGACAAAAAATATTGGTTTTAATAAGTTCTGAAGGGCAACTCATCATTTGAGAATTTATTTCATTGTTATAGTTATTAACACCATTGCCGACCCGGATGACCGAGGTAGCTAGAGCGTGCGCCGACTCAGCGTCTTGGTCTGAAGAGTCGCGGATTCGATCGCTGAGCATGGTTGTTTGTTCCTTGTCTTTCATGTGTGTGTGTTGTCGCGGAATTAGATTCTAATATAAGCTTTCAAAACCGGAAGACCGTAACTGAATTTTTTTAACTTATTAAAATAACTAAGCTTGTTTTTAAAGAAATTCAGAGAAATATACGACCCGGATGGCCGGGGTGGCTAGAGTTTGTGCCGACTAAGCGTCTTGGCCTGAAGGGTCGCGGATTCGATTCGATCGCTGGGCATGGTTATTTGTTCCTTGTCTTTCATGTGTGTGTGTTGTCGCGGAATTATATTCTAATATAAGCTTTCAAAACCGGAAGACCGTAACTGAATTTTTTTAACTTATTAAAATAACAAAGCTTGTTTTTAAAGAAATTCAGAGAAACATACGACCCGGTTGGCCGGGGTGGCTAGAATTTGTGCCGACTCAGCGTCTTGGTCTGAAGTGTCGCGGATTCGATTCAATCGCTGGGCATGGTTATTTGTTCCTTGTCTTTCATGTGTGTGTGTTGTCGCGGAATTATATTCTAATATAAGCTTTCAAAACCGGAAGACCGTAACTGAATTTTTTTAACTTATTAAAATAACTAAGCTTGTTTTTAAAGAAATTCAGAGAAACATACTTGTAAGACCCGGTTGGCCGGGGTGGCTAGAGTTTGTGCCGACTCAGCGTCTTGGTCTGAAAGGTCGCGGATTCGATTCGATCGCTGAGCATGGTTGTTTGTCCCTTGTCTTTCATGTGTGTGTGTTGTCGCGGAATTAGATTCTAATATAAGCTTTCAAAACCGGAAGACCGTAACTGAATTTTTTTAACTTATTAAAATAACTAAGCTTGTTTTTAAAGAAATTCAGAGAAACATACTTGTAAGACCCGGTTGGCCGGGGTGGCTAGAGTGTGTCCCTACTCAGCGTCTTGGTCTGAAGGGTCGCGGATTCGATTCGATCGCTGAGCATGGTTGTTTGTCCCTTGTCTTTCATGTGTGTGTGTTGTCGCGGAATTAGATTCTAATATAAGCTTTCAAAACCGGAAGACCGTAACTGAATTTTTTTAACTTATTAAAATAACTAAGCTTGTTTTTAAAGAAATTCAGAGAAACATACTTGTAAGACCCGGTTGGCCGGGGTGGCTAGAGTGTGTCCCTACTCAGCGTCTTGGTCTGAAGGGTCGCGGATTCGATTCGATCGCTGGGCATGGTTATTTGTCCCTTGTCTTTCATGTGTGTGTGTTGTCGCGGAGGGCCTTGTGAGTCCGCTGACCATAGACCGAGGAGCCCGCAACATTAAAAATTACGTATAATTTACTGTCAGTGTAAAATTTATCTGCCTCATTGAATGAAAGTGAATTGACCTGGAATTAAGTTTACATGTTTTATAGGTAACTGAGTAATTACTGTCATATTAAATAGCTAATTAATAGAATGAAATAAAACAAGCTAATAAAATCCTTCTTATTAATTATTAAATTTGCTAACTATAATGCATGCGACATTTTCCCTCTTGACTCTCAGAAAAAAGGAGCGCAATAAGTGAAACTAAATTGCTTCCTGACAAACACCACTCTGCTCACTAGCACAAAAAATTGCAGAGACATGACAACAGTTTAATTTGAAGGTATTTTTGTCAATGTATTTTGACGTCAAATTCATATAGAAAAAATAAATAAATATTTGAAATTCATTTTCGACGTGATAACGTTGGAGTACTGTCTCAATTTTTCCACTAAAACCATGACCACCCTATACCATGACATAAACGTCACGTTGCTCTATTCTTTTGTTATTTCAAATATTTTAAATATGAATTTTTTTTACTTGTGTCTCACGTCGGGAATATTTACATTAATGGTGATTTCCTCACATTATTATATTTACGAGCACATGCTTCAAATAATGTCAAAGTTTCTCGAAAACTCAACCGTTTTCTGTACAAATGAGTTCAAAATTCCGCATTTTCAGAAACGCTCAAACGCCATTTTCTCAAAAATGTGTCCCAAGTTTTTCTTTAAATTTTTCTAATAGATAGTCCTATGTGTGCTGTGTAATAAAAAGTTTCATTTTGGTGTATTCATTTCTTTTTTCAAAAATTACATACATGTAATTTTCTTGAAATACCTCTCACTCCGTTAATATGGACATTTTCATCGATTTGTATGCGTTATTAAAATTGTAAGTGGAAGTGCTTCAAATGATTTCCAATGAACTTTTTCATAAATTCAATAGATTCCTGTAAAAAATACCTTCAAATTTGGCATTTACGTTAATGCTTATTCGTCATTTTCTTAAAAACCGCTTCAAATTTTTCAATGAAAATTTCTATTTAGGTCGAATTTTTACTCTTCTTTAGTATTCTTGAAGTAATATTTCGGTTGTGCTACTAGGAAAGCAAAAAGTTGAGAAAATGTTTAAAAAAATGTACTTTGGGCGACAATAGATGGCAGCTGGCCAGAAAATGGAGCAAAACCTTAGAGCCAGACCACCACACCAATCAAATTAGAATATTATACGACGAGAAAGTCTGTGCCATCCTATAGCACCTCTATGTTTATGTTTGGAATAGTTCTTCTGAGTGCCCCACTATTTAGCATGTACGGATGATCACAAACAAACAGAAACTCTAAATCTCTATAAATTTAAATTTACCCATCAATAGGGGTATCAAGACGAACCTATAGTGCTTTAACGTACAGTCAAAGAATACACCGTGTGAGGGTTTTTCACTTTTACCACTATTAAAGCTATTTTTACCTTTACAACAATCATTTACAAACAAAATGTTCGCTCTGTTTCAGTAAGTACTTCATAAAATTACGTTTAACAAATAGTTCCTCTTGTCCAGAAGTGGGTATTTGTGATTGTTAAAATAATATCAGCATCGAAAAGACCGGAATTATACTTCTGCGGTTTCGGTCTCAATGTAGATGAGATAGCGAATAAGTATCAGACTTGCTTCCTTTTCCGATCCTAGTTTTCCCTCCGGGAAGAACATTATTGTAACGTTGGAATTGCAGGTCCATAGTTCACTGCAAAAAATTCAGCCAAGCCTTGTTTTCTGAAATGTAGATAACAAGAAACTTCGATTTGAACATTCTTTCCTTGATAATTTTTCTATTTTTACCTCCATAAAAGGATGTTCCGATGAATAGAAAATAGCATTATGGAACACATTATATCGAGGTTTATTTACTAAAAGATATATTCAAATTATTAGAAGTTCAGGAAGACTACAAAATTTACAAATATTTTCTCCTTTCTTTCGTTTGTTTAGCATTTCAGAAATTATTTCGTTTATTTGGATACCCTTACGACGGCTGCGCAGTTACGCTTGAATGGTGGGGCTGCCACGTTTCAGCTTCTCACCATGCAGGGTTTCATTTTGGCGCTCCTTCCCCTAAATATATCACCTTCTCTGCGCAGTTATATCTATGCCTGTTAGATACATGGAACGGGAGAATAATGAATACGTTTTTACGATTGTTGCAGACCATTTTGTCCAAATTTTGCTGTACTATGTAGGTCACAATACTCAAGATTTTTTATAAACCTTATTCAAAACCTATAAAAATGTGATAATGATCCAAGTGATGATATGATGATAAAATAGTATCAGTAGATATAATGATAATGTAGAATCAACGGAAGGCATTTTGATATGTAATGTATAGGAAGCAGATTTCTATGATTTTACATATTTTTGTCCGTTACTTCAGTGCGTAGCTACATGAAATTTCTTGACATTCGATTAGAGTATGATTAATTCGTTATTGCATATTTGGTCCGATTTTTCCTGTTGGTGATTATTATAGAAATTATAGGCGCAAATTTTGAATAGTTTGTTAAAATAGACTTATCTATAAAACATTTCATCTTTTCATGGAATCTATTTATTTGTGAGCGCTCATTGATTTTTAATTTATTTATTTTTAATTCATTTTACGCCAAAACTGTTTTAAAATGTGTGTGACGTGCTACGGAGAGAAGTGAATTCTGTGATCACTACCCTAAGCTATAGAATACTTCAATTTTGAATACAGAAAGAAAATGATCCTTGTTTGCAAGGATTGTTAACGAAAATATTCGCTCCGATGAAATTAAATCTATATTCATGAGTAAATCAGCAATCAATCAACATGTTTTACACCAGTCAGAACTAATGTACATTGTATATCATCTAATACTACATGATATACAATGTACTTCACTAAGGTGAATGTATATTTCAATTATTTCTTTTGCGAAGTAGGGTAGAGTATATTATCACAAAAATAGATATTTTCATTTCAAGCATGCTTTTCCTGAATTTCATCAAGCAAGGGTTATTAGAGGAAATAATATATTGTTAATTTTAATTGCATATTGAAATAAAATGAATATATTAATGATTGATTTATTCCGACTCTATCTTCGGCTTTCTAATATTATTTGATGTTATTCCAACGTAATCCGTTCCGAATTTGTATAGATGGGCGCCAGGAAAAGATTTCTAATACTATCATACAAGTCAACCTTCAACTCTAATTATAAATAAATTAGTTTTCGGCTATGGGTTTCATAGAAATAATCACTATTGTCTCCAAATAGATGATTATCCGATCTGCCATCTATACAGGTTTCAACACATTCTATTAGTACATAATATTCTCAATTATTTCGACCCCTAACCTTGTCTTATAAGCAAATGTTCATTGAAAATTTTGGGGTCGTTTTTAGAGAAGAGTTTTAGCGTTTCTGAAAATTTTCTGCGTCTCTGTGAATCTGGAATTTTTGAGATACTTCATACGAAATTATTTGAAGGAGAACTTCTCACAAATGAAGTAATGTATAAAACACTCTTAATATAAACTTTAAATACAAGAGACATATTTAAAAGAAATTAAAATTAATAATATTTAGTAAAATTTAGTAAAATTGTTGAAAAATTAAAAGAATACATCAATATGGCGTTTACATCATGTTATTCTGTGCATACTGCACTAACGGAACAAATATTTAAGGAAATAATTTGGAACTATTTTTTTAAAAACATCTTAAACGCTTTATGTATAGAACCCCAAAATTAAAAAAAAATTATCTTCATACTCCCAAGGTTTTGACTCGGAACAGATTGACTGACTTCATTTTCGAAAGAATCCTACGAGTAGTGTAGGTGCTAGTGTTGTTCACCGATCCACAGACGAGCAGACGGTGTGACAGACAAATGGTCACGAACGAAAGTCAGAGAGACAGGAAAGACCGATGTAATGAAACACATTTTCGGTATCAGGGTGTAAAAGTACCTAAACGTGTATTTCCGTTGAAATCTTGAAATTGGTTTTCCCGCATCATTACACAACTTTCTCTATACTATGTATATTACTCCATGTATACTACACTCATATATGAAAAACTAAAAGCACTTGTTGCTAACTTTATTCAACTTGGTGTAGTATAAGAGGATAGAGACACCGAATCTGAAGAAAACGTACACAGATTGAACTTTTTTCCCATACATCACTCACAATTTTTAAAAGGTACTTGACGTGCAATAAAAAAAATCCAGGACAAACTGAGATTGTTTTATCACCAATTAACATGAGAAACTCGAGTTTACAATAAATGCAAGTCCGTAAGGGACGACCTTTCAAGGGTAACACTATTGACCGTACCATTGAAATACATTTTAGTTATCAGAAGATTCTTGAAGGTGGAATTATTAGGAAACATCGATATCTTCACTTTTCAATTACCTTGAAGAAAACGGGAGGTGAAGAATAACGGAAATGAAATATCGGTTAGAGTTTTGAAATAATCCAAGGACGTCGTTTTGTGATAATCACTTCACTGAAACACTGACAATTCAACCTCAAAATGTCCTTCTAATTGATATCAAAGAAATAGTGGCAATTGCCACTGAAATAATTTCATTAAAGTTTTGGATACTGAATCCCTGAAACTAAACGTGAACCAGTATCCAGGAAGCCTGAATTTGAGATGTTCTCAATTTTAGAATAAATCCTCTCCAATCCCTCGGAACACAACGATGTCGCTATTCCTAGGGGCGAAGTAATAAGGCAGCCTAGGGCCTAAGCACGCGTGCCACGTGCTCAGGGTCCCGCTGGAGAGGTGCTCTCCCAATAGGTGTTTAAACAATTTTAATTAGATTATGAAAGCGTACGAAGAGTTGGTTTTAAATGTTTAACCTTTAATAGTTATAGTTTTATTTTCATATTAATTTTGATTACTTATTTATATATTTCAATATTGTTAGGGGGTCCCTATTTTTACAATGCTCAGTGCATCGTAACATATTAATCCAGCCGGGGACCAGGAGCGGTAGCTCAGTGCATCAACTGATGTCACTTCAGCGCCTCTGACCGGGAGGTCCTAGTTTCAAGTCCTGATGGCGGCAGGATTTTTGGCACTAGCTTTTCAGCTAGGTCGAATTCAGTCGCTGTCTGGAGGAGAATTCTAGCGGCCGGCTGCTCTGATCGGTAGTTTTCCGTGGTTTCTCCGATCAACACCAGGCGAATGCCGAAGCAGTACCCTACCAAACGGGCCACGGACCGCGCGCGATCTATCCTTCCCATTCCTTGTTCTATCCTCTCCCGTCTACACACACACACTAACATGCACTACACTACTACATATTCCGGGAGGCCGGTCGGGAGTTTGGAGCTTGTCCCGGCTGGAGCGGTGCCCCGCTGGTGGGAGAGTCCTAGTTAGGGGGAAACCCCACTAACCGACGGTAGGTCGGCGCCGGATCTCGCCATCCAGCGGGGGAAGATCCCGCATATCCCGAGAAAAAACATGCGGGACTAACGACCAAAGCAGTTGACGCGCCCGGAAACATGAAAAAATCAATCAATCAATCCAGCCGGGACTGTCACTTTCTCCCCGGAGAGGCATGAATGGAGGTGCTGGGGGCCGTGAATGGGGGAGTGCCGGCGCACGTGGCGGAAGCAGAGGCCTGGCTGCAGCGCCCGGCGGACGCTGCGGGAGCGTCGCCGGCCTGCGGTGCTCCCGGTTGGCGACGGCGCCGGGGCCGCAGGCTCTGACGGCACCCGCGGCGGCCAGAAACGCAGTGCCCGCAGCTCTCGCCCTCGGGGACAAAAGTAATCGAGAAGGAGCGCGCAATCCTCCCGGTATCCTGCTGTCACGAGTTTACTCGCATTCGATCAAATTAAATAAGAGGTTCCACGCCTGGTTCCTTGCGTCAATTCCTTTATGTTTAAATTTTGCAACCGGGCCCAAGGTCTTTGACCCTCGAGACACAAATCCTTCCAGGATCCTGGCGTCACGAATTTACTTGCGTTCAGTTAAATAAAATCGTATGTTCCACATATGGTTCCTTCCGTCAATTCCTTTAAGTTCCGTAAATTCCGTAATGTAATTTTGCAACCGTACTTTCTGAGGAATCCAAAGGCTTGGTGTTCCGGAGGCTGCCCGCCGGGACATCTTAAGTCACATAACGGAACTCTAGTTGACGTAGTTTATTGGTAGAAATAGGGCGGAATCTCAACGCTTTTGAGCCTCTAACTTTCTCAGCGCTCACATTCAAATGCCTCGAGACATTATTCGGCGTTGAAGTGTTCTAACAGCCTGTGCTTGCATCTAGATGTTATTTGTTATTCTAATACCAGTGACAGAAACGTTTTTTTTTTTTTGCAACGGACGCAAATGGCGTGAAGAAAGTAGGTACAATATTCTATTAGTCAATCTGTTTCATTTTTTTCTTAGAACTTTTTCCACCGGAAGTCAAAGACTTTTATGGCAATGAGACGACTCTTTCGTCAACACACCATACTTCACACTTGCGAGATCTCGTATCTAGTGAATTCAATGCCCTTCGTGCCAAAGACAAGGGTTTTTTTCTGGGTCGTAGAGTCACTAGTTGTTATTAGAGACATTAACAACAATTGTTTGCAAATACGTTCCGAAAACCTAGTTATTGTGTACTTTAGCAATCGTAATTTATTTGGTGGTGCTCCGAAAGATACGAAACCATATTGGTTTGCCTTGGCCGTCCTTGGTACCACACACGTAAGGAGATCAGTCGGGCGCTTAGAGCTTGTTTCAATTGCGGCGGTGTCCCTCCGGAGGAGGAAATCATGCCGATGTATAGCGCGGCGCCGGATCCCACCTTCTAATGGGAAGAAACATCGCCGCTTCCCAAAGTGCACAGCAATGCGGAATTAATAACCATAGGAGTTCACGCGCCTGGAAACATCAATTAATAAATCCACGCTTTCAATCCAAGCAAGATGCATCCTGCACGGAGAAAAATGTTATGGTACAGGGTACAATACATGTTTAGTAAGCATTCATACAGTAAATACAATTATTCGTGTAGTAAAATTTGCTAAACAGTCCGTTGGGCGAAACAGCCATTTCGTGAAGGCGCATAAGCACTTTGTTCTACGAAAATTTACTAAACCGTTTAGTTCGATATACTACATAATTAATAACGTGAACTAAACATTTCTCTCCGTGTGGGCACTGTGCGTCATGTTGGAAGTTAGGTACACAATTTTTATTTTGCCTATGAAAAATTTACTTTATATTTTATTGACTTATTATTACTTATTATGACTTATTATTACTTACTTATTATTTTATTGACTATTTTAAGATGTATTTCTGCAACTTTGTGACGGTTTTCTGAATATTATATTTTAATATGTTTACCATATTAACAGGTCAAAAACATTTCAAATAGAGATATATAATATACAACTTAATACTAAGACACTTGTCAAGAAACTCTTGATAATTTACCTATTAGATACTATCTTTGGGGTCCCAATATAAAAATTCGTCGTTAAAATTAGAAATTTCAGCTTCTGACTCCTTGACTGAGGATTAAAACATAGATCTGCGTGTATGATAAGGATGTTGGTTTTATGCGTGGTAGGTTGCCAAGGTGGAGGAAATATCCGCCAATGAAGATAAAGCTCTGAACACGTCCGCGGAAATGAAAGTTTAAGGAATTTTAATTAATGTATGTTTTTAAAACTTTTTTTATCAACCTATAATCTTTGCCAGATTTTGAAACACCAGTTTATTGCCTTGTAGCTGGTGTATATCCAAGAGCTTCACTAAAGGGTTTGATAATGCAGTTATCACGATTATTTCACGTAGGCGGAAGTGAATTTAGCTAGGAATATGCAGAAAAGTTCGAGAATTTTGGTCTTCTTTCAAGGACCATGGATGCTATTTTATAAATAGCCTATAACGTAACCGATGTGATTGAAAATTAAAGGGTTGTTCTCCTGATTGTTTAAAATAAAGAAGTTGGAGAAAAGAGGGTCAAGAAAAGAAAAAATCATAATAGATGTTTAAGATGACCCACTGTAGCGTTCGTTTAGAGGTTTCGTGGAAAAAAAAACCGTTAAGCTCTTAAAGTATTTTGCAGTGCCTTGCTTTATTCGCTTAATTCATGTTTTTGGGCATGACGGATATGACGAATAATTTTTGTGTAAATTATAGACATGTTTAATGAAAATGAGAACGTCTTTTATTTCCTCAGCGAGGTATGTGACAATATTGCATCATCTCTTTAAGAACGGGATATTGCGTAAACAGGACATTACGAGAGTGGATCGTTGACATATATTTGGACTCTTATTCTGCGGTTCAAGATGTGTTATCGCAGTGTGCTTGCTGTTCATTCATTCTGTATCTCGTAAAACAAACGTGAAAAATTGTACCGCAAGACAAAAGGTGGCAGCCAAGGAACATCACATTCAACAATATTATTTTAAGAAACTTATTCTTAGTATTAATAATTATTAGACAAATAAAGAAGCGTTTATACTGACATAAAAAAATTAACTCCTCCTAAATTTATCGGGCATAATTAGTACTCTACACTCTGAATCCATCTTGTAGGAAACATAAAAACTGTTCAGTTTTCGAGAGAATCACAGATAAAATTTGATTTGATTTATGTTAGTAAAAAACAGTAAAAACGGTAGGTGACGAATGGGGGAGAAGTCAGTCCATCGACCGGCCCCTATGATGGGAGTGCAAGCAGATTGCGCGGTCTTTGCTTCGTGGTTAAGACTCGGTTCCGACATCAGAGGAAACTGCCGATCAGCAGCAACCTCTTCAGAGTGGCAAGATAACCTTCTCTGAGCATTTCAAAACGACTGTGATATCCCAAAAATATAAACTCCACTTCGAGGATTTGAAGGAAACTTTGAATCATCCTGGAGAATTGCCATCAACCCTTGGAATATCAATTTTGTGTCTTCTTTTTACTTTGTTTCTTTGAAGTAGAGAGAAAATTATGTAATGTTGGGCAAAAAAACGGCGAATGTTCGGCAGAAAAACACTTATTACAGTGCCCTAGTAACGAAACAGTGGATACATTTATTTCCTAAATTTAGGGGGGAAATTATTACATGGAGTAGTCAGAATTCATGTTTTGTGGGTCCCTGATACCGAAAAATCGAATTACGGCAAAACGTCTGTCGATTTGTCCGTCTGTCTGCTTCTCTGTGAACAACGGCTAGCGGCTAAGCCGCTCAGCCAATTTTCTCCAAAACTGATGTTCCCCAATCGATCTGGCTGATGTCGCGGTCCCTTGAATTTGAAACCTATGTTTTCATTTTTAAAGGTATTTTACATGAAGCCCCTGGGACATTTTGAAAAAAATGGCTTCATCGTTTTTGATTAAATTTTGTTACTGGACGCTAAAGACGCTAAAGAGGGTCTCGCGTTCGTTAAAAACTAATTTTTCGAAAATTGCAAAAGTTTAAACTTTTTTCAGCGTCTTCCTACAAGAAAAAGATTAAATATAGAAATTCCCCCTCAATGAAATCTGTTCTTTAAAGATAGATTTTAAAATAAGATTATGTACAATTTTTCGAAAGTTTGAATACATTTCTTGTAATTTTGCGTAAGAGTACGAGCGAGAAAGTACGCGTTTTTTAGCACCACTAGGTTTTATTGGTCACCGAGTTTCTGACAGCGGAGAGTAATGATGCCCCGCTTGATGACATGACTTTCCATGCACGCTGCCAGAGGCCGTCAAATCCACCAGGACGAGGGAGCTTTCCTCAGCCCAAGCCCCTGATGGGCTCTAGAGAACCTGCGTAATTGAGGCGCTCGTTGCTTCGACTCCGAGGCAGAGACTGTTTCGTAATTCTGTTCGCATTTTCGTAAGTGCGTCGTCTAAGTGTCCCGCTCGAGTACCTCATGCACCGTCCTGCGGCAATGAAATATCAGCATATGTATGTGGACCATGCATTCAATCGTGAAGCAGGGTTTCATGATATCGATGCGGCGGTTATTTCTAAATTTTTATGCAGAAATGGCATCATCGTGGATAAAAGGACCTTCACCTTGCAGATCCGAAAGACATTTTGTATCACTCTCAATTTCGAAAAATTCTTAGCCCGGAATTGGCCAGTCTCGGCCCAGCTACGTCGATCCAGGTACGCTTGCGCCCCACTCGAACGAACATCTTTCAGTGCTCGTATCTTCAATGTTGTCTCGTCCATACGCTATCGTAACTGATGGTCTTTAATGAGAAGGAATATTATGTTCCTTAATAAAAAAATATTAAGTCAACATTTTTACGTGGGACTCCTAATTCCCCATGGATTGGATTTTGCAAATCAGTTATCCACCCCTATGTATTCGCCATGGCTTCCGATCTAAACTAAAATGTCCTCGCCACTTACTTTTTTCGAATGGAGGATAAATAACCTCATCCTTAAATAGCAATGGACAATGGTAAAATTGCAAATATTCTTAAGAGCCATTATCAAAATTAATCTCAATAAATTTGTAATCAAACCCGCCTCTAAAATAATTCAAATTATTTTTAAAGTAAATAGTGTAATTTGAAAATTTTTCAATGCATCACACGTTGATCTTATGTTAATTGATCTGTTGATCAGATCTGTTGATCTGACGAAAATTAAATCCCATATCATTATATTTTAATATTTTGAAAAGATTGTGACTATAAATAGACATTTTTTAACTTCTACTCATAAAAATTGATAACATACCCTTGCAGTCCCGGTCCCAATGGTGCAAGGAGTGGAGACAGCGTCCAAGAACATAGATCCACAGGCTGTGTGATCGAGTTCCGCGTAGCCCAAGGGAATTTTCAAGTGCGACGTGGTTGTTTCGTATAACAACATGAGAACATTCCATCTATAATCATTCATTATCGTTAGCATCATCATTCGCCTCCCAAGATCATCCCACTATTGCCTTTGCAGTGAATACCAAAAGCAAAGCAGCGCCGTGATTACCAATGGGATTGATGAGGACTTAAATTCACAATCCCCCTCTCGGCAACACACTGAAATGAATGTGGCGCTTTCACTGGTGTCCTTGAAATGCTCGACCAGGTGGTTCACAATTTGTCAAATTTCAATATGCTGTGCCATGCGATTCAATATGCTGTGCCAGCAAATTTCATTGCTATGCCATGCGATCAGAACGTCGTAACCAAGCGGGGCATAGAAATCTCTTAAACACAAGTATTTGGAAACAGAGATCAACCAAATGTGGAGCAAAACAACAGAAGTTGTGCCGTTTGTTATTGGAGCCTTGAGAGTTTTTCGCGAAATTTATGTAAGACCTCCAAACTTCCAGATATTTGAAGAAACTGGTAAATTCAAGACCGTGTTATTAGCAACAGTCCATATTTTGTGTAAAGGTTTGCATATGCACCTACAGTCACTAGATCTTCTTAAAAAAAAGCTGGTAACAACGTGGAGTTGATTCCGAGAAACAGTTTCGGACTAGCTAACTGGGCTGAGCAAAATATTCGAATCATGGATCGAAAAAGCAGAACACTGCTTACGAAGCACCGTGCCACCCACCCTCGTGTTGATGTACGTAGACTTTGTCACGGAAGAATTAACTATCAAGACCTCAGACAAATAACCCCTCCCCCAGGTATAATGCAATAGTTGGGATGGGAAAGTATGTAGTCAGCCATCTTGATGGCTCAATAATGAGGCTGGGCATTAAATCTGAAGCATTGTAAGTGTAGGAATAAGCGCGGCAAAGAAAATCATGCAAGACAGGCAGAATAACACAGACACTGAACTTCTGATGAAACCTGGTTGCAACTTGGAGTAGATTTTATATTCAACCGACTGATAACATGTTTAGTCCCAAATATATTAATAATAATAAATAATAATAATAATAAAAAATAATAATTATTATTATTATTATTATTATTATTTTAAACATTTAAATTACGGCGAGGCACCGACAAAAAAACCTGCTCTTCCGTCTAACTACTTCAATGAAGACGTGTTAATACAAAATTGAATCTCTGAAGAAGTAAATTTGTTCATTTACGTTTGCGAGTGAAAATGCAAAGCGAGGGGCTATATTTTACGACACATCAACCAAAAAAAAAAAAAACCTTCAGCGCGGTCGGCGGCTCGGGCCCACTGCTTGACGGCGTCGCGGCGCCCCTCGTCCCTGGCGCCGCCGCCGGGGCTTCCGGCGGAAGGAGCGTCGCGGCGCTGCGAGCGGCCCTTGGGCGCCTCAGTCGCCGAGTGCTCCTCCGACGGCCGCGTCGCCGCCTCCGTCGCCGTCGCCGCCGCCGCCGCCATCGTGGCCGCGGGGCGCCGCGACGCCGCGACGGAGCCGTGGGAGACGCCCTCGCCCTTGCTCTCGCCCTCGCCGCCGCCCAGCCCGCGCCGCGCCTCCGCCCCCGCGCGCCTCCGCCTGCGCCGCCCGCGCCCTGACAGGTGAGACACGCCCACACGCGCCCACGCACCTGGCGGGGACGAAGGTGGGGCGTTGAGGACCTCGCCGACCCCGAGGGGGTAGTCACAATTTCTTCAAAGACCTGCGAGTTTGGAGACGTTCTTACATAAATATTTTGAAACGAATTCCAGAGCTTCAATAACTACGGGGACGACTTACGTTTTAGAAATGGAAATGAACAAATTTGCCTCTTCAAGGTTTCAATTTTGTATTAACACGTCTTCATTCAAGTACGTAGTTAGACAGAAGAGTAGGGCGTTTTGTCTGTGCCTCGTCACTATTTAAGGTGTTGTTATTATTATTATTATTATTATCATTATTATTATTATTATTATTATTAATATTAATATTATTATTATATTGGCATATAGGCCATTTCTGACCACTCGACATGATTAACGCGTGTAACTTTTAGGATCAACTTTTCCGCTGTATTCCTCGGTACGACAAGGTTGTTACGCCTAGAAGTGTGAATTATGAGGTGATAAGATGATGAGGGGTGAAAGGACTATCAGAAAGACAACCATGCCTATGCAGGACCCGAACCTGCTGCCTCCTCGGCGCTGACGACACATGTCGCAACCGCCAGCGCCTCTACTTTTCGACTAGAGATGTTATCAGTCGCTTGAATGTAAAATCTACTCCAGATTGCAACTACGGTGCATCAGAAGTTCAGTGTCGGTGTTATTCTGCGGGTCTTGCATAATTTTTTTCACAATGCTTTTTTCTTCACTAACAATGCCTCTCTTTCCCATTCTCGAGTCATATGTAATGTCCAGCCTCTTTAGTGGGTCATCTTGATGACTGACTACATACTTCCCCATCCGGATATAGCATTGTGCCAGGAGGGTTCAATTTGTCCGAGGCCTCTTCCTTCTACCTTACGTGACACAAAGTCTACGTACATCATCTCGAGGGTGGGTGGCATGGTGCATTGTAAGCAGTTTTCTGGTTTGTCGATCCATGATTCGAATTTCTTGCTCAGTTCAGTGCACTAGTTGAAAACTGTACTCAGCTACCGGCACCGCCAAACTACCAATTGTAGATTTATTATTACTATTATTATTATTATTATTATTGTTATTATTATTATTATTATTATGTAACTATAAAATCAACTCCACGTTGTTGCCAGCTTTTTTTAAGATCTAGTGACTGTACGTACATCTACAAACCTTTACCCAAAATATGAGCTGTTGCTAATAACGCG
This sequence comes from Teleogryllus oceanicus, assembly GCA_964035755.1. Taxonomy (NCBI): domain Eukaryota; kingdom Metazoa; phylum Arthropoda; class Insecta; order Orthoptera; family Gryllidae; genus Teleogryllus; species Teleogryllus oceanicus. The sequence goes on along the minus strand of CAXIVR010000004.1, from coordinate 13,862,952 downwards.
AAGTCTTGAATTTCGTTGATTCTTTAAAGACCCGGGAGTGTTGAGAAGTTCTTACATACATTTTACGAAACAAACCGTGCTCCAATAACTATCAGGACGACTTGGGTTTTTTGCTCCACATTTGGTTGATCTCGATTTTCAAACTCTTGTGTTTAAGACGTTTCTCTGCCTCCTTGGTTACGACGACGATCATGGTTCGCATGGCACAGCCACATTTATTCAAATTTGGCAAACTGTGCTCTGGTAGGTGCTCAAGGCCACCTGCGAAAGCGCCACACTCATTTCAGTGAGTTGCTGAGAGAAGGGTTGTGCATGTATGTCCTCACCAATCGTGAGTTTTGTAATTACAGTGCTGCTTGTCCTTTTGTTTTCAATGCGTAAGCGAAAATGGGATGATTTTGAGACGTAAATGATGATGACAATTATGAATGGAACATCCAGATGTTAGTTTTACAAGCAAGCACATCCCAAACGCACGGTGAAAATTGCCTTGGCCGACGCGAGTCTCTAACCGACTACCCGATGATCTGTGGTTTTCGACGATAGCTCCACTCCTTACGTCATTAGGACCAGGAAGGCTGTCAAAATTGTCGTGCATGCGCATGGGGAGGATTGATTTGACGCCGTTTAATTCTTCCTGTCTACCTCCGTGAGTAAAGCCCGTTCCACATGATCATCTTTTTCATCATTTTTCTGTGAGGAAATGGAATAGGAACGTTCATTTCTATGCGTGTCTATTTCGGTATCGAAACTGGATGAACGATAACGGCGTTTTACACGGTCATTTCGTTTTCTGCACGGAATCATGATGAAAATATTTCTTCTGGACGCCGCAAAAAGTGCTGAAGGTTAAACAACTGAACATAGGTAATATGATAACAAAGTAAGTAAGGTTATATTAGGACTGAGCACGGAACGAGGCGACATTTGCACACAGTACATGTTTTATTTCTCTCGGCATAATCACTTCGCCTTACAATTCAACACATTCGAACGCTGTCGAAACTGTACAAAACGAACAAATCGCACCACAAGCATAGCAAACCAAAGGAAGTTCCCAATTTACGCCAAGAGCACGGTCACCAAATTGGATAAAATCTCTACCGAAAAATGAAGCATGCGTCATTTTTCGTACAATTTACGTTAAGTCTGTTCAGCCACTTTTCTGTACCGATGAAAAATGGCTTTAAAAAATGACCAAATGAAATGGCTTAAGCCAGCACGTCGACGCGGGGGTGCAAGGCGGCCCAGCGCCATCACAGTGGCAGTGCTAGCTCGGGGAGGAGGGTTTATTCGTTTATTTATTTAGTCAAAAAACAGTAAAAAGAACCGTGTGTGAAGTATGGGAGAGAACATTATCTGCGCAAGATTTCTTGAGTTTCAGAATCCCTCCCCAACAATTTAAGTATTAATAGTTTAAAGATGAAAAATTAAAATAATAAAATAATAATAATAATAATAATAATAATAATAATAATAATAATAATAATAATAATAAAAATTTTGTAAAGCGCTAGATTAACATTCCAAAAACAAGACATTTTCGTTCTCGAGTTATAGAAAACATATTTGTAACGGTAAAGGAACTGCACATTTGATTTTTCTGCATTGCTAACAAAATAGTAACTCACTCTAAGCTCGATTACTACAAGCAAAAGGAAAGCCCAACAAAACGTGCGCATAGTGAAGCTTCATTTACGTCCAGAAGCAAATCAAGAGGCCATCTCAGCATTTGCTCAATGGATCAGGGAAATTGGGCAAACACTCGATCGATGTGGGGGTCATTGAGACCCCATCGAGTCATTGAGATGGGGGTTGCTTCCGCAGGGTTTGAATCCATCTATCACCCTCCGTAAGTTCGGGGGTTTAGGTTTTAAAAATGCAATAATACATTACGTCTGTCAGTGTTTCCGTTTATTTTATTTTTATTCAGAAAAATATAAATGTCAAAAAATTTAATCGATCAAGGGGCGTCGCTTATAGGTCGCTCCAGGTGATCGCCAGCGATAGCTCGCTTTGCCAGTTCCTTCCGGTGGCTGCGGCAACGCGCAGCGGTCAGACCGGGAGAGGTGGCTCAGGGCATCGTGAGTGCCTCTGATAGGGAGGTCCTGGGTTTGAGTCCCGGCGGTGGCAGGATTTTCGACACTAGTCATAAAGCTGGATCGAATTCAGCAGTTGTCTGGAGGAGAATTCTAGCGGCCGGATGCTCTGATCGGTATTTTCCGTGCTTTCTCCTATCAGTACCAGACAAACGCCGGAGAAGTATCCTAAAAAAACGGGTTAAAGACCGCGAGCGATCCTTCCTTCCCCTTGCTTGTCCTATCCTCACACTTTATTTACATTTACACTTACATGCCAGGAAATATCTTGAGAGCTTGAAGCTTGTGTCAGTTGGGTGGTGCTCCGCTTGTGGGGAGATTCCTCGTCGGGAAAATCCCCGTTATCCGACAGGTAGGTTGACGCCGGTTCTCACCATCTAGTATGGGAATCACTCCTCTCTCGAGAAGAAACTGTGCACTACACTTTCGGAATTAATGACCTTAGTAGTTGACGCACCCGGAATAACTTATGAATCAATCTATCAATCAAAACGCTTTACTTTCGTTTTTAACGTCTCGCCCGCATTCTGCTGCCTTTGTGTTTATTCGACTAATAAATCTGATATTTTATTTTTCCTGAGAAATCTATTGTTTTCTACGTCATCTGCAATGGTATGATTCACTTTCTTTCCATAAGCTTCATTAATATTTTAGCTTCTTTTTGCTTTCGTGATTACATAATTTCACATCATATATCGCGAGATACTGAGGCATTCTGTACTACAATATAACTTCATTTTGTGAAAATCCACTTTGCCATGACATTTCCTCCATTATAAAAAAATCTACTTTCCTGTGAAATAGAGTTTCCATATTTATCTGACATGTTTTACATTTAAAGAGTAAATTCGAAAATAATGACCGCTCTTGCAACTCGTTGGCGAGTTCGAGATTTCTAGAACTTACCTACCTACGTACTTACAACAACTTACATACTACGGTCCCTTGTACATACATATACGGCCACTTCATTTTTAAATGTGTTTTTAACATTTAATTTTTTTTTTTTTTTTTTTCTTTGAATTACTTTTTTCCTTTAATATAAGGTATATTAAGAAATTATATAAAGATTTTAATTTAATCAAATGTACTTTTTTTCCTGAATCCGTTATTTCTGAATTCGTTCATTTTTTACCATTGTTGATAATTTTTATTTTAAAGACACGTTAGAGTACTAAATCATGAAAAGTACAAAATTCAATAGGTACATTCTAGAAAATTAATGAAACGAGAATTATTTTATGTGAAGATTTTTAACTTTTTTCATCTCTTCCCAATTCTTGTGTGTTAATGTACTATCAAAAAACCACAAACATTGTGTTAAAAATTAGTAATAATCCAAAATTAACTTCAACAATAACTTTTTCTTATAATCGTTGCGTTTCCATTTTTATTCATAGCCTCTAATTTTTATATCCTTAATTTCTATCATGGTACGTAGTTTATTTCGAGGAATGAATAATATAATTTTTCTAAGTGCACTTTTACCATTAAAACTTAATGCTTTAATTTTTTTCAATTTATTACAAAAATAATTTACGTAATCTGCATTTATTGAGGAAATTAGTGTCTAATTGTTTCCGTTTTTTCTGTTTCGCGATAAATATACATGCTTCGAATGTGCGAGTTTGCTGTCATAATAAAGCCCTTCTTCGTATTAATTATCGTTGAACAAGAAAATTCTATTCCACAACAATCATACTCGCAACTCTTGAATGACTCATGAGACCATGACATTTGATATTTGAAGTCTTCATTAGACATTCTGAATTCCCTACTCACGTAATAATGGAGGATATTCTGGGAGGATTAGTTGTAATAGTGTTCTGGTCTTTTATTGAAACAGGCACTACAATATTATTTTTTGTTATTATATTAATTTGACGGATCAAACAAACGTGCCATTTCCCACCATCTGGCCATCGCCCCAGCTGGGAAAAGTTCTAAACTCCCGACTGATCCCCCATTAAGTGTGGTGGTGTAGTGCGTGTTAGTGTTAGTGCGTGTGTATGGGGTGAGAATAGGACAAGGAAGAGGAAGGGAAGGTCGCGCGCCTGTTTGTTAGGGTACTGTTCCGGCATTCGCCTGGTGTTGATCGGAGAAACCACGGAAAACTACCGATCAGAGCAGCCGGCCGCTAGAATTCTCCTCTAGACAGCAGCAGTATTCGACCTGGCTCTCTAGCTAGTCGCCTAGGCAGTAACCTAGGCCCGAGCCACCTAAGACGGTAAACGTTTTGTGGATTGACTGTGAGTAATGAAGAAATAAGGAGACAATGAAAGTAGTACAACAAAATAATTCCGGATTTTTAATTTTGTCGTTCGTCGAAAAATGAGAATTATGTTACTCGTAATTCAGATAATATGAATATCAAAAACAGGAAATAGCTCCACCAGGCAAAATTCCCATTCGACACTTCGATTCTATATCCGCTCATTGCATTTCCTGTTTAAATGTTTGATAGTGTATATCACAAAGTTAACAATCATTTTGGTGTGCTCATTCTAAGACTGCAAACTTTTTAATTCAAAAAGAAACAAATTCTCACAAAATTACCGCTAAAGGGCGAAGGGCATACTATGAACGCAATTTTAGTAGGATAGAATATTATCAGAAATAATTGTTTTACAGATAAAAAATTTCATTAGAATGACTTTATTACATCTTTTCAAAGAAATTGTCTTGTCCAAGTTTCAAACTTGAAAATGAAGTAAAAGCATTAAGTTATTCTCAATATTTCATTTCATTCATATTTTTACAAATGTATTATAATTTTATGTAATACAAAAACAGAACATTATTTCATCACATTTAATTTTATTTTGAAGCATTTTAACAGACTTTATCCTTAAGACACAAAATTGCAGTAACGGATTGAAATAATTTTATTAGAATTCTGGCTCTCTACTGCCATAGGTAAGAGAAGGTGCTAAAAATTTCCCCGAATTTTCATAATCCGACAAGTATAGAGTGATATTCAGAATTATTTTCAAGTAGCGTAGAAAAAAACGATACGTGTTAAATTTGATTGTAATTACTACTTAATGATTGAACGAAAGAAAAATTATTTTAAGAATAATTAAATTGTATTCTCAAACAGGGAGACACTCACAATTCGATTTTTTAATACTTTGTTTCAAAATTAGTCACAAAACTAAGGATAAGGTATGTTTGCGTTTGCGCCTAGAATATCTCAGATTCCGCCTTCATGTCGAAATTTGTACCGCCTGAAGCAACACCCTTTTACGAGTACGTCGCCTCGAAATTACTTTTAAACTTCTTCTAGACCTTTTTCGAAAACCTTACGTAGCACAGCCAACTTTAACGAGGCTATTCGGACTTATCTTCTCGTTCTTTAAATTGTCCTCGTAAAACAGCGAGAACAAGGGTACGATGATTAGTAGACAGGGCATTAAGTCCAACGTTGTTATTTAGCTCGTGAAAATGCAAAAGTATTACGTATTCGCGCGCATCAGACTTGCAGGCTCTACTCTTCTCTCCAGTCTCGTAAAGGGTCCACCTTATCTGCCCCGCGCATGTGGTGATCTGCCAGCACTCGTCCCCCAGAACAGCAGTTTTGCCTTTGTGGCGATTAATGTCTCTCGCTGACCGTGTTTTAAGGTTCTGCCGAGTCATCCCAAAACACTCACCAGTTTGTACTTATTTCGCACAAGAATAATCGGTTTTTGGTTGGTGTGTCATTTCCATGTGAGTAAATGCGATGTAATTAAAGTACTCCATGGTATTTTTAAGAGCAACAATTGGTTTAAATTCCTTTCTGGTATGTTGTTTGCGATAACATTCCAGGTTGCGTAAATCGTGCCTTGAAACACAAATGTGTGTACCCGTATCGTGTTACCTTTAAAAAAGTTTTCGTTACTAGTTTTACCCGCCAGGCTCGAGTAAATTAAATGTTGCTACATAAAATTTTCTGAATGAATACTTTGCATTATTTCTCTTTCGGTATCTCGCAGTCGTATTCTATCTCCCTTTCTCTCTTCTTGTTTTGATCTGATGCGATCCAATACGTCATAGTGTCTCATTTCACATTCATACAGAATAATGTTTCAGGGCGTAGTAAATGTGTGATTTTTGTGAACTTTATAATGCATCTTTGAGGTAAACTGTATTAATGAAGAGCCAAACATTGCATCACACTTCCCTCACGCACCTACCTCACGCACTGCACCTACCTCACGCACGAGCCGGGACAGTATGCTGAAACAATATGCTAAATTTCCGTCATGTGGTGTCTCATTTGGTAGGACAATGAGATGACACATTTCCTTCGCGTTGTGACAAATAACTTGTGTCTCAATGCGGGCACCCGTGTGTGCACGACTTGCTTCGCTCTAATTAATGAAAGTGTTCCTTCGGTGCAGATCGAAGCAGCTGATCAAGGATGCCATCATGGACAACGACTTCTTGAAGAACCTGGACTCTAGTCAAGTGCGCGAGATCGTCGACTCCATGTACCCTCGCGAGTACCCGAAAGGCAGCTACGTCATCCGGGAGGGAGAAGCGGGTGAGTACAAGGTCTATAAACATCTATGTTGACAAAAGCTCTAATGCATCTAAACTGTAATAGACACATTAAGCTCTAATTCCAGGTGTATGCATACGTTTTTGTAGGTTGTTGTGGTAAAGAAAACACATAATTTTCAAGGGATTTTTTTTTTGTTTATTCAAAATATTGGCCATCGGCTTTTACACACTTCGCCCATCTTTCATGTAAGTTATGAATACCATGCCAGAAAAGGGCGTGTCTTTTATGGCAAACCGTTCGTCGAGCTATTTTCCAACTTCCTCGAAATTGCTGAAGTGCTGTTTTGCGACCGCGTGCTCCATTGATGCGAGAGGTGATAGTCAGATGGCGCAAGGGCGGGGGAGAACGCCGATTGCGGAAGTATGTCCCCTCCAAGCGACTTCAAGTTGTCTTTCACAGGTTTTTCTGTGTGAGGCGGCGTATTGTCGTGCATTTCCCGTTCATTTAAGTTGTGTGGGACCCATTTACTGAGTTTATTATCCCCATTGCTTGTAAGCGTCTGCTGATTGTTTCTGGTGACTCGTTTAATGCCTCGTTTAATCATCATCCAATAACGCCTGCAATTGCTCGTCTTTGCACTGTTGTGGTCTACCAGAGGGCTCACTGCCTCTCACATTGAAATCATCACATTTAAATTATCAAAACAATGTCTCACATGTTCTAATAGCTGGAGCGTGTTTACCATATGTTTCTGCCAGCAAATGACGACTTTCATCAGGCCTTTTTCTTCTGATTCAATCAGAAAAGCAATGCGTGACGTGAATGTTTTCTTTAGGCACAAACGTCGACAAGATCACTGAACAACACAACACAGAAGCTAGTGTTTAGCGAACTCAACTTGTGTTGTTGATAGTTTATGTCAAACGAACTAACTGACGTAGGGTCAAATTCATACATTGTGTACTGTTTGCTAGAGCCATCTCTTAGTGAAATCGGAAAAGACTCAAGCATACACCTCGTTTATCTCTGTATATTAATACAATAATTTAATTAACATTACACAGTAATTGAAAAAACCCGAAGCAATAAACAGCTAATTTTTGTGATTGAACCATCTAACTTGCATACAATGTTCAATACATTATTGAACAGTTATAAAGTAAATACGATATTTGAATAGTGTACAATCGTTATACAGTAGTAAGCATTGTTTTTCATAAACTTTAGAAAAGAAAATATCTAGTTAAATAACTCAAGTAGATGTTTATTGTATGTGTCTATCGCGAAGAAGGCAAATTCAAGACTGAATCACCAGCACCTTGAAAAGATAGAAGCCTTTAACAACATTACAAAAAAAATAGATAAAGAACTATTTAAGCTTCAATAATGTACTTCAATACCCTATGGTTTTATCTGGCAAAGTTGAAAGAAGGGGGGGGGGGTCGAGCCAAATCTCATGATATCTCACCAGGGGGGGGGGGAATCCTTAAAATCGCCTCACGTAATTTATGAAGGCTCCGTACCTAAATGATATCTTGTTACTAAAAAACTACCGATAAAATTCTGATTCTAAAACGTTGATACTTAGTATTTCGGCATAGCAGATGTAAATAACGAAATGGGTCAGTAGTGACTGAAATTTCCCCTTATGTATATTTTTACCTTCTCGTATACGTACGTGTATATATGGAGTATGGAGAAGGTTGTGTGAATCTGCGGAAAATTGATTTCGAAATTTTAATTGAAATCCTTGTTTTGGGGTCCCTTAAGTCTTATTTCAAAATCCCCCCCTGACGAAGAATTGAAATCTCCCGCCAGGGTGTCCCAATTCCCGCTGATAGGTCTTTAGCAAATGTAGATCGCTGCTAGAATATGGGTTGGAAGCCCCATGCCTCCGGATGTGAGAACCCGGGTGGCCCCTTGGGCTCTTGGCTTTGTGGTGGCAGGGACCGATATTAATAGGTATTGCGGAGGATTTTATTCCGAATGCAGTGACCTTCGTCAGCAGATCCGGTACCAAACCCGATAAGTTGTTGGTCTCGGGCTGACGGGAAGGGTTTGCGAAAGGTTCTGGGTAGATGGGCGTATCGCGATTTTTGCGTTTCGGCATCGGATTCCGGGCTTCCAAACACCAAATCAACGGTGCACTTGTGTACGGCCGTGGAGATAAAAGTAATACTCACTTGGGAAGTAAAATCCCTCTGGTGCCTGAAAAATCCCTAACAAGGGGAGTAAAACCGCTAACATGTGCCTTCAGTAGTAGGCCCCAAAAGGTTTACATGTCCGTCCGTCTGTGAACAACACTAGCGCCTAAACTATTCGTAGTTTTTTTTCTGAAATGAATATTCTGCAGTCAATCTGGCCCAACTCAAAGCTCTTTGCCATTTTGAAAAGAATTCTTTAAAGGTTTGGGGTACTTTACATAAAGACTCTGAAAGAGCCAAAATTTATTGCTTATTTATCTTTGAAAATAGATTTTTTACATGGGAGTTTTTTTTTCTCCCTTTCAAAATTCAAAATTTATTGCTTATTTATCCTTGAAAATAGATTTTATTACAAGGGAGTTTTTTGTTTTTTTTTCTCCCTTTCAAAAATTCAAAATTTAAGTAGTATATGACTTAGTGTAGGGATCACAGAATTTTGAAAATGTGCACACAATTCACTTTTCCCCATAGCACGTCATAAATTTATAAACTACATTAAAAAGACTAGTAAATAAATTGCCGTCATACGCAGTTTTTAACTGTTTTTTGACGTAAAATAAATAAATAAAAAAAAACGTTTTATCAAAAATGGCTCCAATTTTTTTCTTTAAATGTCTTGTAAGAATAGAATGGACTACATTTATAAAGACTACAGATACAACTTTAGTTTTTAATTAATGTCGTGTACATGCATTAAGGATGACGGAGGCTGATGTGGAGACGTGGCTGTTGCAGGTTCGCACCTGTACGTGTCGGCGGAGGGGGAGTTCGAGGTGATCAAGGAGCAGAAGGTGCTCGGCCGCATGGGGCCTGGGAAGGCGTTTGGCGAACTCGCCATCCTCTACAACTGCACCCGCACCGCGTCCATCCAAGGTAAGCACTTGCCGAACACGGCACTCCAGGATGGTTACATACGTTTGTTACTGATTCAATATATAATTATTGAATCAATTCCAATGAAACAAAGACTTGGAGTAATCAAAGCTGTAAAGAGCTTACTAGTCTCAGATATTATGTTAAATGTAGGACATTCAGGGAATGTCATTAACAGACGAGAAATATTGAATGCATTAATTAAGAAATAAGGCTGTATTTGTTTCATATTGACTAAAAAGATCGTTATAAACAACTCGTTAGGGCGCACGGGTTATTAACAAATGCAACAAAGATCTAGAGCAACGCAGGCATAGGTTTTTTGAAGTTATTGATGAAGTTATAAGGTGAAAGTTATTTTTTCTATTTTTAATGCGTAGTAAATTCCTTTAACGTTTACATGCAGTTATTGTTAATCTGTAGGTGTAATAAATTATTGAGTGTTTGACTATCCTCTGTCACGAACACACCACCTTAAACTTATGAATGTACGTTGTCATTGCGTATGCTTGTAAATATTTTAGAATACGCATTACTTTGAAAAACGTTTGACTGAAAACGTATCTTTAAATTTAATTAACGCTTCATTGTTGTTTTCTTGGTGGGAGTGCGAACTGCTCCTAGTTTTCCTGAACACAAATGTTCTTTCAATTCGCCGAAACGACGCGTTTATTTCCTTCACTTTCATTATTATTATTATTATTATTATTATTATTATTATTATTATTATGTGCATCAATAAATGATTCACACGCGTGTTCGGGCGAGTGCCAGTGGCGTCTGCCAGAGGGTTGCATTGGCTAGTTTTGTATTAATAGCCCTGATACTGGAGTAATGCGTAGTACATTCTAAAACATTGCCCAAAGCTAGTAGTTTCATTTGCCTCTTCATCTTCCCGCGAACAACATATCAGTAATTATCAAGAGGCATGAAATGAATTATATTTACGATTACTAAATTGTGTAAGAACACTAGGGAACCCAAGGGTGGGTGTGCGTGTGTGTGCTTTGGTTGGACACCTGCTTTGGGTGGATGGTATTGTGATTCCTAGTTATTGCTAATTGATTGCATTAACATCATACGTGTTGAAGTTGCACTTAATGTCTTAATCCCAATCAAGTTGACATGTCACAATATTGCACAGTCCTTAGTACACAATACTAAATGTCTCTGTAGAGTAGGCTTTAGCATTAAACTTCTTGATTCATTTCATTGACTCATTCTTACATACTTGAATTTTAAATGAATGTCTGCATACATTGCCATAGTCTTAAACGATGTCTGACAATCGTCCTTCATTGAATTAAGGCCATTATTCTTAATTTTCATAATAAGGAAGGGGAAGCAAGTAATTGTTATGCAACCAACCGCTTATATAAAAGTCGCAGTCCAGAATATTCCACACAATGGTTCAAGATTTAGAACACCGTACTTTCTCGATCCAAACTTCCTTAATTGTAACTGCAAACTCGAATATAACTTGTCTTAGAGCTCACCGCAGAACATAAGTTGGCCAATGTTAGCACCCTAAAGCTATTCAGTAGAACTGAAGTTGCTAGTCTCGCTATTCATGATGTCAATTTGACCTTTCGTATACAAATCAGTCGAAGCGTATGGCAGTCTTTAGGCGGTGTCGGCAAGGATGTGAATGAAACTAGAAGTTACTTTCAGATTTAACCAACGAAGTTTCTGTCTGTCGGGACTTACAGTTTGAATGAAACGTTGTAAAGACAGGTGCTGCCCTTCTCCTTTGAATATATATCAATAGAGGTGCAACGCTTACCAAGTATTCAGTTATTCCACTCCTGCAACCCTTCTCATGAAAAGTCAGTGGAAGCCAAACACGACCATCTCAGCATGAGTTTTGTGGGTCGCCAAGGAACACACTATAAACGTAGAAAGTGAGCTAGTCGGCATGAAAGCAGTTTACTTTAAACATACTTACTGTTTGATTTTGTTATCTTTAGGGTTTTCAACGTAAATTAAGTACCATGGTTTTAGAACGTTTATAAATGTTTAATACAAGAATTCAACTTACACAATTACACTTTATGGAAGTTACAATGATTTTAATTTTACAAAAACAGATATTGACCGTCAGACCTGAACGTAAACTTTAACTTAAATATCTAGTATCAAAATTTTATAACTACGACCAGAAAGAAATGCAATGGAACCCCGATGTTCTGAAGTAACTGAAGGTGTGGTCTCTTTGGATACGGAAATGTTTCGATTATCCGAAAAACTGCACCGTACATATACAAATGCATCTATAAGATTACCAGACACAATGCAACGTAGCGTGCGATGCGAGAAATTGGCAACGTAGCGTAGCAACATGAAGAAGAGGTAGTGTTGCGAACAACGGAGTACGCACGTACCACATAACCGATCGCAAGCGATAGTAGTTGCTTCATTGCGTAGAAGAGTTGAAGCGCAGTTTGTGTCTCTGCTGTTAACGGGTATTCTACGTGAAGTATTCAGAATTGGGTTAGCTTGCACTATGTTCATGATTTTTCGTTCACAAATTAAATGAATACAAATCAGGTGTTTTTTGTTTATTTTTTCCTTCGAACCGAATTTTGTTCGGATTATCCGAAATTTCCGATTTGCGGGGTTCGGAGTAGTGGGGTTCTACTGTATTATGTAACGGTGCAATCGTCTTATCTATTTTGCAATATTTCTTATTGATACAGATCGTCATAAAATGTACGTGATAATATAATATTCAGGTAAATTCATTCAATGACATGTTCTTCTTTCAGTACTGAAGATTCGCAACTGAAATAAATATTCCAGAATTGAGTAAGACATGTAACTCATGTGCTGCGTATGTGCTAGGCAGCACATGAGTGCTGCCTATGTGCTCACTATTTCTTTTATTAGGACATCAACAAGGCTGGCTGACAGACTGTCTGGCTGACTGACTGACTCACTGAGAGACTGATAGACTGGCTGTCTGACTGACTGACTGGCTGTCTGACTGACTGACTGACTGACTGACTGACTGACTGACTGACTGACTGAATGAATGAATGAATGAATGAATCCACGAATAAATGAATGATTTTAAATGAGTGAATAAATGAATGAATGAATATATTTAAAAAAAGGTCCTGAAGTCTGCCCGAAAAAAGGTCCTGCCGCGTAGCACCGCTGTCCACCGCTGCCGCCCCGTGCAGTGAAAGCGGCCGGCGGCGCGCTGGCGCTGGCGCTGGCGGCGGCGGTGCGGCTTCAGTGTGTGCTGGCGGCCGCGCCGTGCCGGGCCGGGCCCCCAACGCTGGCTTGCGCTGTTGCAGTGGTGACGGACGCCAAGGTGTGGGTGCTGGACCGGCGCGTCTTCCAGCAGATCATGATGCGCACGGGCCTGCAGCGCCTCGAGGACAACGTCAACTTCCTGCGCAGCGTGCCCCTGCTGCGCAACCTCTCCAACGACCTGCTCGCCAAGATCGCCGACGTGCTCGAAGTGGTGAGTGCCACGCCCCCCTCCCTCCCCCTCCCACCTGCGATAGCTCGCCGCCAACATTGCCTTCGATCTCTGAAGCGGGAGGTCCTGTGGTTCGAGTCCCGATCGTAGCGTAATTATCGAGTAGGTAGCCTGAAATCAGTCACCGTGTGGATGACTAATCTAACGGCCGGCGGCTCTGATCGGTAGTTTCCATCTTTTCAGCGGTCAACGCCTGGCGAATGCCGGAGCAGGATGCTAACAAATGGGCCACGGACCGCGCGCGAACGTTTCATCCTATCCTCTCCCCTTTCTCTCATTCACACACATACACACTTAAAAGCTCTATTCTACTAAACACGTCGGGAGTTTAGAGATTGTCCCGACTGGGGTGGTACCTCCTGCAGAAGATACTTGCGGGGAGAAATCCTCCGCGCGTCGACGTGTATGTCGGCGCCGGATCTCACATCCAGCGGGGAAAGGACATCACCCCCTCCAGTCATTCACTACACTAATGGAACGAATGGCCATGGAAGTTAGGCTGGAAAAAACAATGAATCAACCCACGCGACCTCAAGGACCCCTGTACGTAAACGAGCTCCCAAATCTTCTTTTGGCTGTGAATACTTCTAGAATCACCCACCAATTTCGATTGGCCACCTTATGTCTGAAATGCACAGAAATCAGCGGAGCCGTGTTGTAGTAGTTAAATGTCAAACAAAGCTCTAAGCTCCCAACCGATCTCCCGGAATATGTAGTAGTGTATGTCTCTTGGCTGTCCGGGAGAAGCCGCGTCGGTTTGATCGTCGCTGACGTTTCGGCCAACATATTGTGGCCTTCCTCAGAGCGTACTGCAGCAGTACGCTCAGCACTTATTAGTAGATGGGCGATAGAGTACAAATAATGGAATCCCGCCGAATTCTGCAATTCTGAGGGTGGCAAAATAGGTATTATAAAACGTTATTTACTAGATGGCTAAAATATCTACTTATAAAATAAAATAGAGACAATACGAAAACAATCGATTTTCTTAAAAGAATGCGATTAACCAATCACGATATAGATTATGAAGGCTGTAGGTAAATGAAGAGATGAAATGACATGAAGTGGCGAATAAGAAAGGTTTTAAGGGGCACATTCGTCGAATGTATTATTGAGTCGAAACCAACCGCGGAGAATACTGAACTCATCAGCTGGCGAGCTAGTAAACAATGTGTAGAGTGTTCCCGGAAATTGGAAGGAAGGCAGAACGCGTTGGATCGTGGAGCGTGGATTCTCTTCGTGAGGCAGAAAGAGTTTGGACACGGTGGCGATCGCGTCGTGAGGCGGAGCTGATATTTTCGAGTGACGAGATTTTGTTTCAAAAAGTTTTATTTAGCAGTATATGGACGAGTAATTTAGAAACACCAAGTGCGATTTCCAGGCAGGTTGCGTTCACCGGCCAAGAGGTGACGTCTCCGCGAAAAGGAAAGTAACTTAAAATTTAAAGTAAGAAGATAAAATAATGAGTTATAAACATTTTTTATGTTTAAATGATGGTTAGTTTAAAAATATTAAGCTTATATCACGCATGAACAGTGTTAGTGATTATTAGTTAAGATGGTATAATGAATCGGGAATGGTTAAGTGTAAGATGGACTTATATTGTAATTCTTTTGTTGGCGTGTTTTAATTTATGTGTTAGCAAATCACTCACAAATCATTTTAACGTGCATTACTTTTTTATTAAACATTAGTTTCATTATTAAAACGAAATGACTGTTATTATTATTATTATTATTATTATTATTATTATTATTATTATAAATATTTGCCGTTATACATATCTAATTTTATTAAATTCTTAGTCATTCACTAGGCAAGATCGTCAACCCAACCGATTATAAATGACTACGATCTGCATACTAGACATATCCGGACGATCGAGTTACAAAATAAAGTACAAAAAGGACAAATAATGTAAATCAGGCAACTATTCGCGAATGAACCTTATTCTGGGGGCAACTAAATTCAGCATCATATATAATTAATCACAGATGGTTTTTTAATGCTTGATGCGTGAACTACAGGAAAAATCCAAGGTTTATTATGAAAAACAGGCATCGTAAGTACTAAATTTGAAGAAATCAGTATGTTTGAATATATAGAGCAAACAAGTGTAAGTTGAATTAAATGCAAGGTGCATAATCTCGAAAATGAAAAAATAACACAAAAAATAATATGTACCAAAACCTCGTAAAACTTCATTTCATGACGTGAGAAATGGAGTCTTACTAAGGAGCATAAATGACACAACAGTTATTTATATATCAAGGGTGTTATAAGGGTCCCAAAGATCTAACTATGATCATTAGAACCAGTTAATGCCTGTGGTACATACACAATTTGATTTTTACCTAATTTTAATTATTCGTGTTTACTAATTAACTAGTTGTTAAGTTTACTCGGTTTGTCACTTCATATTTTCGTCCCACAATTCCTCTGCATAATTCCCTCTCATAATTCCCTCCGTAAGAGAACACGAAGCAACATTCAACTGTTTTCATATTTCCATCCTAACCAATACTCTCGATCCAATACTCTCGAAGTTGTACAGTGAATATCAAGCTCCGTATAGAAGCAAATAACAAGCTATAACGTATCAGTAAATAATAAATAATTTATGAGCCGACTTACGAGCTTGACGAGGCATATAATCAGGATCAGAACAGAATCCTTCATCAGAATCGTTATTAACGTAATTTGCGATTATGATGGAACCAACAAGTATTATGCAGCAGTTAAACCGTGGAGGTGATAAAATGTGCAGATAAAGGGACGATGTTTTTGAAGCAGAGGTCGTTAAGGCGTTGGCAAGGGGCGGGGGTGAATGTGCTGACCGTGTCCTTGGCGCCAAAAGGCCCCAGCTCAACTCTCTAAAGCTATTAGGAAATGGAGGAATCCATTGGCAAACCTGGATTTGTAAATGAGCTCCGGGCGCTAGGATCAAGGTACACATTTTCTGACGAACATAACATGCATTGAAAGATGTCTCGCTCAAATCGGTTTTATGTAATGTAACAAATAATTAATTCGTTTTAAATATGTAGGCAGTTAGTTTTTGTAGTCAATCACTGCTTAGCAATGTTATTTCTTAAGAACAAATTATTACAACGTACTACTAGCACTAGAATGACCAAGGCCGACAACGGTCGACGGTTTACAGATTGTGTAAATTTACAAAACGTGAATTTGTATTCAATATTTTATCACCTCAGTCCTTGACGTCACTTTGACACTGGCAGTACCATCTTGGGTCTGTTGCATATTTATACACGTTTTGCTAATCGTCTCTTCCTGTTACTGCGAAAGTACTAGTGAGATTCTGAGATTGTATCGTTTCATTTATCATCCGATTTTTATTTCCGGTTCCACAGAATTACAAGACTTACTCTATCAAGCAAACAATTACTGTTTCACAAGGAATCTCCTTACCACCCCCTTTTAACTTTCTCGCATACGTACGTATATACGCAATAATTTACGTAGTATAGAGAAAATTATGTAATGCTCCGCGAAAAACGGCGAATTTTCGACAGAAAAAATTCATTGTCGAGCCGTGAAAACAAGAAAGTGGATAAATATAGATGCTAAATTAAGATTAAAAAATTACGTGGTGCAGTCAGAATTCCAGTTTTGTGGGTCCTTGATGACGGAAAAACTAATTGAAAGCACAACGTCCGTCTGTCTGTGAACACTGCTAGTGCCGAAACCATGCATAGGATTTTTTCCAAACTGAAGAAACCTCTGTCCATCCGACTCTAGTTGAAGCTTTGAGACTTTTAAAAACACTCCTTCAAATTTGGGGGTATTTTACATACAGCCCCGGACATTTTCAATCTTTTCTCAAAAAAGACTCCAAATTTTTTCTTTAAATTTCATGTAAGAATAGGGTAAAATACAGTAATAAAGGTGGCATGGGACCGATTTTCGCGCTTAACTCTGAATTTTCGAAATATTTTCTTTAAATTGTGTGTAGTGGTAGTCTCAAATGCAGCGTATCCGATGACATAAACGCCATATTGCTCTATTCTTTCGTTTTTTCAAACATTTATTTCAAAAATGTATTTTTACTTGTCTCTCACGTCAGAAATATTTACACTGGAGGCGATTTCTTCACTTTACTATATTTATGAGTACATGTGCTTGAAATAATGTCAAATACAGTTTCTCGAAAACTCAACAGTTTTCTGTAAAATGAGTCTAAATTCTGCATTTTCAGAAATGCTGAAACGCCATTTTCTCAAAAATGGCTCAAATTGTTTCTTTAAATTTTCCAATGGATAGTGCTGTTTAATATGACGTAAAGTTCATTTTGCTGTATTCCTTTGTTGTTATTTTTTTTCAAAAAATACACAAATGTAAATCGCCATTTTCTTAAAAACGGCATCAAATTTTGCAATGAAAATCGCTATTTAGCCATCTTTAATATATTTAAAACATAATTTAGGTTCTTCTATTTGGAAACCGAAAAGTTGCGAAAATTTCAAAAACATTTTCTTTGGGCCGCAATAGATAGACGCAGGCAAGGAGGAAAGGCAAAAGTGTCAAGTACCAGTTCCCACCAAGGAAATTAGAACACTTTACTACGAGAAAGTATGTGCTATTCTGTAGCATCTCTAGTTTATTTTCTCACCCTTACTCCGTAATGAGTGAGTTTTGTTATCGCGCGCCAAAAATTGTCCAAT
Source organism: Teleogryllus oceanicus (assembly GCA_964035755.1). Lineage (NCBI taxonomy): Eukaryota > Metazoa > Arthropoda > Insecta > Orthoptera > Gryllidae > Teleogryllus > Teleogryllus oceanicus. The sequence continues at coordinate 13,845,118 of CAXIVR010000004.1, read as the reverse complement.
TTTCGGCAAAAAAACTTTTATTGTCGGGCCATAGTAACGAAAACTGTGGATAAATCTTGTTCTTATATATTAGTAAGTTACTTCCTCTTACACATTGCGCAGTCAGAATCCAAGCTTTGTGGGTCCTGTCCGTCCGTTCGATTGTTCGTCCGTCTGAATGTACATCCGTCTGTCTCTCTGTCCCTCTGTCTCTCCGTCCTCTGTCCGTCCGTCCGTCCCTCTTCCCCATTCGTCCCTCTGTCCGTCCGTCCCTCTGTCTGTCCATCCGTCCCTCTGTCCATCCGTCCCTCTGTCCGTCCGTCCGTCCGTCCGTCCCTCTGTCCATCCGTCCCTCTGTCCGTCCGTCCCTCTGTCTGTCCATCCGTCCCTCTGTCCATCCGTCCCTCTGTCCGTCCGTCCCTCTGTCTGTCCATCCGTCCCTCTGTCCATCCGTCCCTCTGTCCGTCCGTCCCTCTGTCTGTCCGTCTGTGGTCAACGCTAGCCCAAAACCGTTCAGCCGTTTTTCTCCAAAATTGATATTCCTCGATCAATTTAAAGATACTCAAGACTCCCTCAGTTTAAAACGGATATTGTGATTGTTGAGGGTACTCTACATGAAGCTTCAACATTTTCAAAATTTTGTCAAAAATGACTCCACTTTTTTATACTATGTCGTCGGAGAAAATTGCGCGAGTGTCATTTTCGTTAAAATCCCAGATTTTTCGAAATTTGCAAAAAAATTCGAGATCTTCCTGCAACTATAGAGTTGAATATAGAGATTTTTTCGTTCATGAAATCTATTGTTTGGGAAGTATATTTTAAAAAAAAAATATTGTAAAGATCATGTACAATTTTTCGAAAATATGAGTGTGAGATTTCTATTGATAAGAGTTAACCCCTTTTGAAACTCCTCTCTCTCGAGCTCGGACATTGTGCATCGGCTGCTCCGTAGGGAGATGCACCACGTGACCTCCTCCTCGCAGTTTCGTGCTAGGCCGCGTGCTCGTAACTCGGCCGCGTGCCCGCTTGTGCCAATTCCTGGCCAGCCGCAGTGATGGACGACGGTCTGCGCGCACGTCACCCCGCCCCACCCCGCTCCGCCCAGTCCCGGGCTGCTCCGCCACGCCACAGCACCGCCCCACCTTCGCATCGCACCACCCTTCCCCGCCCCTCTCCCCGCCACGCTACGCACCCGTTCCTCGCCCCGCCCGCCACGCCCCGCTACGCCCCGCCACGCCCCGCCACGCCCTCCCCGCCCCGCCCCGTCCCGTCCCGTCTCGTCCCGCCTCGTCCCGCCTCGTCCCGTCCCGTCTCGTCCCGTCTCGTCCCGTCTCGTCCCGTCTCGCCCGTCTCGTCTCGTCTCGCCCCGTCTCGTCCGTCTCGCCCCGTCTCGTCCGTCCGTCCCGTCTCGTCCTGTCTCGTCCCGTCTCGTCCGTCTCGTCCGTCTCGTCCGTCTCGTCTCGTCTCGTCTCGTCTCGTCTCGTCTCGTCCCGTCTCGTCCGTCTCGCCCCGTCTCGCCCCGTCTCGTCTCGTCTCGTCCCGTCTCGTCACATCCCGTCCCCTCCAGCCCCCCCCCCCCCCCGGCTGCCCCCCACGCCCCGCCACGCGACGCACCTCGCCACTTCTCCCCGTCCCGCGTCGTCCCGCCCCATCCCACCCCGTAACACCCAGCCCCCCGCCTCGCCTCGCCTCGCCTCGCCTCGCCGCGCCGCGCCGCGCTGCGTGCCTCTCGAGTCCCTGGGGAGCGGCGCGCTCTGCCGTTGCTTTCGACTCCGTCGGTGCCCCGTCGTCGCACGTCGGCTCGTGCCGGAAGCACATGCCAAGGCACTCGCGCACTTGAAATGATGCTTATAGAAATAAACATACTTTCCGATCCACCCACTCCATACCCTCGGCATTCGCCGAGCGCCGAGCTCCTGCTCGGCCAGCCCCGAACACCTGATGTGCTCGGTGCATGTTTGCTTCCGTTGATGTGTCCTGAAAGCGACACGCGGTGGGTAAGGCGAGCACTGAATGTTCGTCGCTCGGCAAATATCAATCAACTCATCCACACTACTCGGGATTGGTTGCTCCCTACTCACCGCATACTAAATGTGTGCAGCCGCCTTAATGTGCTGTTTCTGTAACAACTTCAACATGTTTAAAGTATTAAGTTGTGTTATTGCTATTAAAGTTTATATTAAAGGGGATGTTTTGCTTTCCCATTTCATATTCACAAGATAGAAAAAATATAATTACATTTAATTACATTAAAATATAATAATATTACATAAAATATAATTACATTAAAATATAATTACATTAGTTTGAAAAAATGACGGCAATCGCCTTCTTAAAAATATGGTATTATATTTATTTATTTGTTTGTTTCTGGAGGACAAATATTCAGTTTAGTTTTGCTAGAAATGTTGCCTTCTAATATATTTATATTTGACTCTCTTCTGCTTTTTTGCATGACGTAAGAATATGAAATACAATAAGGCAGTATACCTAGCTAATATTGAAATCAGCAAAATTCTACAGGTAAATAGATATATCGATATTTTTGGATCTGGAAACATGAAACGTTTTCATACTACACGTGAAGAAGTGGTCGTCTTAAAATAAACTCATTCGAAAACAAACCCCCGTTCCATGAGAATAACTAGTAAGCTATCCCTTTTCGAGGCACCCAATACATTAATATTTCGTAAACTGAAAACAAAAAATCAATGATTTCAAGCTTTGAATTGGATGTTCGTCAGTCTCTTGTCGAGGAACCCTGGACTGGGAGGGATGACTCAGTGCATCCATGCAGTGCCTCTGACTGGGAGGTCCTAGGTTCGAGTCAGGACGGAGCAGGATTTTCGACACTAGCTTGTTAGGACGAATTCAGTCGCTGTCTGGAGGAGAATTCTAGCGGCCGGCTGCTCTGATCGGTAGTTTTCCGTGGTTTCTCCGATCAACACCAGGCAAATGCCGGAGTAGTACCCTACCAAACGGGCCACGAACCGCGCGCGATCTGTCCTTCCTCTTCCCTTGTCTTATCCTCTCCCGTTTACACACACACTTACACTCACATGCACTACACTACCACACTTGCCGGGAGACCGGTCGGGAGCTTAGAGCTTGTCCCGGCTGGGGCGGTGCCCCGCTGGTGGGAGAGTCCTGGTTGTGGAGAAAATCCCGGCAAGTCGATCCTCGTGGGTCGATGCTGGATCTCGTCTGCCAGCGAAGGAAGATCACTGCCACCTCACGCGCTGAAAATATGAACAACGCTCAAGAGACTAAAGACATTATCAGTTGACGCGCCCGGGATCTCTACGCAATTAATAAATCGATGTTTCCGGAAATATATTTTTTATGTGTTTATTGTTAAAAAACTGTTCGTGAGGTACGGGGGAGTACAATCTGAGATTGATCTCCAGAATTCCTACTTCTCTCTTTTGGCTACGGTATTGGCTTAATATAAAAAATAAAAATAAAAAACATATGGCATAATATTCTGGGGAAGCTCATCCTTTAGTGCCCAAACATTTAGATTGCAAAAGAAAATTATCCGAATAATGAAAAAATGCCTTCCACGCGATCCGTGCAAGCCTCTTTTCATTGAGTTTGGAATCTTACCATTGCCTTGCCTATTTATTTATGAGTCTGTAGTATTTGTCAAAACTGACTTACTTAACGGTGGGAACTTATTTTCATGTAATACTGATATTTATACACACGACGTAGAAATCATGTTCATCAAGTGTCAGTATCAACAGTTCACTACAAGAAATCCACATTCAATACATGTACGTTACTTTACAACGCATTGCCAGATGAAATTAAACAATTAAAATTGGTACACAATTTTAAGTTAAAAATAAAATATTTTCTGCTGCAAAACTATTTCTATACAATTAGAGACTATACTGATCGTCAAAAAGAAAAATAATATTTACTTGAACAAAGCCAAGATATAGTACGATGAATTAGTTTATATTTGCATTGTATAAATTTAAAAAAGACTCAATATACCTGTAACAAGTAATGTACCTCAGCTTCCGGGTCGATGCCCCCATCTCCATCGGGTTTTTGTCCAGTTTCCCTGATCCATTGAGCAAATGCTGAGATGGCCCCTTGATTTGCTTCTGGACGTAAATGTAGCTTCACCATGCGCACATTTTGTTGAGCTTCCCTTTTGCTTGTAGTGATAGTAGAGCTTAGGGTGAGTTTCTATTTTGTTAACAATACAGAAAAATCAAATCTGTTCGTTGGTTTACCGTTAAAAATAAGTTTTCTATAATTCGACAACGAAAATATCTAGTTTTTGAAATGTTAATCTCTCGCTTTTTTAAATTTTTTATTATTATTATTATTATTATTATTATTATTATTATTATTATTATTATTTTTCATCTTTCAACTATTAATAGTTAAATTGTAGGGAAGGGATTCTGAAACTCAAGAAAGTGTGCACAGATGAGTTTCTCCCCCTCACGTCACATAAAGTTTTTGACTGTTTTTGACTGAATAAATAAATAAAAAAAAAGGAGGAGTAGAAGTTATGAGGGGGGTATTTTTGTTTCGACTTCATTTTCTGCTCCGCCCTGCACATTACTGAAGAGTCCTGGACAGCGGCGGCCCCAGGGGCGAAGGGGACGGCGAGGGCAACGCTCGCGTGCGCCCCGCGCTGCTCATATTTTTCCGGTGACAAGCGGCCGCCATAATGGCAATCGGAACAAATGAAGGCGGCGCGCGCGCACAGCCTGCGCCTTTTGGCCGCTCGAGCGCGCCACTGCCGTTGCGTAGGCGGGGCGCAGTTGGTCCCCAAGGGCAAAATTTGACACTAAATTGTTTTACATTACTTTTTCAAAAATAATAGATATACTAGAATATTATTAATCTAATTATTATTACGTGTATTCCACACGTTACTAATCATTTTTTAAATATAAAAATAGCTTATTTCTGGATCTCAACCTCGCAATGCATTACATTACATCATATGTAAGCCTGGGTCTGTGAAAAAGATGTTCACGATTTCTGACCGTTTATTACGTACAAAGAGAGAGGTTAAAATCACACAGAATATCAAATAGTAAAATTAGTAAGTATTTTTTGTATATTTCAATAATTATTCAAATATTATTAGAATTTGATATTCTACACGCTTCTGACCGTCCGTATCACTGAACGAGGCATTAAAAAGAGCTACTCCCCTCGCCAACGAAATATAATTTACAGAAAGGCCTTTAAATTTAAAAGTTTTTAAATTACTCTTAACAGGATGGGAGGGAGGCCCAGGGGGCCTCCAAAATTTTAAGGACTTACGACGCATCGAGTTTAGCACAACTGAACTCGGGCGAATGCCGGAGCAGTACCCTAGAAAACGGGTCACGGACCGCGCGCGATCTTTCCTGCCTCTTCCTTGTCCTATCCTTCCCCCTTTCACACACACACACACACACACACTTACACTAACATGCACTACAGGACCGGGCAAAAACGCCCTGACTTATGTCGTTCGTTGTCGGCGGCGAGGTCAGGCCCGCCGATACTGCTGGTTCCGCTAATCCCAGTTCCGACACTGCCATTATCGAGAACGAACGATACCGAGACTTGGCCTGTTAACGAGGTGCCCAGACCGCGTCGAATGAATGCTGGAGACGCAACCGAATCTCTCACCACCGTTTATCGCTCAAACTCCGGGCGGGCAGGCGGCAGGCAGGCGATTCCACGTATTGGAGCCTTTACAGGTAGAAATCTTTTCTGCACTTCGTAGTTCGCAGTGATGAACGTTTGAGATTTTAAAGTATACTTGTGATATACTTCAACTCTTTTTCATTCTGCGAATTTTGATTTTTTTAGTATATAAATGTTTATGGTATTGAAGATCGAACCATGCGCATTTCTGGAACATAAAATTTGGGGGAGGAAATATCAAAGGAAGTGTATAAATTCTAGTACCCCCGCGGAATTTTAGATTAAGCTACATTTTTAATAGATTTATTGAAGTTAACAGGAGGTTAGCGGTAGATTAACTGCACTAGAACTTGACCTATTTTCTTCATAAATTCAATAACATACTCGGGCCAAAATCCAAAAAACTATCAAACAGTAAAGTGATTTAAGTATTGACATTGTCTATACTGAATGTTCATTACCTCTAGTACCAATTTTGGTACGACAATGCTGATTGGACGAAAGATTGTCCAACAACGGTCAGTGGTTGCCTTAAATCCGGCTACTAGCTCGAATAGCCTGAGAAGAAATGGAAAAAATTAATCAGTGTAGTTGACGATAATATTCAATCGTTTCGGTGATGTTCTCTTAAGTACGTCTCCAGCCTCTCAAGGAAGCTAAATCTCTGATTGTATAGACAACGTCATCGTACCCCTGCTCCGAAGCACTCCTGAGTAAATTCAGTCTAGTTAATCCGTCGAAATTAGAATAAAGCTGATGGCTGTGCTTGAAAATATCGGCGAGGACATGTCTCCCCTCGCGTGTTAGATATACAGAATAACTAATTTTGGGTCTCATCGAAAACATGGATCAACGCCTGACTCGGTACCGCTGTTTCCCCGATTGATTTCGTCACGCTACTTCCTTGTGCCTTGTGCCGCCGTTTCCCGCGAATGGGCCTAGTGCGCGCCGGTGTCGCTCATTTGGGGAAGTGCCCCGTCGCTCGCGGGCCGGTTATTGCCCTGCTTTTACGTCAACGAGCGCGATTTATTCGCAGCTGCGGGCGCTGCTCTGCGTCGCCTCGCTGTTGCTTCCGGCCCAACCCTGGATGCCGCGGCGCTCGACGAATCTGTCACCCTCACCGAGCGGCGCGCGTTGATTGCGAATTATTGCGTCATGCGTCAGAGGGTTCCTTTTATTTCGTGTGGATGGAATTGGTAGGTGATTCTGGCTTCTTGTGGAAATATTGCAGTAGAAATTAATTTTACCGAAACGGTGGAATTATGACTCGTTTTGAACAATAAATTACAATTATTATTTTTTGTTTATTTGTGTATTACCAACGCTGGTTGAAGTGAGGGATAAGGATATACCTTACGACTTGAGCGTGCCAGTGATTGGCGGGTCGCGGGTTCGATCGCCACCTCGTGCTAGGGACTTGTCTGATGGGTTTAACACAAACAAGAGTGTGGCGCCTGGAGGGATTGAAATCGTAGGTCGACTGCTCTGATCAGTAGCTTCCCCTATTCCTTACAAGCAAATGTTGGATCAGCATATTATAATATTGGCCCCGGACCGCGAGCAATCTTACTTTCATGTCATGTCATTCCCGTCATGGGTACATTACCGGTCCTCGTATGCCCCATCCCATCTCGGAAACGTCCCACAAACGTTGGAAGACTAAAGCGGGATGTAAAATCAGAAAAAAAGAAGTTGTATCCGATTTTATCTATTCGTAAAAAACACTAAAATGTCGTGAGTGACGTATGGGGGAGAAGTATAATCTCACGTTTTCGCCAGCTCCAAAACCCCTATCCAAACTTTTCCTTATATAGTATACTGATGAGTAAAATTGACAAAGAAGTAAATTTACCAATATATGAAAATTATAAATATTTCTCCCCAGTAATAGACAAAATTATTCGCATCGGTAAACGATCCACAGTTTTGATTTTATGCAACTCACAACCCCGGCTCTACTAGCAAAAGAAGAGCTCAAAAAACGTGCGCATAGTGAAGCTACATGTATGTCCAGTAGCAAAACAAGGGGCCATCTCAACATTTGGTCAACGAATCAAGGAAACTGGACGAAAAACCTAATGGATGTGAGGGTTGATTGATTGGTTAGTGATTCTTGGCGCGTGAACTGCTAAGGTAGTTATTTCCGTAAACGTAGTGCATATTTTATCACTGGCAGTGGCGATGATCTTCCCTCCTAAATGACGAGATCCGACGCCGACCTACTCGTCGTCAAGCAGTGTTTCCGCCAAATCAGGCATGTCCAACCAGCGGAGCACTGCCCCTGCCGGGACAAGCTCTATGCTCCAGATAGGTCTCCCGGCACGTGCGAATAGTGTGGAACTTGTGAGTGTGAGTGTGTGTGTGTGTGTGAAGTGAGGGGTGAGTATAGAACAAGGAAGAGGAAGGAAATACCGCGCGGGTCCGTGGCCCGTTTATTATAATACTGCTCCGGTGTTCAATTGTTTGTTGATCGGAGAAACGACGGAAAACTAGCGATCAGAGCAGCTGGCCGCCAGAACGGCGACTGAACGGCGACTGAATTTGTCATAGCTGTCCAGCTAGTGTCGAAAGCTCTGCCACCTTCGGGACTCGAACTCTAGGAGGTCAGAGGCTGTGCAGTGACATTCGTTGATGTCCTAAAGGTCATTGACCTGGAAGCCGGAGTCCATTTACCGGGAGCGGTAGCTCAGTGCATCAACCGATGTCACTGCAGCGCCTTGACCGGGAGGTCCTAGGTTCGAGTCCTGACGGCGGCAGGATTTTCGACTCTAGCTTTTCAGCTAGGTCGAATTCAGTCGCTGTCTGGAGGAAATTCTAGCGGCCGGCTGCTCTGATCGGCAGTTTTCCGTGGTTTCTCCGATCAACACCAGGCGAATGCCGGAGCAGTACCCTACCAAACGGGCCACGGACCGCGCGCGATCTTTCCTTCCTCTTCCTTGTCCTATCCTCTCCCCTTACACACACACACTTCACTAACATGCACTACACTACCACATATTCCGGGAGACCGGTCGGGAGCTTAGAACTGGTCTCGGCTGGGGCGGTGCCCTGGTGGTGGGAGAGTCCTGGTTAGGGTGAAACCCCACTAGCCGACGGTAGGTCGGCGCTGGATCTCGCCATCCAGCGGGGAAAGATCACCGCCATCTCCCGAGAAAAACATGCTCTACACTAACGGGACTAATGACCAGGAGCAGTTGACGCGCCCGGAGACACGAAACAATCAATCAATCAACCTGGAGTCCATTTGTTGTTGCAGGTGTACGTTCCCAGTGTGTTAATTGTTTTGTTTTGTTTGGTTGCGCGGCAGGAGTTCTACCCGGCGGGCGCGCACATCATCCGGCAGGGCGCGAGCGGCGACACCTTCTTCATCATCAGCGGCGGCAGCGTGCGCGTGACGCAGCGCGCGCCCGGGCGCCGCGAGGAGCCCATCCGCACGCTGGCGCGCGGCGACTACTTCGGCGAGCAGGCGCTGCTCAAGGAGGACTGCCGCACGGCGTCCGTGATCGCGCTGCCGCCCGGCGTCGAGTGCCTCACGCTCGACCGCGACTCCTTCATCCAGCTCATCGGCGACCTCAGCGAGCTGCACGAGCGCGACTACGGCGACGAGAGCCGCGGCCTCGCGCGCCCCGCCTCCGCCGCCAGCGTCTACGACGCCGAGCTAGGTGCCTACCGCCCCGCCTCGCCACTGCTCTGCTCTCCTCTGCTCTTCTCTCCTCTGCTCTACTCTTCTCTGCTCTCCTCTCTCTGCTCTGCTCTGCTCTGCTCTGCTCTCCTCTCTCTCTTCTCTCCTCTGCTCTTTTCTCTTCTCTACTCTTCTCTCTTGTTCTGCCTGCTTTTTTTTTTCTCTCTCTTCTTTCACCCCTTTATCCTCCCTCCCTTCAAACCTTCCCCTCGTTCCTCATCCGTTCTCATCCTCCTTCCTCCTCCTTTTCCACCCCTTTCTTGTCTCCTTCTCGTCATCCCTTGCATGCTTCTTTCCCAATTCTTTCTGCCTCTCCTCCTCCCCTTCCTTCCCTCTTCTAGTCTTTTCATCCCTCCTGCTCTCTTCTCCCTCCCCTCGCTCTTTCCTCGTACCTTTCTTTATTGCTCATCCCTCTTGTCTTCCTGCCCCTTTTCCCTTCCTTTAAAATTTTCCCTTTCCCTTCCTTTTTTTTCCCCTTGCCTTTTTTTTTCGCTCTTCCATTCCTTTCCACCTCCTCACTCCTCCCCTTCTTCTATTCCTCCTCCTCCTCAACTCTCCCTCATTTTCTCTCAGAAATCTTCTTCCAACTTTCTCCTCTCCACTATTTCTCCATTCTTCTTTATCGTCTACCTATTTCTTCGTTTTCTCCTAATAATACTTTACCCCCTCTATTTTTTTCATGGTTTCGTGCTTTTTGCACCCTCCCTCCTCTCTGCTCTCCTCTTCAAATATCTCCTCGTCTTTTTTAATATCTACTCCGTTCTCATTCTGTGAATTTTTCTCTTTGTTTGGGTCTTGCCATTCATATTTTTCCATCTTCTTAATTATGCACTCCTATTATTTCCTTGTACTTTTCTTTTTCAATTTTTTTTCGCGTCTTCCGATCTTACGAAAGTTTTTTTCACAATCTATTTGCCGTTTTTTTTGTGAATTTATTATTTATTCTTTTTTACATTCCTTCTTATTTGGCTCTGGTATTTTTCTTTACTCTCTCTGCAATACTTCGTATCTTCTCTGTATATCTTCAGTTAAATATCTTCTTCTCTTTAATGTTCGTAAATTTCTAGTTTCCCAAGATTCCTGTGATCGATTACTAAAATTCGGTCCGAGGGGAAGATATTATTTCTTTTTCTGGTGTCTTCATTTAAATTTGCCACTGAAACGTGAATATTCCGCTGCAGAGTACGACTACATTCGCTTGGACGACCTGGACGTGGTGGCGACGCTGGGCGTGGGTGGCTTCGGTCGCGTGGAGCTGGTGCAGTACCTCTACGACAAGAACTTAACGTTCGCCCTCAAGTGCCTCAAGAAACAACACATCGTGGACACCCAGCAGCAGGAGCACGTGTACAGCGAGAAGAGCATCATGATGAGCTGCAGGAGTCCCTTCATTTGCCGGTGAGTCACTTGCGGCTGGCGCAAGGTCAAGGCACAACATTGGGGAAGAGAATTTTACGGTTTCAAGTTACGTGTATTTTAGGTTGTTTCTAATCTGTAGTTTTTGAAATATTAACACTTTTCTAGTTGTTGGAGTTGAAAGTGAAATGAATGAAAAATAACCATGGTAGAGTACTCAATTGTCAATTAAGCAAATGTCTAGAGGTTTTCTCTATATATACGTATCGTCCCTCTTACATGTTTTGTCCCGTCTGCTCCCGAATATTGCCCAGCTCTCCTGTTTTCTCTCACTCACTTTATCATACTTTACAGTACATAGTGTTCTAAACGTTCCCGCTTATATGCCTCCGTATAAACTGGCCTAAGGTGTTTCCTCGCATTTGTATGAATTCTTATCACAACCTGAATCATGTACTATAGATGTTGCACAATAACGATCAATTGAAGAATAGAACATTCGCATATATGAGGGAGAAAGCATACGATGAGAGCTGAGAGAAACGTCACCCAACCGTGGAATGCATGCGGTCTCCAAGGCTTAACACGAGACAAATTGAGAGAATACGATGGAATGAGCGGGAGTGTGTTTGAGAGAATTTGAGTGATCATGGGGCAAATTTTATGTCACGTGCTGGAGGGAAAACGACAAAACCGACCCTACACGAGAGCGCATTTCTTCAACGTGTGACCGAGTTAACAAGAAAATATGTGAAATGACACTTCACAAAACCTTCAATAGGCGTATGAGGGAGCTTTTGATGGAACAGGTCAAACCAGCGCGTAGCATGGCAGTGTAAGTACCAGAGATTAGGCAATGCCAAGCGTCAAATAGTTGGTCAATGCGTCCTTGATACAATATGCTCTTTGTTCCACCATTTCAGGATTTCAGAGCATAAGTGTGACAATCGCACAGCGCTTAGTAGTAAATATATTAAAGCGTATTCAAGGACTCGTGTCAAACAGTTTTTGTTGGAATGTACCAAACCGTATCGAAGGAAACTTGAAAATATTGAGAGTGCGAATGTGCAAGAAGGTGACAGCCATTGTGTGAAGACTCATGCGATGTATCGGTCGATCAACATGCAAGTGCGTTTTTACGAAAGATAATTTGCAGCAACACGTCAAAGATGGTTAAGTTTAATAGTCTTAATTCGAATAAATGCATTTGTCATCACAGGAGCTACTGTACGTGCTTCTAGATGGACACTTCAGGCAACTCAAGTCTGTGTGTTATAAAACATGCGTCAGAGACCCCGAGAAGACGTAGGTTGCATTGTGTACCACACATGCAGTCACACGCTGCCCAACAACTTCCTCCGACACCGTTTCTCCTCTGCTGACTAGTTCTTTCTCGTGTTCACTCTCTGACACGATGAATTTCAAACGTACACTGAGAAAAATACCGGGAGCGGTGGCTTGTTGCATCAACTGATGTTACTGCAGCGCCTCTGACCGGGAGATCCTAGGTTCGAGCCCTGACGGCGGCAATATTTTCGACACTAGCCTTTCAGCTTTTCAGATACAGTCATGGACCGCGCGCGATCTTTCCTTCCTCTTCCTTGTCCAATCCTCACCCCTTACACACGCCTACAGTAACATGCACTACACTACCACACATGCCGGGAGACCGGTCAGGGACTTAGAACTTGACACGGCTGGGGAGGTGCCCCGCTGGTGGGAGATACCTGTTTTTTTCGCATTCTCTCTCGAACACTCGATATAGAATTGGGGTGTTTTCTCGCATGCTCTGTATTAATTCAGTTAGTCTGGATTGTCGGCAACTTCAAATGGCACGAACGAAGCGAGTCAACTAAAACTATAAACTAAAACTAAATTTGCATTAGCGAACTTGAAGTTGGCACTAACACCAACAATATTTTATGGAAAACTTTAACCTTTTGTTTTTCAAGAACGTTTCAGGCTGAAACGGCACTAAATAACATTTGTATGTATTTTGATTACATGAAAATTAGATGATATGATATTATGAAAATTAGAAGATTACATGATATTAGAATGTTTGTGTAATTTAATAAACGATGCTACAAAATACCAACGCATTTGTTGTGCCCAGTTCGCAGGTTCCCCTCACTGGGAACTTGTCATTGGGTCCACAATGGACGAGGCGCGTGCCTAACCGATCTGAAGGTCACTTGCGTGCCCTTTCGTCAGAATGCTTCTCTGCATACTCAGCACTAGGATTTTAATGAAATATCATTTCGTTTTTTTCTCTTTAAAACATTGCCGTTTAGAGTAGAAATTAATTTTATGTTACGACAAAAGGAAACGACTCATCTTTATAGGTCTTTTTCCATTTTTCATCAATTTCGACTCATAAGTCTTTTTTACTTTTTCCTTAATTTTTAATGCATTTTTTGCTGATATCATCTATATATTTTAAAAAATAAAGTATTCTGCTATGGCTTCGTTTAGAGCTTCTACTGAACCGATTGTAGTATTTTTCCTTTAAATAAAATAATGTGATCTCTAGATGTGTTATCAGATACTGCTAGTGTTGATTCACCAACATTTACGGTGTAAATTAATTAATTAAATCATTCTTTAATAGTACGCTTATCAATAGTCATTTTTTTTCAAAGGGTTGTTGTTTCAAAATCGATTATATGAAACGATAGATGTGAGTCCAAGCTGCTTCATTGTGGCGCTGCTTGATGTTTTGTTTCGATTGTTGAGATTTGTTTACAATTCGTAAAGGTTTTGTTTCAGTGTAATAATTGCATTGTGGAGTTGATAGTTGGCATGTATTTGCTTTTATGGTGTATTTTGTAGAGAACATGCGGACAGTGGGTTTTGCTCGGTTGTACTTAAGTAGTGAAGTTGTACACAGGTTATGTCGAATTCCGAATCGTGGCCCACGCGCCCCAAAAGACGCGAACGTTAAGTGGACGCAGGGAAAGAGAAAGTCAGCGTAGAAGTCGTGTTAGTGAGGTCATTTCGTTCTCTGTTGGGTCGTTGTCTATGAAATGTCAGTTTTGTTCTGCTTTGTACTTCCATGTGAGAGAAATTCTGCAAACGAGTTTACTCTGTGTTATTGGTTTAGTGGTGAAGTATAGTTGACATTTACATAATTGAAATGATTGAAGGCTTTGTCATTGTCAACAATACTATTTATTTCAATAATAGCAGCTTGCTCAAATGGGGAAATAAGTTTACATTCGAGCAATATTCCAGAAGAAATCAAAGTTGTTTATAAGAGATGATGACACATCAAAAAACTTTAGAAATAATATTCGTCGGTATAATAGTGCTCTTACTTTCGTGTCATTTGGTGCCGACATTGCATTGCCATCTGGTCATGGGCCATACATGTTCAAAATTTTGGAAACTCCACATCACAAAATGTCTTCGTTATACCCTGAAGAACCAAACAATGCAACATATTGTGAACATTAGTCTGGACACAGTATTTTACATTTATCTCAGATCTCACCGTCAAATTTTGACGGGTTCTCACTAGTAGATTTTAACATTTTAGTGGTACTTGCTTCAAGTAATACTTACGAGATGCAACAAATGTTCTCTACAGAGTACCTGAATAACCTCTTCGATTTCATCGCCAAAATTGCAATGTCAGCCGTTGTGCGAATGTGATGTAAAGTTCTTGTGGCGTCTATCAGTGCCATTGTCGGTTCGGCCGATTTTAGGATTACGGAAGACAGAGATTTCCTGCCAAAGAGCATTCCAAACCCAAAGTTTGCAAGCTGAGTTCACTTAAACGAATGCGAGAAGCCTTGCCGTACTTAGGTGCATCAGTAGCATATGCAACAGCTTGAGCTGTTCATCCGAATAGGTTTAGATCATATTTTTTACGTCATTTTTCTTTGCTTTTATGGCATTTTTAAAAACATTAATTGCATTTTATTGATCATTTTAGCGATATTTTAGGTCATCGAAATCCGCCCCCTACTCATCACTTACTCCCACTCCCCACTACAAGCGTTCCTCTCCTCCAGAATAACTCCCCCCTTCGCGTGAGAACCGAGCTGCGAGCTACCGCCAGCGCTGGCGCTCATTTGAAGCCAGTTGGCCGGAGCACGTGCGAAAGTGTATGAGAGCATCCGAGAGCAAACATAAGAGAGCAAGAGAATGAAAGAAAAAATACGCTTGCGAAGACACAAGATCCAATCTTGACAATTCCTCGAGAAATCACGTTCTCGTATTGGTTCACTCAATAACACATATTAGTCGGTATGTGAATAAGACAAGATGCGAGAGGGTTTTTCCGACAGTTTCAAAGAGCAAACTCACGAATGCCTGTAAAGAAGTTTATGGGAATGTAGATGGAAAACATCAATCCGCATGTAATTCCACGAGTTGAAGGAGAAACAGCACGAAGGAATGATAAAGCGTGTGAGTGAACACAATGTTTTGCAGCTTGAGTAACATGCGTGGGCAAATCTCTGCTAACATGCGAGTAGGATTGTCACCCGCCCTGAGTTTGTAACGATCGTCCCTAGTTTATTATAAATATCCTGCGTCCTTACATGACTGGCGGGACGACATATTGTCCCTCCTTTTTTGCTAGGAATGATTTGTTGTATTTTACTATCGAGTCTTCTTCACAGTCACTTCGTGGGGAGGAGGGTACAGTTGCTCCCTTCGAGAAACGCATGACCCGGAGATCACTAATTACTGGGAGGACGAGTTAACGAAAAGTAATTACATACACAACACACATTTACGTAACACATTAACACAATAACACGTACACATTAACATAATAAATAAATACATACACAATCAACATTTATATAAAATAATATACACCTTTTTATGATTAATTATTTTATAACAATAATACATTTATAATGTTAATAACGCATTAACTACTATAACAATAAGTACATTCCTTTTCGACTAGCGATTAATCACAAAATACATTTTCTTCGGGTAGTGTTATGTGATCTATTTCCCTCTGTACACTCATTAATATGAAAATATTCGATAAAATTAAATTAAACACCGATTATATTTTAAAAAGTGGAAAAAATATAATTTCATTTCACCTGGAGATTTTTAAAACTAACGCGGAACCCGGAGATCACTCCTAGAACCCGGAGTCTCCGGCTCAAATCCGAGGAGGTGGCAGCCCTAAGGCCAATGGATCTCAGCATAGTTTTTTTCTCTCTATCACAGCTCAGGCGAGGAGTTATTGTTTCATTGTTTAGGACTTTTATTATTAGAACCTTTCCTAACTCTTAGTGATTATTTGTCTTCCGACGTTTATCAAAAGTTTAAAAAAATTAAAACCGTCGTAATGCTTCTTGGACACCCCAGGATTTTCTTACAGCCAGGCCTGCCCCAAAGCACGTTAAAATATTATATTAGTACCTGCTGGTGTAGAGAAAAGTTTACATCTGATGCAACAGAGTGAATGTTGAACTAGTTCTTAAAAAAAGACGGACATCTATTCCGCGGAAAGGACTGAAAGAATAGAAAATGTTCAAAGTATCAGATGCCCTTGCCACTGTTCAAAACTTAAAATATTTTGTAATGGGCTTAAGTACATACAACGTTTCTTCAATTATATAGCAATTTATTCTGGGTCTGTTGTTGACCCCTCTCTTTGGTGTTGTCTGGGGACCGGAATGGTGTTGATACGCATATGTATATCAAATAAGGCCTGTATATCAAATAAGAGATGATATATTTTCCCTTTTACAAAATGGTGTATGATCATACATAATTAAAAAAAAGTATAAGGTAAATACTTTCGAGTAAAATCGAGCAATATCAATTTTGTAGAAAATCAGCCGAATCGTTTCGGCGTTGTCGCGTGGCTGCAGACAGCTGGCGCCCGTGCAAGCATTGCGTAGGGTAGCGGATAGCATTTCCTCGGAGAGAGCGCCTCAGCAGTAAAGGCCTATATAACAGCTTGACCTCCGCATAGCGAGGGGTAAATGCTACTCGTGAGCTCGTCGCCCGTGTGCAAGGACCTTCCACTCCTCCATCGGTTCAGACCGGCCCTGCCGACACTTCTCCACCCTTTCGAGGTCCTGCTAGCAGCTTCCCGCCCTTTCCCCTGATCGCCGTGCACTTCCAGTGTCGCTAACCCCTCCAATGGCCGCTGCAAAGCCTCTCTTCCGAAGAACAGGACTTGGCGAGGCTGGGCTACGTCAGGTGCCAATGGAAGTAACACTACACCTCATAAACCGATGTTTGCCATGACTGGGGTTATCCCTGTTCTTATTGCTCCCTCCCATCCGCCTTAGGCCTTTAGGAAAATAGGGAACGGACCGGAGGGCACCTTCTGCCCTTCCCGTCCTTCCACTCCCGCGCACGTAGAGCCAGACAACCCTAGCTTTGACAACAAACAGATGGACAGACGTCAATGACCGTAAGAATCGTGTAGTCGACGTTGGAAAGAGAGTCAACAGGCATCATGTGAATGATTGCATGAGACCACTCGAAAACTATGGTGCTATGAAAGCGTACGCATCCGCGGTCAGAGTCATGAGAAACTTGGATGTCCGGGAGATGCATTATTTTGTCCTGAGGAAGGTCTCAGTATGACGACCGAAACGTTGACAAATACGTCTAGTACTCGCGTGTCTCCCGGATAGCCAACTTTCTTTGATTCTACAACGCATGCACTTTCTCGCATTATTTGTAATGATCAGTGGAGCAGCATGACTCGCGCGTTAGAAAAACGCTTAACAATAACGCAGAAATTTCAATTATTATTTTCACGTACGTAATAATACATATTGTTGTTCGAGGACATCCAATAAACCACGGAAATCCTTTTGTGGGAAAACAGTTTGTTCAAATGCGGTGCGGGACGTCTGTGTTTTCAGTGCAGGTGAACACATTATTGTTCATATTGTAACTGGTAACGACCGAAGTAAGTCATTCTACCACCAGAACAAGTCACAAAAAAATTATTGAGCATCAAAATTCAATACAATGTACATACACTCTTCACTGCTCCTACGATCTCGACAGAGTATAGGTACTCGTCTCCAATTTCTCTTTAATCCCAACTCTACCGACTTCTCATAAGCAAGTCGTGCAGCGGTTCAGCTCTACGCCTCACCCACGAATGAAAACATCACTTGTGAATATGTATTTTTCAGATCAAAATAAGGTATATTAAAGAGAGACTTTTTATATATTTCTCAGGTAGTAGAGAAACATTTTCTGTGTTGCCGCATTCTCCAATTCACACACGACCTAGCAGGAAATCACGAGCTGAAAAACACTACCTTAGCGCCTATATCTAAACCCATGGTGGAAATAACCATTTATTTCCGCCGAGGATACTTCCTCTATGATTAAACAATTTCAGCATCCAACCTACGAGAGACCGGCTTGGCACAAACGCGTCGAATTTAACCATACGAAAAATTACTTACAACTAAAAGAAAACGGGTTTCTTGTAAGATTATCGATATATTAGAGTTCATTTATGGAGGTTGCTTTCTGTAAGATTATCACTATATTAGTTCTAAGGGTTCATTCATGAGGTTGCTCAGCATCTTAGCGCTCCCCGGCCCTCAGCACTCGCGACCACTAGTAACAGTTACAAAGTACAGTGGCTTTCACATTGAACGTTCACCTAGAACGTTCACCTAGGTACCATGAATTCTTTTCATATGAATATTTCTCGAAATACAATAAAATATGTAATTTTGATATTTGGGGTTTCCCGGAAGGCCTAGTTCGATTCAAAAACAGAAAAATGCTATATTGGATGTAAAAATAAATATTTTGTATTTCCTACAAATAAGCGTTGTACAGAAATGAACTTTCACGATCAGAAGCGCGCTTTGAAACGTACCCGTTGAAATGTTTTCGTGGACACAAAGTAGTGACAAACAGATTAGTTGATGTTAGATTTTCGGAAAGCAACATCCAATTAAAAAGGCCAAAAAGAGATTATTGCAAAGAGTGGGAAAAACTCAGTCAACTATTCAAGGTATAATAGACAAGTTCAAGTACGATGGCAGATTAATTAATAAAAGCAGCAGAGCCGAAAACCGATACTCAATGAACGAATTAAAACAAATATTGTCAATCACATCAGTAGGAATCCTCGCGAAAGTGTTGTTAAAATGACTCCGTGGGTCAACAACAGGGAGAACTGGATGCACAGAAACCGTTCGAATGGCACTACGAGACGCATGTTACAACGGGAGAGTATATTTATTTATTTATTTATTTATTTATTTTACGTCAAAAAAAAACAGTTAAAAACTGCGTATGACTTGCTATGGGGAAAAGTGAATTGTGTGCACATATTCAAAATTCTGTGAACCCTACACTAAGTCATGTACTACTTAAATTTTGAATTTTGAAAGGGAGAAAAAAAATTCACATGTAGTAAAATCTATTTTCAAAGATAAATAAGCAATAAATTTTGAATTTTGAAAGGGAGAAAAAAAAAACAAAAAAAACTCCATGTAATAAAATCTATTTTCAAGGATAAATAAGCAATACATTTTGAATTTTGAAAAGGAGAAAAAAAAACAACAAAAAAACTCCCATGTAATAAAATCTATTTTCAAGGATAAATAAGCAATAAATTTTGCGTCAAATTACTTCCTGCCGCGACAACATGGAAACGATAATTTGAATAATTGTATTTCCCACTGAATTCTAGAAGACGTGCACAGAAAATGAAGTTACATTTATCAAGTAGTCAAGAAGAAGCTTTGGGTTAGTAAGGCTAATCGGCGCAGTAGACTGCAGTTTGCGAAATATTACAGAAACCACATTCGGAGCTCTGGGAAACTGTGATTTTCAGCGATGAAAGTAAATTCAAGATATTTCAGATGGGCAACAGTACGTGTGGAGGAAAGTTAATGTAGCCTTAGAAGATAAAAACTTGCGTGCACCTGAAAAGCACGCCAGGGGCTCCGTAATAGTATGGGACTGTATGTCTGGTTTATTTGGTCAAAAATCAGTAAAAACTGTATATGACGTATGCGGGAGAAGAATATTTGCACACATGTTCTTGAGTACCAGAATCCCATCCCAACATTTTAACGATATAGTTAAAAGTTAAAACAACAACAACAACAACAACAATAATAATAATAATAATAATAATAATAATAATAATAATAATAATAATAATAATAATAATAATAATAATAATAATAATAATAATAATAATAATAATAATAATAATAATAATAATAATAATAATAATAATAATAATAAAATAATAATAATAATAATAATAATAAATAATAATAATAATAATAATAATAATTTAGAAAAGCGGAAGATTATCAACATTTGAAAAACTAGGCATTTTCGATCCTGAGTTATAGAAAAACTATTTGCAACGATAAATGAACAGCAGATTTGATTTTTCTGTGTTGCTAACAATATGGTAACACACCCTCAGCTCTACTGCTAGAATACCACTAACAGCAGAAGGAGACCTCAACAAAACATGCACATAGTGAAGCTACATTTACGTTCAGAAGAAAAACAAGGGTCCATCTCAGCATTTGCTCAATGGATCAGGGAAATTAGACAGAAACCTGATCAAGAAGGGGGTATTGACCTGGAAGCTGAAGTACCTTACTTATTACAGGCATATTAAGTATTTTTTAAAAAAATTATACAATACAAATGTAAACTAATCCATTATATATCATTGTTTTGTTAAAATAAACATTTTTTTCTTTTTGATGATCAGGGTAGTCTCTAACAGTATAGAAACAGTTATGCAGCAGAAAAAAATTACTTTGAACTTAAATTTGTGTACCAACTTTAATTGTTTAATGTCATCTGGCAATGCATTGTAATGTAACGTACATGCATTGTATGTGGATTTCTTGTAGCGAGTTGTTGATACTTGATGAACATGATTTCTTCAATGTGTATTGTAATTATAAATATCAGTATTGCATGAAAATATGTTCCCACCATTAAGTAAGTCAGTTTTGACAAATATTACAGATTTGTAGATAAATAGGCAAAACAATGGTAAGATTCCAAACTAAATGAAAAAAGGCTTGCAGGGATCATGTGGGTGGCATTTTTTCATTATTCAAATAATTTTCTTGTGCAATCTAAATGTCTGGATTACTACAGGATGAGCTTTCCCAGAATATTATGGCATATCTCAGGTGGGAATGTACATTTGCAAAATACATGCAATGAGCTGCATGAAGGCTGATAGAATTTGAAAGAATTCTGAATGCGTAACACAATGAACTTAATTTAGTGTTTAATTCTGTTATATGTACATTCCATTTGTGGTTTGACTGAATTGAGAGAGAACCTGCAATTTTGTTAGTCTGCATCTGATGTCAGGAATCTCCATTTTATTGATTCCACAGTTGACACATTTGGATATTTATCGATTTTAAAAGGCATGTTAAACAAAGTGCAGTGAATCTTGGAGTGGAGCCAACATATTACTTTCAGCAGCACAATACACCCATCCGCACACCATATATTGTGAAATTAAGGTTGCTATACAATGTACCAAAGCACCTTGAAATGCTGCCACAATCTCCTGATCTTAATCCTATTGGGCACTTGTGGTGGAAATTGAAAAAACATGTGCACAAGTGTAAAGTTTCAAATAAATAGTTTAAGGAGATCCTCGCTGAAGAATGGAAGAAAATTGCCTGAATTTACAAGGAAGTTAATAAGATCAATGGCAACAAGTCTGGAGGCTGTTATTTGTGCTGAAGGTTTTTCTACAAAATATTCAGGCATTATTTTTTGTTTTTCTCAAAAACAAATTACCAGTGTATGTTCATTTTTGAAGTGAATTACGCATGTAATAGGAGAAGTTTTATTTATTATCTATTCGCTTATTTAGAGATATTTTTGTAATGTATGAGTGAATAATTAATGCATTAATACCTATATTTGTTTTGTGCCTCACAAGTTCACAATAAATATTTTTTCCATGCCATTTTGTGTTTTCATACATACTGTACAATCGATTTTGAGAGCCACTGTAATATAATACTTCTTGAACCAGCAAAAGTGTTTCCAACATGCCAAGATGTTGTCCAAGCTGAGATTCGAACTCTTGTTTAGCAAGTAATTTCAGTATCTATTACACCAACTTGCTGAGATAGTAAATAAACCTTCTCAACTCTTTTAAAAAGAAAATTGAACATTTTTAAATTTTGAAAATTTAAATAATATTTGATTCTTCATTGGACGTTGCATCCAATGGTGACAATCACAAATAGCCCAAAATTTCCCCTGGTGGCTCCTTCGAGGTCTACTTCAAGTTGCTTCACAGTCCCCTTGAGGACCAAATTAGACCTTATGTTCTGATAAAATAATAAAAGAGAATTGGACATGCAAAAGCCTTAAATTTAGTATGCAGGTCTACCTCAAAATTAAGCAAAATCGTGAAATTTGCCAGCTCTTAGTGAGTGAACTCTAAAGCATTTTACCAGTATTGGAAAATTTCAACACATTCATGCTTGTCAAACATTAATCATAAACGATAATGATATAACTTTTCTTGTACCTTGCAACCTATAATTTGATCTAGAAAATGGACTAGAATAATTAATGTGTCACTAAAACTTTCAGTTAACTGAAGTGTCGAGAATAGTCCTGAACTGAAGTGTCAAGAATTATTTTTTCAGAAATAATCAAATCCTGAATCTTCAGTTTTCACAGCTTTTCACACCTTTACCATTTTAGTTCATTCTCTAGAAAATACATTCGTGATTAATTTACAAAAAGAATTGTTAAAATACATTCACTTGTTGTAAAGATAGGATGTGTGAAGTAAAAACCTACATTTTTGGCCAATTAATTATACACAAATTGAGAAAACCTTTTTTTTTTATTATTATTTGATCTCTTAAGAGCATATTGAAATCAAATGTACAAGGAAAAACAAAAGAAAAAAAACTACAAACTAAAAGAAAGATATGAATCAGTCATTATCATAATATTCTTTCTTTTTTAACTTTCCTTTTAATTTTTAAAACCCCCAAATTTTTAAATTTTATTCACTTGTTCTGGGACTTTTCTTAAATTGATTTTCAATCTGAAAATTCAATTTAAAGAGGGAATTGTGGTAATATTATATCAGCAATACTACAATTTGTGCTGAGAAAATACCACTACATTGGTTGCTTCTAATTCCTAATGTGATGGACGACTGTGATGGAATATTTAACAAAAAGATTTATCATATCTATAACTCTTTTTCATATTGCCCCAAATGATCTCTAAATTGAAACTCATACATATGACTGATTATTGTCATTTTTCAGACTATATCGCACTTTCCGAGATTCAAAGTATGTATATATGCTTTTGGAAGCATGCCTGGGAGGTGAAGTTTGGACAATTTTGAGAGACAGGGGATATTTTGATGACCATACTACTAGATTTATCACATCTTGCGTAGTGGAGGCATTTGAATACCTTCATGCACGTGGCATCATCTACAGAGACCTCAAACCTGAAAATTTGCTTCTGGACTCACAAGGATATGTTAAAATAGTGAGTCATTCTATATTACTCATGTTATTTGAAAAAAACATATTTTTAAACAAGCTGTCAAGTTTGCATTCTGTTCGTAATTTTAATTTTTGCTGATTGTTTCAGGTTGATTTTGGATTTTCCAAGAGATTAGGTTATAGCTCTAAAACCTGGACCTTTTGTGGGACGCCTGAATATGTTGCTCCAGAAATCATTCTTAATAAAGGTCATGATCGGGCTGTAGATTATTGGTCATTAGGGGTTTTGATGCATGAACTCCTTACGGGCACGTGAGTGTTTTCAATATGTCACAATAAAATGATGTGTGAAAATAAAAATAAAGTTGAACAAAATTGTTCACAAATTCTATCTTATGATAGAATTTGTGAATAGAAATTATTTTCAATCCATACCGCTCACAAGACTTGTATTCTTTTTAGTATTTACATATAGTCTTAATCAAAAATAATTTTTTTAAATTTTTTTCTTTGTTTCTTTCACTCTTTCTTTCTTTCGCTCTTTCTTTCACTCTTTCTTTCTTTCTTTATTTCATTTTTTCCTTTCTTTCTCATGCTTTCCTTCTTTTTTCTCTTTTTTTTCTTTCTTCTCTTTTTCTTTTCTTTCTTCTCTTTCTTTTTTCTCTCTTTCTTTCTTTTTTCTCTTTCTTTCTTTCTTTTTTCTCTTTCTTTCTTTCTTTTTCTCTTTCTTTCTTTCTTTTTCTCTTTTCTCTGTTTCTTTCTTTCTTTTTTCTCTCTTTCTTTTTTTATTCTCTCTTTCCATTTCTTTTTCTTTTGCTTTCTGTTTTTTCTTTTTTCTTCTTTCTTTTTCTTTCTTTCTTCCTTCCTTCTTTCTTTAGAAAAAATATAATAAACATGATAATACTGTTGATAATCCAGTTAAAAGTTGTTAGAGACATTTGCTATCAAAACAAGCTCCATCCACTTGTGATAATTTTACCAGATAAGAAAAAATCTACTCAATCATAAATGGTTTCACAGGAACAGGATAGATTCTTGCCACATGTTAGTAGAGTAAGCTGAATTTGAATTGTAATTCTTCATGAATGCACTTCACAAAGACAATGAATAATAATAATAATAATAATAATAATAATAATAATAATAATAATAATAATAATAATAAATAATTAATAATAATAAATAATGGAATGAGCTGGTTTTCTGAGAAAACTTCTCACATGTGAAATTATTAGAGATTATTCATGTTCAATTAATTCCTTTATTTAGGCCTCCCTTCACTGCATCAGATCCAATGAAGACTTATAACATCATTCTCAAGGGAATTGACATGGTTGATTTTCCTCGACATATAACTCGCACAGCAGTCAGTCTCATCAAACGCTTATGTAGAGATGCACCATCAGAACGACTGGGCTACCAAAAAGGTGGCATATTGGACATTAAAAAGCACAAGTGGGTATTTATATATAGTTGACACTTATATTTCTAGTTCTATAATTACTTTTGTTACAAAGGATATTATAACTTTTGAATAATCGTGTAATATTTTTTAGATACTCAAAATTTGCTATTTATGTAATGGATATATGCACTAAACCATATTTTATATTTTATGAATTTTTTATCATTTTACAGATGGTTTCAAGGCTTTGATTGGGATGGTCTGAAACAACGAACTCTTATAGCTCCTATCATTCAACAGGTATGAAAAAACTAAACATATAAAAAAAAATAATATACTACAACTATATTACATAAAATCTAAAAGTAAGCATGTATTGCAAGTGAAAAATACACTTGAAAAATACATGAGTCAGTGTATATTGGAATAAAAAGCTTAAGAGTTCTCCGTTTTGCGTTCTCCGTACTGCTTTTGAGAGAATTTGAAGAGCAAATGAAATATGAAATATGGGATTGTGTGTGTGGGTAGGTGTGGTGAGTAGGGGAGGGTGTTGTGTGTGGAGTATGCGTGGGTGAGTGGGGGGTTGTATGTGGGATGTGTGAAGGTGGGGTGGTGGTGTGTGTGTGGGGGTGGGTGTTGTTGTGAGTGGAAGTTGTTGAGTGGGTGTGGGATGCGTGGAGTGCATGAGTGTGTGTGACACATATTCAGAAATGTATAAAATTATGCCGGCAACAAAGCTTTAAGAGTGTGCATTACATTTGATGGCTCTGAAGTATTTAAGTTCTAAATATTATTTTTTTCTCAATTTCTTTAAGTAATATTAGTTCAAAATCTTTCTGACAATAAAATCCTGTGAAACATTTCAGAATTTTCTGAGAGATTTTTTATTTAATCTTTGAGTTAATAAATAGCAAATAAAGGAGATATTTTTTCCTTATTTACTCAGATAGTATTAATTACAACAAAATTGACTGATCATCGTTGTTAAAATTTGTGGAACCAATCAACAAAATGAAGAAGAATCTGACTAGTTTTCTAGTTCAAGTCTAACATCACCTAAATTATAGCATGAGTTTGGTACTAAAATACAAGAGGAATAGGCTAGTTTGACACAATGTCAGGAAAGATTATTTCTCCCAATTTGTTATATTTTCACATCAACTTAACAGTAGCAACCTGAGCCCTTCGCTGGGCCTTTCTTACCAGTAGGAGGGGGGAGTGAGTCATGCAATGAACGCACACTGTCTGGATGCTGCTGAGTGCCAGTGGTTTCTTCAGTGTTGCTGCCTCTTAAGAGGACTGATACACCGACTAGCGAGCGATTTAATTTACATCTCTCAACAGAACAGTTTATATAGAATTTTGAAAAATGAATGTCACTGAAAAAGAATGTGGCCTATAATTATTTTTAATATATATTTTGTCAGATAATTGTTCTCGTAATTTTCTCGGGCTACTGCCAGTCGTCTCGGTACCCCTCAGAGTATGCCACTGGAAATAAGTCAACCATATCTAAGCAGATTTTGAGTTGCATGCTAATATAAGTAAAAATTAATTTTTAATAAATTATAGTAATTTGATTTTTATTTATTTTGTTTTTAATATAAGTCTTGAATGCTTAACATGTGTTTTAGATACGTGGACCAACTGACACATCAAACTTTGATTCTTATCCTAGAGATAATGATATACCTCCTGATGAGTTTTCTAATTGGGATATTGATTTTTAAAATGAGAGAGCACCAATTTCTGCAACTGGTTCCTATTAAAGTTAGTTTGGTTGGACATATTCGAATGTCATGGCAGGTGAGAAATACAATATAAAATTAAATAACCTTCCTTAAGTTTTAAGTGTAGCCAATCATCTAAGTCCTATACTTCATTTTTTGAGTTCTTACTCTTTTATTTGATATAACTCTTTAGTTCTACATTATTCTCGATATTGATCTTACTTAAGAGAATTACAAAGTCCTTCAAAAGTGATTTTACTGAATTTTTTTACTGAAATATTTTTACTGAATCTTGCACTTTTCCTCTATACTATGTACAAGTAAGTAAAAGTAAAACTCCTATTTAATTAATTGATACCACAATTAACCAATATTGATACCACAAGAATACAAATATGTGTACGAATACAAAATTTTTACAGGTTCTTCTTCAGAATTATTGCAATGTCCTTGCAAAGTTTGATAAAGATTAATATGACAGAAATGCGAAAAATGAATTAAATAATATATTGCTAGATGCATCACAATCATTATTTTTGGCCTGTCGCTAAGAGCAGATTGGTTCCTAATAAATTCTGCCAGAGTTCAGTAACAGCACGGCAGATCCCTAAATATTTTGGCTAAGGCGAGTAGTTGTGCAGCAGAGCTGGTATCTAACAGACACAGTAAAGGCTAATAGCAATGCATAAGATTAAAAAAATTCATCTAATAGCAATTTCAAATAAAATAAAATGAGACTAGTTTATTAAAATTAGAACCAATTACATTAAAAATAATAATCTTAAACACTGTGTTTTATATAAAATTGATCTTTTTTCTCTTTCACAAAGGATTGGATATGAAAAAAGTCTGGGCAATGCTATGTATTGTGCTAGTATTTGTTATATTTTAAATTTAATTCAAATCAGAAAAAAATTTCAAAAGTTTAATTTAGGTAACACACACGACAGAAGTACTCCATGCATGTTTTCTCGAGCTCTGGAATCCTTTGCTCTTTTACATTACTAGCTGTAAATGGATTTATGAATAATGGAACGAACAAATGTTTTTGACAAAATTTAATAACAAGAAATATTTGCCCCTCATGTGAAAGAAACTATTGGCATTGGTAAATGAGTTATAGATTTTGACTCTTACCTCACCTTACCTATATTCGTGCAGAGACCGATAATGAAACAGTTTTGCTTATAGATGTGCATGAAGAATTTATATTTACTTTGTAGATCTTTTGCAACAAAAGAAGTGTCATTAGATGAAACATTAGATATTTTTGAGTTAGACCAACCAACCAGTAACCTTAATTTGATCATAGCATTCACAATCATTTTAACATTAAATAAATTTACAATAATAAAAAATAGTGTAATGTTTTATTATATTAATAAAGATATGAAATTGTTCTCATGAAATTTGCATTGATACAACAAAGCTACTAACCTAGAATACCTCAGTAAATACCTCAGTCCTTGAAAATAGATTTTATTACATGGGAGTTTTTGTTTTTTTTCTCCCTTTCAAAAATTCAAAATTTAAGTAGTATATGACTTAGTGTAGGGATCACAGAATTTTGAAAATGTGCACACAATTCACTTTTCCCCATAGCATGTCATACGCAGTTTTAACTTTTTTTTTTTTTTTACGTAAAAAAAAAGGAAAAAAAAACTAGTAATTTAGAATCTCCAGTTAAAATGGACTTTTAATTCTTTTTGTATTCCATTCATTGTATACTTTTAGTATCCACATATTTCATAGTAAATTAAGAAATGTATGCTAATTTACAAAGTGGATTTATTTTGTTACAGCATCACTCATTTGGCATTAGTGATTGTAATAAGTGAAATTAAGTTTTTGCATTTATTAAATAATGGAAATATATTTTGTTAAGTATTTGTCAAATTCAGTTTCAGATATGGGCTTGGAAAGATAGAAGAATGTTACTATATTTTCAAATATAAACTTTCTTCAGGAAATAATTTCAACACAAAAATATGGACAAAATGAGATTTAGTCATATGCCTTATGGCATAGAGAGAAGAGTTTGAATTGTTCATGAGGCCATGGTGTATTCTCAAAATCGACAGGATCCCGTCCAGTTACTTACACTTGAAGAAATGTTCTTGAAGATTCTAATTTGCTTTCATTAGAAACTGATAGTAATTTTGTCCAACACAATTACTACATGAACAATGTTGACAGTATCTTCCAAGATCTGGAAATATTTTGAAATCAACTCTGTGGCTTGTTTTGTGTGTACATATAGCTGTATATGTTGAATGAAGTGTGAATGTATTTGTGAACACATGCGTGCACAGTGATTTTTACAGTAACTTAAAAAGAAGTATTGAAAGATTAGAATGTTAATCTTGTAGCCTAGTCTAACTTTTGGGATAAACTTTATCTTGAAATAAATATTTTAGTGTACATTTTTAATATTCAGCTATTTTTGAGACACCAAGCATAAAGAGTTTCCTGTTGATAAATTGCAGGAACAATAAGCAAGTAGATATATTATAATGTTTGCCCTATACACATACATGGCTTTGATCAAGAAGACAAAGAAAATGAAATATTTCAATCAAAATTAATTTCTGTTTGTTTTCCTTTCATTTAGTTAGCTAATCTTGGCCTAAAAAACTATAACGAGTCTTCAGTATCATTTGCTAAAAACCAGATTTACTTTGTCCAACTGAAGGTAGAGCACTAGTATACCAATTTCTAAGCAACTGATTTTACAAGTGATAGAGTATACTACATTGATATGCATATCAATTTAATAGAACATAATAATTTAAAAATTAAGGAAAGATGGAGGTCTCTTAATTTCACATACTTAATTTTCATGTATATTTTTGTGTGAAAATTGTTATGTTTGTATTATTAAATAGAAACTATATTTAAATTAATTTCATTTAAAATTAAAAAACATATTACAAACCCTATAAAATCAATAATGATTTGAAAATACATTTTTATGAATAAATGTTTTTTTCTTCAACAAACCAATTATTCCAAATGATATATAAAACAATTATGGAATAGCAGAATATATTTTAAGTATAAAAAAAAAAATAATATCTCGTAAATTCTTTTCAAATTATTTTTTTTGAAAAGCGCAAACTCTCAACAAATAAATTGTCTCCCCATTCCTATTGTTTCCATTTTTATCGATACTCCCATTGTCCATCTTGTGCCTTCATTAATTGTCTTTATGAAATGAAAATTGTCTTCCCTTCATTTTGCCAGATGAATTTATTAGATAAAAAATTGTCCATAGTGTGCAAGTTGGGAACAAAAGATCTAAAGTTTTTATGGGCATTTTTAATGCAAAAACAACTTCATTATATACTCATAAAATTAGATAATGGTATTTTTTATCTTTTCATACATTTGATTTTAAAGTCATATGGCTGTGGTCTTACTGGTGTAAAGTATGCTCTTTGCTGTGGTGTTATCCATACCCATAAGTGAGCTTTAGTGAATTCACAAGCTCCAGTGCATTGTTAAGCATTCTAAAAAGTACATGACAATTTTAAAATTATTATCTTTCTACTTTGTACAATTTAACCATTTTTTGTTCAAACATTTGTTTTCTTATCTTGCTCACAACTTGAGCCACTGTGGTGAATTGAAAAAAATAACAGTGACTGTGGAAAAAATAATTTATTTTCTCAAATTTGGTCTAAGACACTAAACAGAATACGTCAGTGCAAGTATACAATTTAAATTACAGTAAAACAAGTTGGATAGTACAGTGTGTTAGTTTGTGTGGTTAAAATACACCATTTGTCAATAAATACAAATTAATGAGTGATTTCAGAATTTGAATGAATAGTGCAAATTAATCACAAGTCATGGTGATTTGAAATAAAAAGTATTTGTGATTGGTTGAGATGTGAAAACCTAGTTAAAAAACATTGTATTCTCATCTTAACAAAGCATTTTATTTCCTTGTATTAAAAAATAAAAACCCAAAAAGAAAATTGGGAGTTCCAACATGTAATCATTATGTAGTAATGATTATCTCTATGTGTAACCTCTAAACCTACCCTATAAAAATTCCAATGACTGAACTTCCTAGCAAGGCAAAAGAAGAGAAACTATCTAAACACATTTTTAATACATGCAAAAGTGTTAATATTTAGCATAACTTTTTAAAGAAACTCAGTGACTGCAAAACACAGTGACTAAATTTCAATCCACGTTTCTTCTCACAAAATTTGATTCAGGACCTACTGAGCTCTCAGATTCAGTAGAGGTCCAATTATAAATTCTAGTCTTGGTTTCTACAGTGTAAGTACTTTGAATGGAAAAGAAAAAGCTGTGCAGGTAAGAAAGGTAGCAGAAAAGTATTTTCAAGTATTTTCAAGTTAACTGCAAATTAAAATGTTTTCTGCACTGAAGGGGAAATAAATGTTGGAAGAATTTGTTTAAAATCTGTAATGAAATTTTGAATTCGAAAAATACATTTTATGTTAAAAAAAAGAACAATGAAAGTTCTCAAGAACAATGAAAGTTACATCTTTGATATTTTGCAGCAGTTTTATCTGATGATTTTTCAGTACGGTAGACAATTTTTTCCTGCATTAACACTTTTCATTTAAAAGATGTTTTTTTGCCACATGTAAATTTTTTACTAAAAAAAAGAAATTTCGAATATTTTTTTAGTTTTCAGAAAGTTTATTTTACATAAAAATGAGTCATATCAAGAACACATTTAGTTGTGTATGACAGAATGTTTTAGAAATGTTATCTTAAGTATTTTTTGGGAAAAATGCACCAATTGTGACAGTTTATTCAGAAGCGCCCAATATTAGACATTAATTATAAAAAGAATGGCTAATTTTCTTATGTGAACATGGACGAACAATTGAAAGTAACAATATAGTGGAAAGTTGTCTTTTGTTTTCAAACCATGCGATCGGAAAATAAAAGCAAATGTCAGAAGGAATGGAGACACCCTGGAGACATGTGGTCAAGTCGCTGAGTGCTGAAATGTTTATGAATCAAAATGTTAATGTTTTTTAGTGATGGGAAGACATATTCTTTGATGTGTGTGGAACACTGAACGGGAATTGCAGAGATCACAGAATTGCCGAGCAACAGAAAGGAAAGTTTCGAAAAACATTTATTCATTTCTTAATCGTTCAAATTATATAACAAGGCCAAGAATGACTGGTGACTAGATATTTATAAAGATGTGGCCATGATTACATTTTTCATAATCTAAGTAATTATTTTTATTTAAAATGGTAAAGTAAACACGAATGGATGTTAAGAAAAGTTAATTGTATGAATGTAGAAGAAACTGAGTGAGTGAGTGAGCGAGCGAGCGAATGAGTGGTCATTACCTATTTTCAGTCAGTCAGTCAGTCAGTCACTCAGTCAAATTTAACTCTCTAATAAGTTCAGAAAACTGGGAGGTGGTGTACAAAGCAATAGACACAAATACCAAATTCAACTTATTCATAAACATATTAAACACTGTTTTACCACAAACACTGAAGAAAATAACAAGCAAAAACCACAAATCATGGATAACAAAAGGAATCATGTGAAAAAAAAAAAAAACATGCTTGAAACCATCCTTCAACATGAATGTAGCTCTGATTTCATTACTTACTATTACAAAACATGCAAAAGTATCTAGAAGAAAGTAATTAAACAGACCAAACTATTAATGAATGATCAACACATTGCCAAAGCACAAAACAAAATAAAAGGAATGTGGAACATTGTGAAAAATACTCTAAAAGCAGAAAACAAACATAAAAAACATTGGACGTAACTACAAAAACAATGTTCTGCGCAACCAACAGAAATTAGCAAACACATTCAATAGACATTTCACAGAAATTGGAGGAAAGGTAATTCACCAATCAGACGCGTCAAAAGTAAATTCAAAACATAGGATTAGGTATAAAAAACAATTTAATTTTGTATGTTAATAAGAACAAAAACATGTGGAGGTGCATAAGTGGAAGATATTTTATTTAATTGATTGATATTATAAAGAACTGTGCCCAAAATAGACTGTGAGAATATAAATAAATAAAAAAAGGACATATTTATATGACATGTCGCAACCATGTAATGTTTCATAAATAAAAGAATTTCCGTTATAATACATTAATTTTCCATATTGGGAATGAGACTGTCGAATGTTCTCTCAAACATGACGAACGATTACTGATAAATGTTAAAATAAGAAAACAACTGATTGGAAAAGGGGTTACGAACATTATAAATATTATGGAATAAGTATAGGAATATATGATAACGTACAAAGGCTATTAAAGACAACATAGTATAAAAAACAAATATATAAAGAAACAGTATTATTTTCTTTCGCCTTTCGCCTTTCGCCTTTCGCCCGTCGCCCGTCGCCCGTCGCCCGTCGCCCGTTGCCCGTCGCCCGTCGCCCGTCGCCCGTCGCCCGTCGCCCGTCGCCCGTCGCCCGTCGCCCGTCGCCCGTCGCCCGTGGCCCGTGGCCCGTGGCCCGTCGCCCGTGGCCCGTGGCCCGTGGCCCGTGGCCCGTGGCCCGGGGCCCGTGGCCCGGGGCCCGTGGCCCGTGGCCCGTGGCCCGTGGCCCGTGGACAGTGGCCAGTGACCAGTGGCCAGTGGCCAGTGGCCAGTGGCCAGTCTTTCGCCTTTCGCCTTCGCCCGTCGCCCGTCGCCCGTCGCCCGTCGCCCGTCGCCCGTCGCCCGTCGCCCGTCGCCCGTCGCCCGTCGCCCGTCGCCCGTCGCCCGTCGCCCGTCGCCCGTCGCCCGTCGCCCGTCGCCCCGTCGCCCGTCGCCCGTCGCCCGTCGCCCGTCGCCGTCGCCCGTCGCCCGTCGCCCGTCGCCCGTCGCCCGTCGCCCGTCGCCCGTCGCCCGTCGCCCGTCGCCCGTCGCCCGTCGCCCGTCGCCCGTCGCCCGTCGCCCGTCGCCCGTCGCCCGTCGCCCGTCGCCGTGCCGTCGCCCGTCGCCCGTCGCCCGTCGCCCGTCGCCCGTCGCCCGTCGCCCGTCGCCCGTCGCCCGCGTCGCCGTCGCCCGTCGCCCGTCGCCCGTCGCCCGTCGCCCGTCGCACGTCGCACGTCGCCGTGGCCCGTGGCCCGTGGCCTGGCGGCCAGGCCCTGGCCAGGCCCGCCGTGGCCGCGGCCCGTGGCCAGTGGCCAGTGGCCCGTGGCCCGTGGCCAGTGGCCAGTGGCCAGTGGCCAGTCTTTCGCCTTTCGCCTTTCGCCCGTCCCCCGTCGCCCGCCGCCCGTCCTCCGTCCTTCGTCCTTCGTCCTTGGACGTTCGTCGTTCGTCGTTCGTCGATCGTCGCTCGTCGTTCGTCTCTCGTCGCTCGTCGTTCGTCGTTCGTCGCTCGTCGCTCGTCGCTCGTCGCTCGTCGTTCGTCGTTCGTCGCTCGTCGTTCGTCGTTCGTCTTTCATCGTTCGTCGCACGTCGCTCGTCGTCCTTCGTCCTTGGACGTTCGTCGTTCGTCGTTCGTCGATCGTCGCTCGTCGCTCGTCGTTCGTCCTTAGTCGTTCGTCCTTAGTCGTTCGTCAATTGTCGTTCGTCGCTCGTCGCTCGTCGTTCGTCTCTCGTCGCTCGTCGTTCGTCGTTCGTCGCTCGTCGCTCGTCGCTCGTCGTTCGTCGTTCGTCTTCGTCTTTCGTCGTCGTCTTTCGTGGTCGTTTCTTTGATCTTTCGTCTTTCGTCTTTGTCCTTCGTCCTTCGTCTTTCGTCTTTCGTCCTATGTCCTTCGTCCTTCGTCTTTCGTCTTGTTCGTCGTCTTCGTCTTTCGTCTTTCGTTCGCTTCGTCTTTCGTCTTTCGTCTTTCGTCTTTCGTCTTTCGTCTTTCGTCTTTCGTCTTTCGTCTTTCGTCTTTCGTCTTTCGTCTTACGTCTTTCGTCTTCGTCGTCTTTCGTCTTTCGTCTTTCGTCTTTCGTCTTTCGTCCGTCTTCGTTCGTCTTTCGTCTTTCGTCTTTCGTCTTTCGTCTTTCGTCTTTCGTCTTTCGTCTTTCGTCTTCGTCTTTCGTCTTTCGTCTTTCGTCTTTCGTCTTTCGTCTTTCGTCCTTGGAATTCGCCTTCGTCGTTCGTCGTTCGTCGTCGCCGCTCGTCATTCGTCCTTCGTCGTTCGTCGTTTGTTTTGTCTTTCGTCGTTCATCGCTCGTCATTCGTCGTTCGTCGTTCGTCGCTCGTCGTTCGTCGATCGTCGTCCCTCGTTTGTCGATCGTCGATCGTCGTTCGTCGTTCGACATTCGACATTCGACATTCGACGTTCGACGTTTGACGTTTGACGTTTGACGTTCGTCATTCGTCGTTCGTCGGTCGTTGCTCGTCTCGTCTTGTCGTTCTTCGTTCGTCGTTGTCTTCGTCTTCGTCTTCGTCTTCGTCGCTCGTCGTTCGTCGTCGTCTTTCGTCTTCGTCCTTCGTCCTTGTCTTCGTCGTTTCGTTTCGTGTCTTTTTTCTTCGTCCATCGTCGTATCGTCGATCGTCGATCGTCTATCGTCGATCGTTGTTCGTCGTTCGTCGTTCGACGTTCGACGTTCGACGTTTGACGTTCGTTGTTCGTCGGTCGTCGCTCGTCGCTCGTCGTTAGTTGCTTGTCGTTCGACGTTCGTCTTTGGTCTTTCGTCTTTCGTCTTTGTCGTCTTGGACTGTCACCTTCGTCATTCTTCTTATTTATTTTTGTCATTGGTTTTCTTTTCGTATTTCGTTTTCGTCTTTCCTCATCTTCAACGTAATCCGCTATCGTCATTGTCATTGTCTTCGTCATCAATGTTCGTCTTTCATCTTCGTTATCGCGTTTCGTCAAGGGCTTTCGGTTTTCGTCTTGGTTTCTACACATCGCCTTTCGATTTTTCATTATCGTCTAAGTCTTTTTCTTCGTCGTTCAACATCGCCTTTCATCAATCGAAAGATCGATTGGTTGTTTATCATTATCAAATTAATCTTTATCTTAAATTATAAACCCCTTTGTGTGTTCTGTTTTTGTCATCTTTATTCTTCGTTTTGCGCCTTGGTCTTTCGACTTCGCCTTTTTACTTCTAAAGACATCGAAATAATAAAATATCAAATCAATTTTATCGAAATTCCAAAATGTCGAAATTCGAAAAATCAAAAAAAAAAAAATATCGAAATATCGAAATATCGAAATATCGAAATATCGAAATATCGAAATATCGAAATATCGAAATATCGAAATATCGAAATATCGAAATATCGAAATATCGAAATATCGAAATATCGAAATATCGAAATATCGAAATATCGAAATATCGAAATATCGAAATATCGAAATATCGAAATATCGAAATATCGAAATATCTAAATATCTAAATATCTAAATATCTAAATATCTAAATATCTAAATATCTAAATATCTAAATATCTAAATATCTAAATATCTAAATATCTAAATATCTAAATATCTAAATATCTAAATATCTAAATATCTAAATATCAAATATGGAAATATAAATATGAAAATTAAAAATATAAAAATTAAAAAATGAACATATAAAAACAAGAAAATTAAAAATATAAATATCTAAATATCGAAATATGGAAATATGGAAATATGGGAAAATGGAAATATGGAAATATGGAAATATAAAAATATGAAAATTAAAAATATAAAAATGTAAAAATATGAACATATAAAAATATGAAAATTAAAAATATAAAAATATAAAAATATAAAAATATAAAAATATAAAAATATAAAAATATAAAAATATAAAAATATAAAAATATAAAAATATAAAAATATAAAAATATAAAAATATAAAAATATAAAAATATAAAAATATAAAAATATAAAAATATAAAATATAAAAATATAAAATATAAAAATATAAAATATAAAAATATAAAAATATAAATATAAAATATAAAAATATAAAAATATAAAAATATAAAAATATAAAAATATAAAAATATAAAAATATAAAAATATAAAAATATAAAAATATAAAAATATAAAAATATAAAAATATAAAATATAAAAATATAAAATATAAAAATATAAAATATAAAAATATAAAAATATAAAAATATAAAATATAAAAATATAAAAATATAAAAATATAAAAATATAAAATATAAAATATAAAATATAAAAATATAAAAATATAAAAATATAAATATAAAAATATAAAAATATAAAATATAAAATATAAAAATATAAAATTAAAAATATAAAAATATAAAATATAAAATATAAAAATATAAAATATAAAATATAAAAATATAAAATATAAAAATTAAAAATATAAAAATATAAAAATATAAAAATGTAAAAATGTAAAAATGTAAAAATGTAAAAATGTAAAAATGTAAAAATGTAAAAATGTAAAAATGTAAAAATGTAAAAATGTAAAAAGTAAAATGTAAATGTAAATGTAATGTAAAATGTAAAATGTAAAATGTAAAAATGTAAAAATGTAAAAATGTAAAATATGTAAAATATAAATGTAAAATGTAAATGTAAAATGTAAAAAGTAAAATGTAAAATGTAAAAATGTAAATGAAATGTAAATAGTAAAAATGTAAAATAATGAAATAAAGATATAACGATGTAACGAAATAACGGAATAACGAAGTAACGAAGTAAGGAAGTAACGAAATAACGAAATAACGAAATAACGAAATAACGAAATAACGAAATAACGAAATAACGAAATAACGAAATAACGAAATAACGAAATAACGAAATAACGAATAACGAAATGAAATAACGAAATAACGAAATAACGAATAACGAATAACGAAATAACGAAATAACGAAATAACGAAATAACGAAATAACGAAATAACGAAATAACGAAATAACGAAATAACGAAATAACGAAATAACGAAATAACGAAATAACGAAATAACGAAATAACGAAATAACGAAATAACGAAATAACGAAAATAACGAAATAACGAAATAACGAAAACGAAATAACGAAATAACGAAATACGAAATAACGAAATAACGAAATAACGAAATAACAGAAATACGAAATAACAGAAATATCGAATAACGAAATAACCGAAATATCGAAATAATCGAAATACAAATAGAAATATCAAATAACAAGTACCGAATACATAAGTATCCAAGTACAAGTACCAATATCAAATATCGAAAGTAACGAAGATCCAAGTATCAAGTACAAAGTAACAAAGAAACAAAGTACAAAGTAACAAATACAAAGTACAATACGAAAGTATCAAGATCAAAGTAACAAAGTATCAAATCAAAATCAAAGATCGAAAGTAACAAGATCAAGATCAGATCAAAGATCAAGATCAAGATCAAAGGATCAAGTATCAGGATCAAAGATCAAAGACGATCAAGATCCAAGTAGATCAAAGATCAAAGATCAAAGGATCAGATCAAAGGATCAGAGGATCAAGGATCAAGATCAAGAGATCAAAGGATAAAAGGGATCAAAGGATCAAAGGATCAAAGGATCAAGATCAAAGGATCAATATCAAGGATCAAGATCAAAGTCGATCAAGACGATCAAAGGATCAAGGATCAAAGATCAGATCAGGATCAAAGAGATCAAAGGATCAAAGGATCAAAGGATCAAGGATCAAAGGATCAAAGGATCAAGACGGATCAAGATCAGAGCGATCAAAGGATCAAAGGATCAAAGGATCAAAGGATCAAAGGATCAAAGGATCAAAGGATCAAAGTCAGATCAAAGGATCAAGGATCAAAGGATCAAAGGATCAAAGGATCAGGATCAAGGATCAAAGGATCAAAGATCGATCAAAGATCGGATCAAGGATCAAAGCGATCAGGATCAAAGGATCAAAGGATCAAAGGATCAAAGGATCAAAGGATCAAAGGATCAAAGGATCAAAGGATCAAAGGATCAAAGGATCAAAGGATCGAAGGATCGAAGGATCGAAGGATCGAAGCATCCAAGCATCCAAAAGCATCCAAGCATCCAAGCATCCAAGCATCCAAGCATCCAAGCATCCAAGCATCCAAGCATCCAAGCATCCAAGCATCCAAGCATCCAAGCATCCAAGCATCCAAGCATCCAAGCATCCAAGCATCCAAGCATCCAAGCATCCAAAGCATCAAAGCATCAAAGCATCAAGCATCAAGCATAACATAAAAGCATCAAAGCATCAAGCATCAAAGCATCAAAGCATCAAAGCATCAAAGCATCAAAGCATCAAAGCATCAAAGCATCAAGCATCAAGCATCAAAGCATCAAAGCATCAAAGCATCAAAGCATCAAAGCATCAAAGCATCAAAGCATCAAAGCATCAAAGCATCAAAGCATCAAAGCATCAAAGCATCAAAGCATCAAAGCATCAAAGCATCAAAGCATCAACAGCATCAATGCATCAAAGCATCAAAGCATCAAAGCATCAAAGCATCAAAGCATCAAGCATCAAGCATTCAGCATCCAAGCATCCAAGCATCCAAGCATCAAGCATCAAGCACTCAAGCATCCAAGCATCCAAGCATCCAAGCATCAAGCATCAAGCATCAAAGCATCAAGCATCCAAGCATCAAAGCATCAAAGCATCAAAGCATCAAAGCATCAAAGCATCAAAGCATCAAGCATCAAGCATCGAAGCATCGAAGCATCAATGCATCAAAGCATCAAAGCATCAAAGCATCAAAGCATCAAAGCATCAAGCATCAATGCATCAATGCATCAAAGCATCAAAGCATCAAAGCATCAAAGCATCTAAGCATCTAAGCATCTAAGCATATAAGCATCTAAGCATCTAAGCATCAAAGCATCAAAGCATCAAAGCATCAAAGCATCAAAGCATCAAAGCATCAAAGCATCAAAGCATCAAAGCATCAAGCATCAAAGCATCAAAGCATCAAAGCATCAAAGCATCAAAGCATCAAAGCATCAAAGCATCAAAGCATCAAAGCATCAAAGCATCAAAGCATCAAAGCATCAAAGCATCAAAGCATCAAAGCATCAAAGCATCAAAGCATCAAAGCATCAAAGCATCAAAGCACCATAAGCATCAATGCATCAAAGCATCAAAGCATCAAAGCATCAAAGCACTCAAAGCATCAAAGCATCAAAGCATCAAAGCATCAAAGCATCAAAGCATCAAAGCATCAAAGCATCAAAGCATCAAAGCATCAAAGCATCAAAGCATCAAAGCATCAAAGCATCAAAGCATCAAAGCATCAAAGCATCAAAGCATCAAAGCATCAAAGCATCAAAGCATCAAAGCATCAAAGCATCAAAGCATCAAAGCATCAAAGCATCAAAGCATCAAAGCATCAAAGCATGAAAGCATGAAAGCATCAAAGCATGAAAGCATCAAAGCATCAAAGCATCAAAGCATCAAAGCATCAAAGCATCAAAGCATCAAAGCATCAAAGCATCAAAGCATCAAAGCATCAAAGCATCAAAGCATCAAAGCATCAAAGCATCAAAGCATCAAAGTATCAAAGTATCAAAGTATCGAAGTTTAAAGTGTCAAAGTGTCAAAGTGACAATGTGTCAATGTGTCAATGTGTCAAAGTATCAAAGTCTCAAAGTATTGTTTTGATATTTTAATATTTCGATAGAAATATCAAATAAAAATAAAGACGAATATAAAAGAAAAGAATAAGTATCAAAGCATCAAAGTAAAAAATTTTGATAACGAACAAGAGATAAACAACTGAACACTATGGCAAAATTCGTGATGAATTAAATTAGCTTATAACGAAAAACCGAAAGACGAAGTGAAGAAACCAAGACGAAAAGAAATAAGAAATATGACGAAGGTAACATTCCAAGAGGACAAAGACGAAAGGTGAAGATAAAAGTCGATGATGAAAGGAGGACGATGGCAGAAGAATACGCAAAGCGAAAACGATATACGAAGACGAAAGACGCAGAAGACAGAACGAAAGACGAAAGACGAAAGACGAAAGACGAAAGACGAAAGACGAAAGACGAAAGACGAAAGACGAAAGACGAAAGACGAAAGACGAAAGACGAAAGACGAAAGACGAAAGACGAAAGACGAAAGACGAAAGACGAAAGACGAAAGACGAAAGACGAAAGACGAAAGACGAAAGACGAAAGACGAAAGACGAAAGACGAAAGACGAAAGACGAAAGACGAAAGACGAAAGACGAAAGACGAAAGACGAAAGACGAAAGACGAAAGACGAAAGACGAAAGACGAAAGACGAAAGACGAAAGACGAAAGACGAAAGACGAAGACGAAAGACGAACGACGAACGACGAAGACGAAGCGAAGACGAACGACGAAGACGAAAGACGAAAGGCGGACGAACGACGAGCGACGAGCGACGAGCGACGAGCGACGAGCGACGAACGACGAACGACGAAAGACGAAAGTCGAAAGACGAAAGACGAACGACGAGCGACGAGCGAGCGGGGATCCAAATCGGATTGATTTCGGTGGATCCCCGTAATCCACCAAGCCAAAGCAAAACCCAATGAAAAACAAAGACGTGCCAGTGGTCACGTAGGCACGCGGGAACATGACAACAGTCACGTACACAGAGTGAGCGTCTCCGCCACGTCACCCGGCCCGAGCCAATCAATAGCCGCCCCCGCCACAGTCCCGCTGGTATAAATATCCCCGCGGACCGGGCACTTCCGTCAGTCACCGAGGAACCTTCAAGGAGGATTCTTCGTCCGAGACCACATCGCCACTGAGGATGTCTGCCGTAGTTGCGGACGAAACGTCTGGAAATATGTTTTCCAATGGACCACGGCCCTTCAGCCCGGAAAAAATCTTTGACTACAACTCCGGCCGTGAAAGCCTACATTGTTTTATTAGGAGAATGATTACGAAAGACGGAGATGAAAAACGATGACGAAAGCGAAGATGAATGACGAAGGCGAAAAACGAAGGCGAGAGACGAATGCGAAAGACGAAAACGCAAGACGAGGTAGAAGGACGAAGACGTAGACAAAGGACGAAAGACGAAAAACGAAAGACGAAAACGAAGACCAATGACAAAGACGAGGACGAAGACGAAGACGAAAGACGAAGACGAAGGCGATGACGAAGACGAAGACGAAAACGAAAGACGAAAGACGAAAAACGAAGCGAATGACAAAGGCGAAGACGAAGATGATTGGCGAAGACGAAGGATG
Source organism: Teleogryllus oceanicus (assembly GCA_964035755.1). Classification (NCBI taxonomy): domain Eukaryota; kingdom Metazoa; phylum Arthropoda; class Insecta; order Orthoptera; family Gryllidae; genus Teleogryllus; species Teleogryllus oceanicus. The sequence goes on along the minus strand of CAXIVR010000004.1, from coordinate 13,803,751 downwards.
AAGACAAATGACGAAGACGAAGTTGTCTGCGAATACAGAGAGGAAAGACGAATACGAAAAACGAGGAAAGGCGACGTGAGGCGAAGGCAAAGGACGAAGGCGAAGACGATGACAAAGACGAAAACGATGAAAACGAAGACGAAAGACGAAAACAAAATACGAAGAGTAGTGCCACTTCTAGAAATATAACATTATCTATACTCGTTAATCCACAGAGGACCAGGAAGTTAGGAAATGAATACCAAAAGTCTAGACGGTTCAATCAAGCGCGTCCAAAATATTCAACACAATAGATTAAGACTAAAAAACACTTTATTTCGTATGTTAATAAGAACGAAAACATGTGAAGGTGCATGAGTGGAAGATGTTTTCTTTAATTGATATTATAAAGAACTGTGCCCAAAATAGACTGTGAGAATATAAATAAATAAAAGCAGGACATAATTATAAATAATGACAGGTCGCAACCATGTAATGTTTCATTAATAAAATAATTTTCGTGATGATACATTAAATTTCGATATTGGGAATGAAACAGTCGAATGTTTTAACAAACATGACGAACGATAAGAAAACAAGTGATTGGAAAAGGGGTTACGAACATTAATAAGATTTGAATGTTACCATAAATTACGAAATGTATTCCAAAATCTTTATAAAGACAATATCTATGAAAGAAAGGTTTAAAGAACAGTAGCGTTGTTAGATTAATTTTTTTGTGTTTCGGGGCGCGTCAACTGCTCTGGTCCCGCTAGTGTAGTGCATTTTTTTTCTCGGGAGATGGTGATTTTCCCCCGCCGGATGGCGAGATCCGGCGCCGACCTACCGTCAGCTAGTGGGGTTTCCCCCTAACCAGGACTCTCCCACCAGCGGGGCACCGCCCCAGCCGGGACACGCTCTAAGCAAGCGACCGGTCTCCCGGGATATGTGGTAGTGTAGTGCATGTTAGTGTGTATGGGGCGAGGAAAGGACAATAAATGGGAAGGACAGATCGCGCGCGGTCCGTGGCCCGCTTGGTAGGGTACTGCTTCGGCATTCGCCTGATGGTGATCGGAGAAACCACGGAAGACTACTGATCAGAGCAGCCAGCCGCTAGAATTCTCCTCCAGACAGCGACTGAATTCGATCTAGCTGAAAAGCTAGTGTCGAAAATCCTGCTGCCGTCAGGACTCGAACCTAGGACCTCCCGGTCAGAGGCGCTGTAGTGACATCAGTTGATACACTGAGCTACCGCTACCGGTAGCAGTGTTAGAGAAGAGTTGTCTTCTGTTTTAAACTCCGCGGTTAGGTAGAATCAAAAAATTGAAGAGCTGTGACAGAGATCCGTGGTGAACGCACCGTGTGATTATGGATCGAACGGAAATGAAATTTTGAATTTTGTGCCTGAAGACCCTTAGTGAGATCGGCAGCAATTCTCGAAAAGTATTGGTTAAAGAGACTAGCCACTGTTGCCGGATCGTTCACATTTATATCGTTATATTTTAAAACAACATTCTCTACGGGTTTTCTAGTTGATTTGGTAGTATTTTTTATTATATTCCACATTGCTTTTGTTTTATTATTTGAATTCAAAATATCCTGATCGTTTTTCATGATCTCGAGTTGCCGTAGAAGACGCATCGCGCGTGGGATTTACAAGTTTCGAATTCTTATGAAGTTACTTTTGAAGATGTCATGATTTTTTTAAATGTGATATGGACAGCAGTGGCACCCAATCGTCGCGCAGCAAAAGGGAAGTTTAAAAACATTTTTTATCATCAAGTTTTTTAACATGGCCAAGATGGTTAGTTTTTAAGACCTTGGAGGAAAGACATGGCCATTCATTTGCTTAAATTATTCAAATTGGTAAAGTACACTCGTGTGAATGTTGTAATTGTGTAATTAATTGTGTGAATGTTGGAAGAAAATATGTATCGTAAATATTAGATTGTAGATAATTTTTCAAATATTATTTTATGAGTTTTTTGTTATGTATGCACATGTTTTGATGTCACAAGCGAAGTAGAAGTCGGTGAATATTTTTCAATGAATACGGAATAAACCAAGCCGGTAATTTTAAACGGTTTCATGACAATTTCATGGTTATTATTGTTGTTATTATTATTATTATTATTATTATTATTTTTTTTATTATTAGATAGCAGCAATCTGAATGATAGGGAATAATTTAAATATGTATTCAACTTCCTGAAATAGTAGTAATATTATTTTCGATTTCCTGTATAGGATCGATTTCACGAACTCATGAAATATTAATTCGTTGGAATGGTGTATCACAACCCGTTTTAGGAAGACAAGGGTTCAAATATTATAAAAGTAATTTTATTTGTATTTATAAGGAAGGGAGTAAAGGGGTTGTGTGTGTATATTTAGAAACCATGACACTAGAGACATTAGTCCTAATCCTACTTTAAAATCCTCTTTTAAGCAAGTGTTACTACAGTACAAGAGAAAGTCTTTTTTTAATTGATAAAGCAGATTTGTCCTTGTAATGTGGCTCAAAGTGGAATACCGAAGGTCCGAATTGAATTCTCGGGCATTCTTTTGTGGAATATGTTCCAACTAAGCTCCTTGGGCTAGCCCCTGTGAAGCAGGCAAACTTTTTCTTTGTAAAAAATTTCACATGAGTACGTCCGGGAATCGAACCCGGACCTCTTTGGTGAAAGAGAAACGACTTCGCTTTGATCCACATAATAAACAGTCGTCAAAAATCTGCCCGTGTCGTGATTTCTTCTCAACTCTGAACCTGGGTAGTGACACTCCTGTGTCACATGGCTTGCGTGGCGCGTCCCGAGAATGCTACCTAGAGGTCGTCCTGACGACTTACGGACTTTAACGCACAAAGTAACGGAGGATTACTTTATGTGAAGAACATGTTTAACGGAGGATTTCTTCAAAAAGCGTCATATGCCAAAAGTTGGTTTGTTGAGGAACGTTGTCACAGTAAAGTGACAATATGTTTTTTAAAAAAAGTGGCTTTTATCAAACAAGGTTTTTTACAACTTATGTTGTATTACAAAACACACTGCCAATACTTTGATACACTCCTTTTCCCACTCGATTTTAATTAATAGTGTAGGGTAATAACAATTAGTAGTGTAGCGTGATCATTTTTCCTGGGTCGGCTCCAAAGCAAATTAACTTTTTATTTAACACTCCCCATCTGCCTTTTTTGAAGAACGATTTGGTGTAGGTCTTTAAGTCTTAACTTTCAATTTATTAAATTACTGAAGTATGTTATGGATTGTAAAAAAGAGTCTACGAGATTGTCGTCTGGTAACGCCTAATTTCCTACCACAATACCTACTACAATTTTTTACCTTTCTACTACACATTTCCAATAACACTTGTATTATTCATCAGCTATTGAGCTGAACTAAACGCGATGAACTAACATTAATTTCTCATCTGTCAGATACAAAGAAGTGAAATATTCTTAAATTCTTGAGCTGGGTCGTTTCACTATAATATTATGAGGTCGTCACACAGTAATATAGAATAAGCACAATATTTCAGTGTGTTCGTCAGTACTGCAAGAGCACAACCGAGCTTTTATTCTCTGACCGTACATGCCGACGTCGCACACACAGGGGTGTCGGGGTGGCGAGCGGTCAGCCTGCACTAGTGAACACCATTCCAGCGCGGCCCGGGCGGAGGGCGAGCGGCGCGGGGCTCACGGCGGCCTCACTTCACCACACTCTGAGGGCCAGGACAGTGGACGCATTCATGCTGGTCAAACGTTTTATTTCACTGACCCTCCTGGTAGAACAAGTGCAGTGTGGAGTGTTAGACCACGCAGGCTTCCAATGTCCACAAAAGCAATTTAAAAACGATAGAACAAAATGGGTGGGCAACAGGGTTATTAAAATTATCAATTGATTTATTTTGCTCTTTATTGTCCCTGCCACTCTCAGGAGTCAAAAAGACATTTTAAATTTTATTATTGAGTACTTATTTTGGCCTATATAAGAAAATACTAAGTATCAATTTTCCACTCCACCTCCAAGATTTTCTCTTCAAAACTGTGAATTAAACGAACTGCGTTCCTTTATGACGGTCCCCGGATCGACAATCGTTTTTTTTTCTTGGAGCAAGTGTCTCGTCCCTGGTGGTCTCGACGTTTTTTTGGAGCCCTTGCCTCGGAACTAAGGGAGTGAATAGATATAGACTAGAGTTAAAGCGAGTGTTTAACAAGCTAGTGTCCAGTTTATGACGGTCCCTGGGTCGACACTCGTTTTTTTTCTGGGTTTAATTAGAGTTTCGTTTATGACGTTCCCCATGTCAAAAACCGTTTGTTCTGGGAGCAAGTGTCTCGTCATTTGGTGTCTGGTCGTTATTTAAGGAACCTGTGCTTCGTCACAAGGGGGTCTAGATCGATAAAGTGTAGAGTTAAAGCGAGTCTTTGTTGAGTTGAGCGTGTGAACAGTACCGATTGTCTTAAATCGTACCGCATGCGGCCCACTGTTTCCTGACACCTCTCTCCGCGCCTGTGATGTTGGTCATTCCGATAAGCTGGGCATATTTATGTGGTGTGTGTGAGTGTCTGGGCATGAGAGAGCCCGCCACTGGCTCCGACTGATCTCGTGGATTGCCGAAAGGCCGTCTTAGGCGTGCCTTTGGGGGAACCAAGCAGCCCAAATGAACAGAATATCTGACCACGGCCGTCTCTAGTAACGTTAGTAACTCTGCTAGAGACGGCCGTGTGCAGGCATACGTTCTGCGCATGCGTTGAAAGCTCCGAAAAGCCAGAGCCCTTGTTCGCTCTCGCGTAAGTTCGCAATTGAGCAGGAAGTACACGATGACAAACCTGCAGAGCCAGACGAATCATGCGATTGTTCATTGTAAAATTACCAATAAATACATTATAATGTGATTTTTTTAATGAAAAGTATTTTTTTCTTTTCACAAAATATTGGGGTAGGCTCCGCCTTGCGGAGGAAGCTACCGATTTTAATTGTTTAATGTCATCTGGCAAGTAACGTACATGTATGTGGATTTCTTGTAGTGTTCTGTTGATACTGACACTTGATGAACATGATTTCTGCGACGTGTGTTGTAATTATAAATACCAGTATTACATAAAAATAAGTTCCCGCCCTTAAGTAAATCAGTTTTGACAAATACTACAGATTCGTAAATAAATATGCAAGGCAATGGTAAGATTCCATGCTCCAAGAAAAGAGGCTTGCAGGGATCACGTGAATGGCATTTTTTAATTATTCGGATAATTTTCTTTTGCTATCTAAATGTATGGGTACTAAAGGATGAGCTTTCTCAGAATATAATGCCATATCTCAGGCGGGAATGTACATTTGCAAAATACGCGCAACGAGCTGCATGAAGGCTTTGAAAAAATTCTGAATGGGTAATGATAGTGAACTTAATTTAGTGCTTAATTCTGTTATATGTACATTCCATTACCGGTTTGTCTGAATTGAGAGACCTAGAAATTTTGTTACCTTAACATCAGCTAATTGCATCTTGTTCATTTTCAATGGAGTGCGATTGCCGATTTGAAATGCAAAATGCATTGAAACAGTTTTCCTTTCGTTAACTATTAATTTATACCAATTTGAAGCTTCTGAAAATGTACTTTTTTTTGTTTCTATTTTTCCAAAAACATTCGTGTCTTCGGCAAACAGAACTGTTCTTCCATTTTTAATAAACGAGGGCATATCGTTTACGTACAACAGAAAGAGAATAGCACCTAAGATTGAACCTTGTGGGACTGCATGTTAAACTGGCAAAGAATTGGAAAGATAAGTGAATAATGTCCTTTCGTGACAGTACAGTATTTCCACCCTTTGAGATCGATATTTAAGGTACAAGGTTATCCAATCTAGGGCAATACCACAAATTCCATAAGAAGGTAATTTTTTGAGAGCAAGATGTTAAGGTTAATAACGCCAAAATCTTTCAAAAGATCTAAAAATATCCCAATGGATTCTTCATTTTGGTCCATTGATGAAGCAACATTTTTAAGAAAACAAAAAAAGGGCAGTTTCCGTAATTTTGATTTTCTAAAACCGTGTTGTGAGTCTGAAAACGCATTTGCCAAGTTCGTGAAATAAATGTGAATCATTTCTATATCATATTTACTGACAATTTGGCCTATATATTTTGGCCTATCCTATTTAATTTGGCATTCTCGTGTGAAAGAAATTGACCACATGTCTGGACTAAGATTAGAAATAGGGAGTTTGTGCACCCTCAACCGTTAAAGTAACACTATCGTTCAAGTTTTGCATCACTTTTGTGCTTCTGCGCATGCGCAGATCAATATTGCAGTCAATTGTTGCCCGCTAAGATGTGCACAAACTCCCGGACAACTGTGGTCGCGTCACAGACCACAGGCGATAATTCAAGCCTGAAATAGCAGGAACTTTTTGAATTATTGCAGAACGAGCAAATGCAAGTAATGCATCTTCAATCAAATTTAAAACCAATTTTATCTTTTAATCATGCAATATTGATTTACTATTTTAATTTACAAAAAACTGTGAACAGTCAGCTGAACTGAAGCTACTTCAGACACTTGAAATATTTCAATCCATTGAACTTAAAGAGTGAACGTATAAGGTAAAAATTAATGCTCGTCAAAAGACAATTTTGTGAAACATTTGATTTTGGTTCAATCACTACACAAGTTATGAACTTAACTTAGATACTTTATCAAGATTAAAAAGTAAACAAAAAAAAAATGGAATAAAAACATGATGGAACTGAAAAAATTTAATATTTTAAAGAAAATTAATATTAAGGAAAAAAACATGAAAAACAGGAAGCATGAACATTATGAAAAAATTAATTTAGGAAAAACATGAAAAACAGGAAACATGAACATTAAGAAAAATTTAATTCAACAAAAAAACATGAAAATTTGTGATAAGTAACTCAACAAATGCATTGCCAACATTACAGTGAAACATTAAAAAAAATTACTGTTAGTATGCATGAACATTGAATTGTATGTAAATGCCAAGAGAACATTCTTTAAATCAAATATATGGAACAAACAACATATTTAATCATCTATCGGGTAAACAATTTCTTGAAATTTTCAAATTGTCGGATGTGTTCATCAGTAACGGTCTTGGGAGTTTCTTGAATAGCATACAGAAAATCATTCAATACCACACTACGTGCTTTCACCTGAAAAAAAGAAAAGAAAGTTATTTTAGAACAGGCAATGCACAGCACAAGAAGACAAAATACGATAGCAATTGTTAAAAGTGTTAATTTAAAATATACTTAGAAAAATTGATACAAAATTGCTTTCTATGTGTAATGGGAACTTATGTTTGAAATAAGGGGCTCCCAGGATTTTCTGCCCTCCCCCCTCCTCGTGTTAAATGAACATTTGCCAAATCCATATAAGGTATAATATATAATGGATGGATTTAGGTAACTTGACACACTCGTCAGGATTAAGGTCTATTAGTGCTGATTCAAAGATGATTAAGACTGTTACAAGTGGCAAGGACATACATGCAGTTTTCTACCCCAAACTTGGGGTTTCTGTAAGGAGGGAATTATGTGTCATGCATAACTTGGTGTTTACAAGCTCTTGAGTTCAAACATGATAATTATGTCAGTAGAAGTTGTATTAGTATGACCTAATAGTATCTATCATTCCAGGAATCATTAAGGTATTTTAATTTTTGGGAGATACTTTACATAAAGCCCCTGTGAAATTTTCAAAACTTTCTGAAAAATGGATGCAAAAATTTTCTCTACATTTTTTGCTTGACAAGAAGAAAAAGCTTTTATATACTTCCAGTATAGTTCCAATTTTCTGTAAAACCTGAGAATGTTTGAAAATTGCACAAGTTTAAATATTTGTCAAACCTGTCCAACACTTTCAATAACAAAACTAGAATTCCTCTCTCAATTTTAGATCTTTAAATGATGTCATGTAGATTTTTTTCTTTTAAATTTGAGTCATTGAGTAATTTTGACAGAAATCATGACAATTTTTCAAAATCATGTAAACAATCATTTTAATGTTTTGGTATCCCCAACTGTTCATATGGGAGAATGCAGGAAGATAATATATTCAGTCTATTTTCCAGAAGAAAGAAGAGCTGTCACCATGAGCATTTTTAGTATTCATTAAAATATCCAAATTATACATTTCATAACACTAAGGAGGAATAAAAATTTGAAGAATGTAGGGCATTCCTACAAGCTTTCTTAAAATGTAAAAGCAGACTCAGGCTACACAATCAGTCTTTTTTAACCTCAATATTCACAAAAAAATATATAGATTTTTAACTAAGACATAACTATCTCTGGAATGATTCTTTGGCTACAAAATCCGATTGTATGAACACACCATCTCTTATTTATAAGAAATATAGGAATAAGTTATGAGTGATGTGAAAATTGAGACTTCAAAATTCCCAGGAAAAGGGATTGTCTTGAATTCTAAACTTCTAACAGAACTTGTAAATATTTATTAAAAAATATTTTAAAAGAAATTTCAAGGGTTTAATAGAATATCATGCAGTAAGCAAACATTAGATTTCCTATTTCCATTTTGTGGTATTTTTTAAGTTTTAATTTTCATATTTTGTTTTGCTTCCCTTGTTCAATCTAAAATCAGTTGTTGAAAACATGGACACATTCCACTGCACAATTTCAAATGAAAATAAAAGATAAACCAGCCCATTTCACTTAATTTGAGACACAGACTGTTTCTTGAGGAAACATATGGTACAGCAACAGAGGAAAATGTGTCTCATCCATAAAACTCATTGTTAACCAAATGGTCACCTGCAGGATGCCACACAATACATTGGAGATTTAGACCAACATCATTTGTAACACAACCAAGCTAGCACTTCTTCGTAGCCTCACAAAGTCTTCCAATATGAGTAGCAAATTTCAGTCTGAATGCCTTTGAGTGCAAAGAGTTAGTCAACTAGGTTTACGAATGTCTGCTGCATCAGACAATGAAGAATTATTTACATTTATTTATCACTTGGGTAATAGGGATTATTTTAACATCTGGACTAAATTTTACTAAAACTCCTAACTTAATTTGAGTTATTAATCTGATGCTAAATCAAATACATATCCTTGTGATTAATTACTATTTTTTATTTACTTATAGTTTTCACTTGTGAAATAATAAATTGTGAAATACCAATTGTGCTTTGGGAATTCCCAAATAAATCCTTTCTCCATCCATGCAGTTGGAGATACATTAGTAGACATCGGATGTTTAGGGAAATGCCTATTTTTTTCTAGAGAACTTATTCCAGGGCTGATAATATATGTCCACGAATCATGACAAACGATGACATATGACGAAGTTTTAAAATGCTTAGTTTTGCTTATTTTAGCATAAATGCCTATTTTTTGCATAAATACATTTTAGAACTTTTTTTAACCTTTTCTTTATTATATTTATATACAATGCTAAGATATCGGAAAATCAGCGATGGTCCATCGTTACCATTCATTACGAAACCTTCAATTCATGCCTTGAAATTTAAAATTACGAGAGAATCCCTAAAAGTATACCGACTGATTTTTCTCCATTTCTCTATATCATAAATACCAGCCATGATCTGAGAACATGGACGATTGACAATACACCGAGGGAACCGAAATTTTAAGTGGAAATAAATATAAATTCCCAGAAGGTTTCAGTGTTGCTAGTGTTGGACAGCTAAAATATATGTCAGTCACATCGTTAAGACATCCTTCTCCGCATTCAAACTGATTTTGTCTTCCAGTCGTCACAAATTTGAAATTGTAATCCTTGAAAAGTTACTGGTAATATTAATATTATTAATATTAATAATAATATTAACTTTAATAATATTACTGGTTGATGGAAACTACTAAGAATAAAATGTAGAAGAGTTGTAAATGTGTAAATCTAGTTTTACATTAAAATATACGAACTGGTTTTGTGCATTTAAGTTTCCAAAATAATATAGACAAAAAATACATTTTTTTCATTTTATCGTGTATGTAACTTATGACAGTGCCTTTTTTCTCCTTATTCTTGACTTTTTCAGTGCCTTTTTAGGCGCCTAAAAGACGATGTTTTAGTGCCTAAACATCTGATGTCTATACATTAGTAATATAATTATAAAAAGCTCATGTTAAAAAACACATATATAAAGCTACATATGACTACAAATTACTTACCTTTTCTGGTGGAACATCATCGAGAGTAGCTTGAAAAGCATCAGGTGAACTTGGGTCGCAGGGAATTACATGTTCCCCTAAAAAAGGATAATAATCTAATAAGAGAACCAAGAAGATTACTTTCTTTTGTATAATGGCTACCTAATAATACAAGGTTTTAGTAGGAGGTTCTCCTCCTGGAGAGGAAGGATAGGAAGAGGAAGGAAAGGTCATGTACCCTGAGAGACCTGTTTGTTAGGATACTGCCTGTTTGTTCAGTTCTGACTATTGATTGGAGAAACCATGGAAAACTACAATGAGACCAGCTGGCCACTAGAATTCTCCTCCAGACAGCATCTGAATTCGACCTAGCTATGTAGCTACTGTCGAAAATCCTGCCACTATTGGGACTCGAACCCTAGGATCTCCCAGTCAGAGGTACTGCAGTGACATCAGTTATAGCCCTGAGGCATCTAAGCCAGTATCCAAACTTGTGAATTATCCTGGTTTTCCATATTTGATTTTGTGATTTGCATATTACTGGATGATGAAGAAAATATAAGTAGATACACACACACTAAAACACTAGAAATCAGTGTAAAAATTATAATTAGAAATAAAGAGACAAGAGAGCAAAGGAGTGGTTATCAATAATTTACCAGGGTAGGGATGGGAATTTTGGAAAGATTTCAGGTTTTGGGGTGACACTTAGTATACTGGGAATGTGCACCATGCTACAACTGAAAACATTCATGCCTTACGCGGAATTTGGATCCAGAGTGTACCAAAGTGCACATTCCTCAAGTCCAGATCATGAAGTTAATTTTACAAGGAGTTAAAAAATACTTTTTGATCATATTTAATGTTAAATTAATACTTTAATTAGTTAAATAGGCCCAAGACTTTGCTTTAGTGCTTCATCCTTGCCTTTTGAATATAAATAAACAAGAATATTTATAATGAACTATTAAGATCCTCTTTAGGGTTAACAGACAAAAAAAAGAACCATGTAGTTCAACATTGGAGGTTGAGTTCATGGAATTTGGCCAGTGTAATTAAAACATTCAATCATTAATTTCACCACTGTTTTGGAATATTTTTTCCTGTCATTAAGGCTGGTGATAAAAATAACAGCACTCACACTTACACATAATTTATACCATGAGCAAAGAGACTATATGGATGCTAAAAGTGTTGTTTTTACTGTTATCACTGGCCCTGCTAATGGAAGAAAATATGCTGAATCATAGGTAAACTTAATGATTTAATGTTTTAATTACTCTGACCAAATCCTATGTTCTCAGCCTCCAAAATTTGAATAAAAATTCCTGAATAAAAATCCTTAAAATTCAATTCCCAAAATAGGCCATTATAGATTATAATTTTTGTAGCTAAAAATACCCAAAATAAACACACACTCACCCCACATTCACTCTCTCCTCTCTCTCTTATTCTTGTCTCGGATATTAAAATCCCTCCTCTCTCTCTCTCTCTCTCTCTCTCCCTCTCCGTGTGTGTGCTTATGCACATATGTGCATACGTGTGCGAGTGTGTGTATTTATGCCAACAACTGAAAAATAATTGTATGTTTTCAATATACTTCTATATTTTCAATTATTGAAATTTTATTTTCAAAACAGCGTTACTTACAACTATATCTCAAGGTTTTTATGATATGCAAATAGTCAATGAACTTAATTTCAGTTCCCCCCAAAATAATAGTCTAGTTACATTGAGTGTGGCTTGAGATGTCACTTTATATGCATTTTGAAATCATATTAAATGTATTGCAAAAAAAGTTGGAATGAATCATGTGGAAAATTCTTATATTTTCCAAAACCGAAAACTTAGAAATTGTACATTATGTACCTGGAGAGTAATGGTGAATTCAGGCCTGTGATTAAAATTGATGAACCCCCAAAACGTTTAAAATTCAAAAATTGACAGAAAATTGTTCAACAAGTAAAATGTCATGCATAAATAAACTAGTGGTGCCCAAGAATGGTACAGGCTTTCTTGTATTAGTTTTCTATTTTCTTAGGTCTGGGCTAGCTATTTGGACTTGCCACATACTCTTGCCAGCTGCCATCACTGCCCCAAGTACTTTTTTAATTTATTTTTTTTCTCAATTTTTCAGTTTTCTAATTCTAGAACCTAAATATTACTTTAAGAATATTAAAGAAGAGTAAAATTCCAAAGCAATTTTCATTAAAAAATTTTCGAACAGTTTCAAGAAAATGGTGTTTAAGCATTACTGAAAATGCAAAATTTAAAGCTATTTTTCACAGAGAATTATTGAGTTTTTGAAAAACTTCATCAGAAGTCACTTGAAGCACTTTTCACTTACAAGTACAATAGTGTTTACGAATTGATGGAAATATGCATATTAACAGTGTGAGAGACATTTCAAAAAATTACATTTGTGTATTTTGGGAAAAAAACAAAAGAATACCCTAAAATGAACTTAATATCATCTTAAACAGTATAATTAGCACTATCCATTGAAAAAGTTTGATGAAAAACTTTGGATCCATGTTTGAGAAAATGGCGTTTGAGTGCTTCTGAAAATATGGAAATTTGAACTCATTTTCACAGCCAACTGTTGAGTTATAAAAAAACTTAATATAACATTATTTAAAGCACATGTATTCATAAATACAATAATGTGAACAAATTGCTGCTAATGTAAATATTAACGATGTAAGAGACAAGTAAAAAATACAGTTTTGTAATTTTTGAAGAGAAGAAAACTACAACAACAAAAGAATAGAGCACTATTAAGCACCATATAGACTACATTTAGCACTACCCCTAACAAAAGTGTACAGAAAAAATTTGGAGTCACTTTCAAGAAAATCTTGTTTTTGTCACTTTTTAAAATTGCACATATTGCCTGCAATATTGCATGAAAACTAATAAAATTTTCAGAAAACTAATTATGAGAAAAAATGTATTTGAAAGAAAAATTTCTATCGTCAATTTTGTACGTGTGGGAAGATGCCGAAAAAAATTTCAATCTTTTGTAATTTTCAAAAATTCAGAGTTATCAATGAAAATTGTTCCTATGCCATGTTTAAAAGTGTATTTCTGACAAAAATATCTGAAGAAAAAGTTTAGAGCCATTTTTGAAAAAGTTTTGAAAATATTCCAGAGGCTTCATATAAAGTACTCCCAAAAATTACTAGTGTTGTTCATAGAGACCAAACAGAAGTACGTTTTGAAAAACAAAGGTTTTTTCAGTATCAGGGGACCCCAAAACGTATATTTCTGTTGAAATCTGGAAATTGATTTTCTGCAGCATTACATTACATTCTCTATACTCTGTATATATGTATGTATACAAGAAAGTAAAAATTATTAATGGATTATTAATAATTAATTATTAATAATAGGATTTGGCAAATAAAAAATTTTTAATGGGTGAGGTAGTACAGAAATATACTTGGACCCTCCTCTTGGCTGCCCATGTCTGTGCCCATGACTTTTGCTTTACTCCAGACCTCCTAAAATCAAATTTGGTTATGAAACAAATATCTGGCCTCAACAAGTGTTCATCTTGTAAGAGAAGTGTCTTCATAGTTATTTATTGTAAAAATATATATTTACCCCTTTTAACATGATTCACAACCCGATCATCTAATCTATTCATTTTTTCAATATGTTTACCTTTTGTTTTTTGGGCCAAAAGTTCTATTTCTTAACAGTATTGAGTTATTTTGAGAGTCACTTGTAGAATTACTTTCATGTCTTATTATCAAATTTTTTTTTGAATTATATATTGATGGGTAAAAGTATTTACCATCAGGACATCTCCAATATGTTGCTCGCAAAATGTCTCTGATTGGTTGAGCCACTGCAATACTGACAAAGTTGGTAAGATCAGAGCCAGAGAAACCTTCAGTATGGTTGAGAATTTGGTACCAGTCTTCTTCACTTAGCATTACTCCTAATCCATTCAATCGTTGAGCAATTATCTGCTGTCTTGCTTCTCTAAAAACAATTTGAACAATTCATTCAACAAATGTAAATTAGTACAGGAGTTGTCAACAATCTGGAGCTATGCATGAATGAAGATATTTCCTAAGATTGTTATATGATAGGACATGGTTGAGCTATTCTGACACAGAGAAAACATCTAAAATTCTTTTAAAATTTAGAGTTTCTAATGAAAACTTTCAAACAATTTTTTTTTAACAAACACAATAATAAATACTCCAAGAAAAATTTTCAGAATCCTACGGATACAGATAGTTCTACATCAAATATATAGTATTGTAATTACTGTATCGGAGAAAAGTCAATAAATCAAGACTGTATAATCCTCCTTAAATAATACACAACATTTTGAAGACGATGAGTATGAACCACAATAATAATAAAAACATGGAATTTTACCTATCAGGTAAAGGAACATAAATATGTCTCTGGAAACGTCTTAAAAAGGCTGGATCCAAGTCCCATGGGCAGTTGGTTGCACTTAAAACATAAACGTGGCTTTCTTCCAAGGCTGGATTTTCAAAATATTTGAGAAGTTCAGTTTTGAGTCTGTAGCATAAATACAACAGTAAAGAAAATGCCATCAGTCAATTCTAATAGATCTGAATTTGACATAATAATTTCAGAAAATTGCACAAATAATCGTGATAAAAGGGTTTCCCACTGAGGGTATGTGCTTTGCTTTAATAATTTAACCAGATTTTTAAAAAAGTAATTTAGGGGAATTTCATTCTGGAAATACTTCATTAAACTTTTAGTCATGTTTGAGGAGTACAATTGTTAAAAGTTAGAATGAATCTGATCTAGATTAAATATATTGGAGCAATTGGTTTTGTCTTTGGATAAATACCTGTGTAGTGAAGCATATCTATAAGACCACCTCTTTTCACTGATTTTTTTAAGAACACCACTGAAACCCATATATATAAATTGTATTTCAATTAATAGACAACCATTCTCCCAAACAACTGATTAGCATTATCATAGCAAGTTTCTTAATTTCCTCCTTTTAAGAGACCATTGTCAGGAATATTGTAAAAATACAGTTCAACTTTTTAGTCAAAATTAAAATTAGTGACATTGTTCATACAACATGCCCTGTGCAGGAGCTTCAATCCTCAAAGGAATCAGGGGGGCAAAGATTCTAGAAATCATGTAACAAAATACGATGGCCACAGATATGGTAACACAGCTGCTCACTTTGTTTCAGTATTATTTCTGCTAATGTGATGGCAGATATGGAAAGGGCTTATGAAATGACATAAGAAAATGAGAATAACAACAATAAAATAATATAATAAAGAATAATAATAATAGAAATAAATAATAATAAAGAATGTCAATAACAACGTATTCAACAATAATTTATCTATCATTGAATCCGAGGTAACGCCCGCGCTGAAGAATCATCATAAGTCATGATCCGAGCTATAGTTACCTGAATGCAGTTTGGCACTTCAGCTATCCTCTCATTTTCTTCACTTCTCAACTTCCTCATCATTATCCTTGATATGAAAGTGATATAAAACATACAGATTGTATACGCGCTGCCAATGTCGCTAACTGCTACACTGCTTATGGCGTCATTTTCCGTAATACTATTTCAATACAAGATGGTGGTCGTTCGGCGTGAAAGTCGCAAATCTTCCGGATTACGGCTTCAGTGCTGCGTCAATTAATCGCTAGTCGTTCGCTGATTTTTCTCGAGGGAGGGGGATGATTGATATGCTTGGGTAGGCTGGTAAGTGGGGATGTTATGTGTCAACGTGATCTGTTTGCGCTGCTTTATGATGAAGCTGTATTCACTCTTATGTTCGTTGTATCAATAATGATGTAGTTCACGAATAATGTACGTTAAGGTAAGTATGAAATAACTCGGTGATGTTTTAGAAGGCTTTACAGCTAGATCGATCAAAAGGAAATACATGAATTTTTCTCAACTCTAACTTTGAGAACACAAATAAACACATAACTTTTCACATCAAACGAATCATACATCAGTTATATTTCTATTGAACATATGTTCCAATGTCATTAACATTACCAATTAATTTGGTAAGTCGGGTACGAAAACTACATTTTTCTTTTATATATTATTGTAAAACCTTATGTAACGAAAGCAAAACGTATGTAATGAATTGCAACTTACACATGTTGACGACGTCTCCGTACGAGGAAACCAGCTTAGGGAGAAATTTCGAAATAAATTGAGGTCTTAATACTATGCGTAAACTTGAATAAACAATCGATTGAACACAGGTACAAAAAACAGACATTAAAAATGTACTTTTCCAAGAGCGAACGATATATGACGTTAACTGTTAACGTTGAAAGTTATTGAATACTTTCCTCGCATTAAACACAACCACATATCTACAAATAGAGAATGTACCAAATGTAAGTTAATAGGAAATAATATTTAATCTCTAATTATTACCTTCAGCAAGACACAAATGATGCGAATGAGTTTACGGGAAGTTTAGTCTAGTGTTTAGATCTGTAATAAAGTGACAAGGAATACTTAGTTTTGAAATCGGATTTGTGAAGGTAGATGAAATTAGGAAGTGATAATTAGGAAGTCCATAATGAGTGTCCATGAAGTGCAGTGTAAACAGAAAAAACTTATTCCCTTACATTAAGGCATATTCTCTAAAGTTTTGTGCCAATTTATGTGTTAATTGGTGATAACAAGCTTAGTGTTGGACCTCTGATGGATATTTTAAAATAAAATGTTTTTTTTTGTGATTACATGTTCATAAAAAGTACATTTTAAACATTTCAGTTACCTGAATCGTACATTTTTAGATACAGAAAGTTAAATAATAAACTGTCAATAAAATATTTGTTTAATATTTTCAGTACAAAATGACGTTTATTTACAGTCAATCGGATGAATTAAGTCGTAACTATTCAGATAAAAGGACGGAAATAATATATAGAATTCACAGGATTTCACAAATGGCAGCCTAGGGGAGAATTCTAGTGACCGGATGCTCTGAGTCATAGTTTTCGAAATTTGGCCGATCAATACCAGACGAATGCCGAAGCAATACCCTACCAAACCGACCACAAACCGCGCACGATCTCTCCTTCGTTTTCCTTGAGCTTTCCTCACACCTTACTTACACACACTTACACTCACATGCACTACATTACCACACTTGTCGGAAGATCAGTCGGGAGCTTACTGCTTGTTTTGGCTGAGGCGGTGCCCGACTGGTGGGAGATACCTGGGTGAGATTGTTTTTACTAACTACTTTACAACTTAAATATATTGTTACGTTTCTAAGTGGTTAATTAAAACTCCGGTATTATTTTAACAAAACGTTTATTTTGGTTTCTTGACACAATCACTCAAAACACTTGATTATTATTTACCCTACAGTTCTCTTTATTTATTTACACTACACATCTCTGATTATTTATTGACACTACACTTTTGATTATTTATTTACACTACTCTTCACTTACTCACTTGCACAGTCCTAAGCACTGGCCACAGTTCACTGCACTGATCACAGTTCGATGAACTGGTCACAGTTCACGTCACTGACCACAGTACGATGTACTGACCACGGTTCATGTCACTGTGCACAATCACTGCACTACTATTCACCGCGATGCACACGCTTCACAGTTCAGCTTCCACTGCGGACTTAAGACTGACTCGCAATCGCCGGCCGTTTGCTCCTTGTATACATCTGACATGTGGTTAGCGGAAGAGGGGGCCTGATAGCCCGAACCTCGCCATATCAATAAAGGCATTTATTATTATTATTATTATTATTATTATTATTATTATTATTATTATTATTATTATTATTATTATTAACTTGCAGTCGGACGAGTAGGTCGGCGCAGGTACTCGCCATCCAGCAGAGGGAGATTTCCGCGACCTCCCACGATGAAAAGCATGCACTACACTTACGGGGCTAATGTCCTTAGTTGTTGATGCGCTCAGATTAACCAATCAATGAATCCTAAGATTATAATTTCCGCTGTGTCGGTACCGCGCCATCGCTGTGATCTTTGTACGCCCCCTAGCACCAGTCAGCGCTGAGAGAAGTCCTCGGCGGATACGCATCAACTCACACTCCACACTCCACACTCCACGTGCCGCACCATTTGGGAGCTTCCGCGGCGGCAGAAGGACCCTTGACTCTAATCACTGGAGAACGAGATGCGCTTTGGATGAACCAGCAATGAACTATTTTACTGCTTTTATTATTGTGGCTTCTTATTGTGTCTGCTTCACTTTTTACTTCTCCTTTACCTGGCTCTCCTTCATCAACTTCTATTCTGTGTTCTTCTCTTCTCCCGTACTCTGTTGCTACTTTTCCTCGGATTCTTTCGTCTCCACACACACACACACACACACACACACACACACACACACACACACACACACACACACACATATATATATATATATATATATTGAAACGTTATTAATTACCAATAATAAATGTCAATCGTAACCGATTTCCGAATTTATAACTAATTTAGGTGCCAGGAAAAAGTTATATTTGAATTCCTGATTATCTATTACTGTCTTCGTATATATTACAAATAAATGTAAATCCCGCTAACTCGGTCGACGAGTTCTTATGAAATAATTGTTGCTACTTTCTCCGCAACCAACTACTCAATCTGCCGTCCATACGGAGTGGTGAGGAATCTGAAAATTATTCTAAAATGCCTGCTCTAGGATTGCACGTAATGGCAAATGAGAATCAGATTTCTTTCAAACTATGAATTATAATTTATTATGCATGCCAAAGTTATCAGTTATCATTGATTATTACAATGTATTGTTAGGTGATGACCATTTTTTCTCGTTATTGCAATAACAGCGTTATAGAACCTTTTATCCTTTTCTGCCTCTCCGCGCGCTCGTCGCTCGTTGTCGCCACGTAAGGTAGACCAATCTTGCTTCTTCTTGAAGTCCACGATGATCAGCGATCAAGTCGAAATTTCCTCCAACTACTTCACAAGCACTGCCTATACTCTGTGTCTTGCGCCTCAGATAGGCACTTATTTCAAATGGATTACTATTTCCAAGTCGGAATAATTTCCTTCATATATTATTTTCCTAACCTGGCAATTATTTGTTCACAGTGTAAACAAGAAATGGTCATCACAGTGAAGGAAGGGCAAGTTTGTGAAACATAAGCGCAGAAGTTTTTATTAGGTATTTTCGTTCGTGGAATAGTCTTAATTAATACCACTAATTCAGTAAAAATTCCAAGACAATATCCATCGTTAAAACGCAGCTGAAATTTTATCTTTAATTTTCAATGCACTCAAGATTTTACCCTTAATCATTCAATGTATGAATTCAAACAATTATTATATGACCATGACTTGTTTTTGGAACACGTACCGCAAAGTAGATTTTGCAAGACGCGTACCCCACATTACATTTCGTTTACGCCTACCACAAAATAGATTTTGCCGGACGCGTTCCATAAAGTAGATTTTGCTGGACGCGTACCATAAAATAGATTTTGCCGGATGCGTTTCACAAAACCGATTTTCCCGGACGCGTACCACAAAATAGCACTTTCCAATCAATAAATAAACGCGTATTAAAAATAAACCCGTACCATAAAACAGAATTTACCGTACGCGTACCATTAAACAGATTTTGCCAGACACGTACTGCCACAAAATAACACTTTCCATTCAATAAGCAGTACATGTAAATGCCCTCTCCAAGCATGTGTACTGAGGAAAGAAAATAATTTCCAGAAATTCAGAGCTGGCATCAGGGAGGCGGCGCGGGGCGTCTGGCAGGTGCGGGCGGGCGCGGGGCGGCGCGGGGCGAGAGCGAACCTGCGGAATCTGGCAGCGCGGCGCCGCGCCGCGGGGGCGGCGCGCGGGGGCGGGGCGGGCGGCCTTTGTGGCGGGCGCGCCGGCCATTGTGGCGCGCGCGGCTACCGTCCTCTGTTCTCCGCCGCGACGCGGGTTCGAGGAACGCCACGCCCCCGCCCCCCGCGCCCGCCGACTCACGGCCCCCCGCGGCGCGCGCCCGCAGGCGTTCCCCAAGCCACGAAACCCCCTCGCGGCGCTCCCACGCCTCGCGTTCGCGCGGCGCTTTCGTAGCTTTCTTACGAGCCCGAAGATTTAAAAAAATATTTTACTGATACGTTATATTTTATTGCCTTCGACTGATTGTTAATGATTCTCGGTGCGTCGAAAACTATGGTCATTAATCCCTTCAGTAGGGTGCGTGTTGTTCCTCGGGAGGTAGTGGTGGTCTTGCCCCGCTGGATGGCCAGATCCGATATCTCCCACGTATATCCACATGTCTCCAACCAGCGGAGCACCGCCACAGCCGGGACACGTTCTGAATACCTGACTGGTCTCCAGGCATGTGTGGTTGTGTAGTGCATGTTAGTGTAAGTGAGTGTGTAAGGGGAGAAGATAGGACAAGGAAGAGGAAGGACAGATCGCGCGCGCTCCGTGGGTCGTTTGGTAGGGTACTGCTTCGGCATTCGCCTCGTGTTGATCGGAGAAACTACGGAAGACTACCGATCAGAGCAGCCGGCCGCTAGAATTATCCTCCAGGCAGCGACTGAATTCGACCTAGCTGAAAAGCTAGTGTCGAAAATCCTGCCACCGTCTGGACTCGTACCTAGGACCTCCCTGCAGTAACATCAGTTGATGCACTGAGCCACCGCTCCCTGTGTATTGCCTTCGATACGGAACTCGATATTCGCTGCGTAACTTACCTGGATCGAGAGGATCATGGTTATGAGGGAAATATGAAAACAACTGAATGTTGGTATATGTTCTCTAGATGGAATTATGAAAGGGGATTTTGGGAGAGAAATATAAAATGGCAAACCGAGTCAAGTTAAGAATTAGTTATTTAGTAACTAAATAAATATTAATAATTAAAATTAGCTAAAATATAAAATATCGTATGTACCACGTGCGTTAGTTAATTGGTTCTAACGATTTCGGGCGACAAAAAGCTCTAAGGCCAAAGGCCGTCGAGCATATTGTCGCCGCTCGATAATTATATCCCTTATAACGCCGTTGGTGCGCAAATAATTATTTATTATGTATCATATAAAACTATCACATTCAATGTATGCTCCCGTTGACGCCCGCGATCGTGGATATTACCAAAATTTATTCAGCTGTCTCTGCCACTTACCCTACGTTGCTGTCCGTTCTTCTCTTTCTTGAGGCAGTTTCAAACAACAGCACAAAGTTCCAACAAAAAGAAAATATATTGTTCGTAAGTTCTGTATTGCTAATCAATCGGCAAACCGCCTGCTCCACTTCTGCGCATATTTTCTTCCATGTTCTTGGATCATCGATTGGGGGCGTATTTTGATGACCTAAATCATAGCCGAAAATGACCAATAAAATGCTCTTAAAATGCTTTAAAAATGCCCTGAAACCAAAGAAAAATGACGTAAAAATCTTATTAAAAGCAGTTCGGATGAACAACTCAAGGTGCTGGATACGTTACTGATGTAATCGATTCTTCTTCCATTTGTTCGAGTGAACTCAGCTTGCAAACTTTTGGTTTGGACTGTTCTATACCAGAAAATCTCTGTCTTTAGTTAGGAGCATGCATTTAAGACTCGTGCTTATTGCATTGTGATTGTGATTCTCACAATAGAGATTGATTGTGATTGTGATTCTCACAATATTGCATATTGTGACTCTCCCTAAGTCCTACCGGTAGTGGTAGCTCAGTGCATCAACTGAAGTCACTGCAGAGCCTCTGACCGGGAGGTCCTAGGTTCGAGTCCTCCCGGCGGAAGGATTTTCGACACTAGCTTTCCAGCTAGGTCGCATTCAGTCGCTGTCTGGAGGAGAATTCTAGCGGCCGGCTGCTCTGATCGGTAGTTTTCCGTGATTTCTCCGATCAACCCCAGGCGAATGCCGAGCAGTACCCTACCAAACGGGCCACGGACCGCGCGCGATCTGTCCTTCCTCTTCCTTGTCCTATCCTCTTCCCTTACACACACACACACTCACATGCACCACACTACCACATATTCCGGGAGAAAGGTCGGGAGCTTAGAGCTTGTCCCGGCTGGGGCGGTGCCTCGCTGGTGGGAGAGTCCTGGTTAGGGGGAAACCCCACTAGCCGACGGTAGGTCGGCGCCGGATCTCGCCATCCGGCGGGGGAAGATCACCGCCATCTCCCGAGAAAACATGCACTACACTAACGGGACTAATGACCGAAGCAGTTGACGCGCCCGGAAACACGAAAAACACAATCAATCAATCAACCCTAGGTCCTCTCCTCTTCCGGGAGTTGGTGGGGATGGTTGCTACCAATGGCGCATAATACTGGCTTACGAGTCTCAATAGTGTTACCATTTGGGAACGGTTTCATTCCCGCTCTACGACTTGGGACTAGCACTATGGTTTATAAGAGCTTTGCTAGGCACAGGTGATAAGTACACTCGATGGCGTGTCAAGATGCCGCATCTACGAAACTGTATCAGTTTCGGAAAAGATAAGGCGGGAAAGTAGCAGAGGATAAAATATGTAAACTATCACCTATAGAGCAGTTCCTCAATCACAAGGAACGAGGTAGGCCTTAATAATGTATTAAAAATGATTTTTTTTATATTGAAAGAGCTCAGTTGGGAATCGAGATGATAGACTAATTGATAAACAATAATTAAGTCTTAAAGATCAGGTTGGGATGTATCAATTAATTATTTAAAAAATAACAATTGCATTAAATGAATATACAGGTTATTGAGTTTAAAACTTGTTTTTAATTTGGTTCAATTAAGGCAAGATTCCTTTTCTGGAGACGAATGTACAATAATTGATTGATGTTCTGGGTACGCCAACTTTTATAGTTAAGTGTCGCGATCAACTAAAGTTTCTTGTCCTACAAGAAACTTAAGTTGAACTTCAGGTTGTCTTTGGTACTTCTGGTCAATGAAATACATCAAAGAATTGCTGAACATCACTGTGCATCTTAGTAAACGTAAGAGTCAATCTTCTTGTGTTCTGGGTCTATAATAAAACATTCGGTCATGCTAATTTTAAAGTAGTTTATTTTAACATTAGTAAAATTTACGTAAGTGTCTGTGGAGTATGGCAGAGAAGAATAATCTGCGCACGTTGTTTTGAGTATGAGAATTCCCGCCTGTCTCTTGTACTAACATAGCTGATTTTTTAATAAGGAAACCAACAAACAGGATGGGGGCATATTTAATTTACTGACAAATACTTGATCGACGTTGGGACATCCGCACGAAGATTGTAGTGATTAACATCAGACCTTCGCCGTATCATAATAGCTGCTATCATAATTACATTGCCTTAGTGACGCAGATTTATTAGATATTCACAATTCACGACACGTTTCGGAATATTATTACATCATTTTCTATTCCAGGTGTTGACCGTTTCTTGGAACTCACATTTCCATATAAACCGTGTTGTTGTAAGATTGTTAGCCCTCTACTGCTTGTCTCCTTAATCGCGTTTCTTACATATTTCCTAACAATTTTACTATTGGTTTAGATCAATGAGAATTGATAAATTGCCTAGTCCATTCTGACATATAAAACTGCGTGTAGAAGAAAGTAAGAAAAAATCGCGTGTTTTTCATAACTAAGTACACTTTCTGACACCCATTTTAAATTAAAATTATGATACAGAAACTATCAGAGTAATGGACCTTGAAATTCTTCTCTGTAAAATGACTTCGTGCATTCAAAATATACGACTGGTGAAGAAAATTCATCATTAAAGGCATTCAAATATAGATTTCTTGTTACAATGAGTAGAAGTGACCGTCAAAATATCTCGTAGCGAGTGCTATAAACAATGTAGTGGACAAAAGTATGAACAACTTACGACAGCTGGCTACTAGAAATTAATCAGTTAAGTAATTACATTAGTAGATCACGTATGAGTCTGCAGTGGCGACTCATCCCATTTTCAATATATTAACGCTTATCTCAGATCACCACACACTTTCTACGGCTACTCATCAAACTTAGATTAATCCTCGAGCCCACAACAGAAACGTCACCACACACAGCCGCAGTCAGAAGAGATGCGTTGTATTGTGTTCTATTGTTGTGTTCTTTGTAGGTGGCAGAGCTACCGTCTTCTTTTTCTCGCCGACTGTCGGCTTCTTTAAAAGACGATTCGAGGAACTGCAAGAAACAGACGAAACACCTAATCATCATGTCTTCTTCTTTAATGCTTGAGAAATTTTCGTGAATTTTACCTCAATTTCGTTGTGAAAAATGCATTTTGAATGCTTTTAGTTTAGTAGAGACCAAAAATAATGTGAGTAAATTAACTCCTACAGAATTTTCTTAAGTTGCCATTGTGATGGTATTTTATCTGCTAAAAATTTTTGAAAATAATCAACAGTTAATTGTTGAAGAGTTTGTCCATGTCTCTATGTTTAGTAAACTGTTTTTGTACTGAACATTACATATACGATTATGCCTCTTCTAATAGTTTATAGAATATCCAGTTAATTTAATTTCAGTTTGAATTTTGGTGAAACTTCCAATTAACTTCGTGGATTCGTGGAACTTACATGGATTTTAATGAGAAATGAATCAACAATACGAATAATATAAGATGATGGACATAGGAAACGAGTACACAAATATTATGACTAATATATAATGAATCACGCATTAATCATTAAACATTAATCCAAATGAAAAAAATATTCTCAATATAAAATGAAATAATTGAAAATATTAGTAGATCTTGATATATCCCGTTTACGAACACAGTCCGTTTACACAATTTCATAAAATTCAAGAGACTGTCTTTGGCGTAAAGACAATCTCATTCAAAATCTTATCTAATGATGTTCTTTGTCTACTTTGAATGTATATTTTCAAAGTCTAAAGACCTAAACACATTTGCTCTTTGACATCTGCTTTCTTCCTGTATGGTAATCCTTGATCCTACAGAGAAATCAATTCCCATAATCATTTTCACTTCACCCCCGAGCTGCTTCTCATCAAATTTAAAAATTAGTTGTATCGTCCACACAGTTAGTTCACAATAATATTTAAGACAGGAGATAATTTCTAGATAATGGTTCGATTCCATACTTTGACAAAACCCAGACACCTTATTACCACAAAAATCATTAGAACAAAATATCTCCTGACAATATTGCTTGGTTACTTTGAATCTACGTAGTGTGAAAGAATTTTAATATTCATCTCACGGAGATGACGATACCCATACCCACGGAGAAATCAATTCGTATCAATTTCTACGAACAACAGATTCTGTGCATCAGCACAAATCTCGATGCCATACCTTATCTCAGATCACCCCCTGGTGGTTATTCCATCAAACTCAGATTAGTTCCCTCCCGTCCACACACATACACATACACACACACAGGCACAAAAACAAAAACAGAACAGAACTCAAGACAGAGGAGTGCGGCCTGAGTCTGCATTCCATTGTTGAGGCTTTTGTGGAGCCCAGGGCTACCGTCTTCTTTTCTCGCCGCGCTGTGCCGTGCCGCCTGCCGCCCGCTACAGACGAAGATTCGAAGGAGCAAAAGTCCGAATCATCCTCAGTCCGCATGGGAAAAGGGACCACCAGCGGTCGAAACGAAGAATTAAGAAGGCTGTGGGGGCCGCGTCGTGTCGAATGTTTTAGAATCCTCCGACAGACGGAGGTGGCGGTTAGTGTTTGTGACCGACCGGAGCGCGGTATTGTTCCTAGGAAGTCAAGCGGGCCACGAATGGAATTTCGAGTGGAAATAATTGTACGTTGTTCGCGGAACAAACTGCTGTACGTTGCTGTGACGGGCGGCGAACAAGATAGCAGCTGCCATTGGTATGATGTTTTTGGATTTTCGACTCCTTTTCTGTTTTGTAATTGATGGAAAGAGGATTCTAATATCACGATCACTAAGAGGAAAGAAAAACCGAGTGTTATAGTTTTCTCAATAGAAATACTCAAAAGCTAATTTCAGATTTCTAGGTTGTTTCAGTAATATATTGTGGAAATGTAATTTTGAATCAGAATATCAGAAGATGAGGCAGCAAGTATGCACACACAAGTGTCTGTAGACCTCATTTGGAGATGTGAAAATAAAACTTTCATTTCTATAAAACACAAAATGTTTTGCCTCCTTCATTCATTAATACTTTACAAACACTTTCGTGGGTAGTATTTACACGCATATTAATATTTATGTCTTTTTATCAACAGTTATTGTACTTGTCAATGTGACACAAATCACGTTGACATTTTCTAAACATAACAAGTATTGTTCATAATTAGTGAACAAATTCTTGTATTAATATTATCATTTTAAATTCTGTTCAAACATAATTTTAGATACACTTAGAATGTTTTAACATAATTGAGCACCAACGGATTTTGAAGAAGATGCTCACTTTCCGGATGAAAATTTACCAATTTGCATATTTGGAAAATCTTTTTTGCTGTTTTTCTAAGTCCTCTGTCCAGTTAACAGCAGGTTGCCCTTTAATAGTGTATGTTCCACCATACAATCTGAGTTCAACAGAAGGCGAGGCCCTCCGTGACAACACATATTTGAGATGTAAGGGACAAATAACCATACCCAACGCAGGACTCGGAGCCGCAAACCTTCGGGTTAAAGCGTTGAGTCGGTGCTAGCCACCTCCGCCAGCTAGGTCGAAATCATGCCATTCTGAAAAAAATTCCGGAGGGTCGCACTACATCTCTCACATACAAATTGATTCGAGGCTAAACCACGGTGCCAAAATACAGCTGACATTACGTCGATAGTTTAATTGAAATTACGGTAAAAGTCCGTCAAAACGAGACACTGAACCACTTATCAATTCTGAGAAAATCAACAGTCCGATAAATACTGAAATCAGTGTTGTTTTTTTGATGTGGTAATGGCTTTGTTGTCTCCAACATAGTCAGACGTTTTCGATATTAACAGAAAATGGAATTAAAATAGCGTTAATAAAATTATTTAATAAAATCGATACTATCATTCAAATCGACAAAAGAAACTTAAAAAAATGTCGTTTTATTATGTCACTTAAACTGCGTCTACGTACATTTTTTAAAAAAATGGACTTCTCATTTTTACCACAACACAAAATAATATTACGGAAATAAGGTTTGAATTAACCCTAAAAATAGTTTGATAAATTAACAAAAAAAATATTCAAATTGTATTGAGACAACAAACGGTACAAAGGCATCTAATGAAATTTCAAAATGCACATGTTATATTGAACTACTCTGCACAATTCACGTAAAGACTAAAATCACATGACATGAAATTGGTAATTTTCACTGCCCTGCATATACTTACATTTCTAAATGAACATGGAAATCGAATTTCTCTTGCTTTTTGTCTCCCACACAATTACCACGCCTGTGGTTTGCTAAACTTTCTCAATCCGCGTAGGCCCTATTCCGAATTGCTGTATTATGTTTCGTTGAATGGTTACGGAAGTTGCGGGAACTTTGCAACCCCGTTCTAAGGTTTCCAAAATGGCACATTCAATTACTTTCTACCTGAGGCATTTCATTTCGATTAGCCGTTGCTACAAAAGAAGTATTCCAATGTACAACGGTCTCCTCGGTGAGACAAAGATCTCTCTATGAAACCTGTTGTTATGTCATAAGAGCAAATTTAACTTCTGACTCGCAGTCACTTCAAAGAGAAAACTACTTTGATATTTCGCCTGATGATTTGATAAATCTTCGTACTATTCATTGATTCAAAACTATTCATTCAAAATTAATCGCTTTAAACCAAAATGTGAATTAAGATATATCATGTGGTTTTAAATCGTCGAGTATTGATTCTATTTCACCTAATTTTTTATTATAAGATGGATTTTCTGACGGAAAGTGAATCGGGCTCAGATTTCATTTTCAAAACACCAGGTCGAGGAGACCCTTCCACGAAAGAACAGGCGCTTAATTAATCACTTAACAGAGTTTCTTATGACCAGAAAGAAAATTTCAAGAAAACAATTTGCAGAGAAAGTTCAAAGGATTTTGTACATAAATAATATACCCTGTTGGTGATGAAAGTCCTATTCGTTGCTGAACGACCGTGACGGTGAGGCAAAGTATCATACATTAATGAAAATTTTAAATCTTAAATTAAACAGGATATATCACATTCTTTTGGTACTAAAAATAATACAGGGAACGGACAAGAAAGTATACAAGCATTCGTGTATTATTGCTGGTAAATACAATGAAATAGTGTATAGGTCGATTCCCATATTTCAACTTATGATTTAATGTTTCACATAAACGGAGACATTGGTGATCTATGGCGCATATTCACCCCTTTTACCTTATTCAGAGCACATTCAAATCGAGTTTGAAACGAACAGTATGCATTCAAATCAAGTTGTTTGTACTTTAACATAAAGCACAAAACTCACAAAGCAAATCGATCGTTATTGCAGAACCCTCTCCCTAAAATGGAGTTTCAAACTTACGCTTAAATTCCTTTCATGCGCACCGCATCTGACTCTAAATATTGAACCATCAGTTTATCTTTTCCTCAACAATACCCGAAAAGAAGTGAAGAACCCACTTTTGTACCCGGTTCCATTTCAACCTACCGACCCCACAAATGCACGCTGTGAAGACTAATATATCCCATTCTACCCGTGAACTCCGGGTATACTGATGCACATAAATCTTCGCGCTTCGAACTATATAACCTACACTTCCGATTATACTCATAAATCGATTTTTCATTACAACGATTCTTCCCCCACAAAGCGTGCATGCAGCGAGTAAAAAATGCCTTCCAGGATCAAAGGGAAGGCTTCACAATTGAGGAAGAAAAGGGGTGGGAAATAAAGGGGGCTGTATTTGTAATCCCGACACCCGCGCAGCCCAGCAACCGGTTCGGAGGTCAAACGACGGGAATGGCTTCCAAAGGATGGGGATAACGAGGGGGGAAGGCGGTGAGGAGGCGACGCAAAGGGTGGGGAATGCATTGGTGTTCTCTTAGGCTGAAGTAACTCCTACCTCACGCGCAAAGGAATGAGGCTCGTGAGCGTACAGCACTAGTTGAAGTCCTGAACGCGTGATAAATTGAACCATTCTGGCTGGCTTTTGCGAATCACTTTCCGTTGCGTGCAACTGGTGGAACGAGTTATTATATCACTGCGTTCGATAGTGTGGTGATTAGCAGACTGATCTCATGTTCGAGGATTTAATTCCAATCGACTAGGTCGAATTCAGCAGCTGTCTGGAGGAGAATTCTAGCGGCCAGCTGCGCCGATCGGTAGTTTTCCGTGGTTACTACAATCAACACCAGGCGAATGCCGGAGCAATACGGGTCACGGACCGTGTGCGATCTTTTCTTTCTCTTCCTTGTTCTATCCTCACTCCTTTCTTTCACACACTTATACTTACATGCACCAAGCTACCACACATGTCGTAATACTAGTCATGAGCGTAGATCGTGTGTCGACTGGTGCCCGACTGGTGGGAGATACCTGTTTGAGGAAAAACCACACCAGCCGACGTGTAGGTCGGAGCCTGATCAAACCATCCAGCCATGTAAAGATGACGGCCGCTTCCTCACAGAGGTAAAACATACACTACATTTTCGGGACTAGATATCTTTTCCTTAGACGTGTCCGGAAACACGAAATAATCAATCAACTTCCTAATGAGTGCTACTGTTCGAGTGAGACATTACAAGACCATCTTCGACGATGCAGTTTTTATAAGCCTGATCTCTCCTATCACGATGTGAATATGTAATTTCAATCGAAGGCGAAAAATTACAAAATTTGTATTTCCTCATAAGGGATGTAAAAACGGTGAACACATGTCGTAGATTTACGAAACAACTACACGGTATCTAACTATACGGATCTCCGAATGCCTTTCAAAGACCGGGATAACGGGGAGATGAAGCACAAGGCCCAGCGCAGGGTGAGCACCGCATTGGAGTTCACTTAGGTAGAAGTAATGCCAAAGTCACGCACGTTGTACACGTAAGGAAAGAACGTCGTGCGCGTATAGCGCTAGTGAGAGTGTGAGTACTGGATGCGTGATAAATTAAAGTTGCAAGTTGGCTTTTGCCGTAGATTTCAACAGCGTGCAACCGGTAGCGGTAGCTCAGTGCATCAACTGATGTCACTGCAGCGCCTCTGACCGGGAGGTCCTAGGTTTGAGTCCTGACGGCGGCAAGATTTTCGACACTAGCTTTTCAGCTAGGTCGCATTCACTCGCTGTCTGTAGGAGAATTCCAGCGGCCGGCTGCTCTGATCAGTAGTTTTCCGTGGTTTCTCCGATCTACATCAGGCGAATGCCGGAGCAGTACCCTAACTAACGGGCCACGGACCGCGCGCAATCTGTCCTTCCTCTTCCTTATCTTATCCTTTCCCCTAACACACACACTTACACTAACATGCACTACACTACCACATATTCCGGGAGACCGGTCGGGAGCGTAGAGCTTACACGGGCTGGGGCGGTGCCCCGCTGATGGGAGAGTCCTGGTTAAGGGGAAACCCCACTAGCCGACGATAGGTCGGCGCCGGATCTCGCCATCCAACGGGGGAAGATCATTACCATCTCCCGAGAAAAAACGTGCACTACACTAACGGGACTGATGACCGAAGTAGTTGACGCGCCCAGAAACACGAAAAAATCAGTCAATCAATCAATCAACAACGTGCAACTGGTCGACATTTATAGCTGACATGTGTAGGCAGCAGACGTTTCCGCACACTTAATCCCTGAAATACCAAGCAACAAAAGGTCCGTTCAATTACCAAGGACGGGTACAGTTTTTTACTGTGTATTAAGGCGACGGGATGTCTCAGAGACCTCCCGTTTAATTTTGATTTTATTGATGTCATTGACGGGTTTTATAAATTCAATAAGTAGATAACAATAATAAACTGTCGTTATCACGAACTCGCTTAACAGGAATTTCGACGTAACACGAACAAAACTCGGTTACGAAACGGAAGGGATTATCGTAATGCAGTCATTTATAATATTGGGATAACACGATTTTTTGTAAGGTGAACTCCGATTATTTCAGTCCATTGTAATTCGTGTTAATGAGGTTTATTGTAACATGTTTGTGTACAGGTATTCATTTAAATAACAAACTTCATTCAATTTCTGACTTTTTGTATAAAACATATAGATTTTCTAGTATCAATATTTAATATCGATCATTACCCCTTTGCCCAAACCACCATTCGAAAACTGTTGTTACAATTCTTGTGATGTTTTAAATACGTAGCGGTACGATTTCCTGGTGCAATCTCATCTCTTCCATCACAAGTCTACTTCCCTATATTAACTGCGACGAGTGCAATTGTAGTTGCATCTTCTCATCTATTATTCCAATCATGTCCATCATTCCATTGCTATCGACGTTTCCATGCACTTTTCTTCACTTTACCTCCCCATTCTCAGGAATTACTGTTACTGCTACTGTTACTATTTAACACACGTGACTATCGGAATCTTTGGTCCTGCTACCCCATTTTCATCATTTATTGCCATCTCTTCCATTCTTACGGCAATCTTGAACAATGTTCACGTTATCATCTTCGGTGTTACTTTGTTCACCCCTTCTTTCTCCATGTCTGTAGAAGATTTATCAGTTTTTAAAATCGCCTTTGACGTTTTTCGCTTGTTCCTGCGTTCTTCACCGTCTTGCACACTCATCCGCTGGCATCTTAACTCACGTAGCCTTTAACTATCACCTTCACGCCAATCAGTGTACTTTAAAGCTACTGGCATTGTTGCGCGACTCACCACTCATTTCTCCAACATCTCTCGTACATCTCCTGTACATTTAACGCGGCCCACATTGCTCCCACTGTAAATGTAACTTCATTTTCTGTGCACGTCTTCTAGAATTCAGTGGGAAATATAATTATTCAAATTATCGTTCTCGACGTAGTCGCTGCAGGAAGTATTATTCCGAAGGACAACATGGATAAGAGCCAAAATTTATTGCCTTTTTATCCTTGAAAATAGATTTTATTGCATGGGAGCTTTTTTTCTTTCAAAATTTAAGTAGTGTATGACTTAGTGTAGGGATCACAGAATTTTGAAAATGTTCACATAATTCACTTTCTCCCATAGCACGTCATACGCAGTTTTAACTGTTTTTTTTTGGCGCAAAATAAATAAATAAATAAACCCTAGCCTGTTCACACTGCCGTAACTGTCAGCGTCGCCCATGTGGCCCACACCTCTTCTGCACCCTTCACCCACACTTCGGTCTCCAAGCCTACACCACCCTCTCACTGCCGTAACTACACACTCCATCGTCTTTACCACCCTCAGTTCTTGCCTTTTGACATTTTGCAGAGCCATTGCCACGTTTACCAAGTTCTTACCGTTGCCATCTCGCCTCTTTCATCATCATCTCCCCCTCATTAACCGTCTGCGTCAACAAGCTCATCTTCATCTCCTGTTTAGTTACTGCCACCTTGACCAATGTTCGCGATATTGTCATCCGCTTCTTATGGCTTATTTATTTCATTGGTTAACCATTCATTTGTAATTGGTATTATATTGTACGTGGTATATTGGTATTATTCAGTGGTTTTCATCTGGTTTACCCATTCATTGGTTATACTCATTTCTTTCACAGCCATCGGAAAATTCTCCAAGTGCCTACCGGTACCGTTCCCTTCTGTTGTTTTCTACCCATGTCCTCGACAACCACTGCCACCTACGTAGACGACCGACGTGTAATTCCTTCGCCTGGTGTATAACCATCTCCTTCACAGCCGCAGTAACCTTCAGCAACTCCCCCGACGTCGCCACTCTCCTCGTACTGGTTTATGGCTTCCTCCTCAACTGTCACTATCCCCTTGACCAATGGTCAAAGTTCTTATTCCTTTTTCCTGGTTTATATCTATCTTTTTTATCGCCACAAGTACCCTGGCCAATGACCATTCCTTTCTCCAGGTCCAAGTTGCCATTCCTTTCTCCAGGTTTACAATCATTTCTTCCGCTGTCACTATCACCTTGGCCAACAACCGAAATTGCCATTAATTTCTCATCCATCTCCTACACAGTCACTACCACCTTGGCCAATAACAGAAGTTGCCATTTTTCCTAGTATACATCTCCTACACAACCACAGCCACCTTCACCAAGCTTCAGACTTTGCCATCCCTTTATAATGTTTTATACCCATCTTCTTCACATCCACCTCATCCATCACCGACCTCCAGACTTTGCCATCCGTCATTCCTACTTTATATCACTATCTTTCACAACCACCGCCAACTTCACCAAACTCCAGACTTTGCCATCTCTATATCCTACTTTGTACCATTTCCTTCACATTCACCGCCATCTTCACCAAGCTCCAGACTTTGCCGTCTCTTTCTATTGTTTTATACCCATCTCCTTCACTTCTCCGTTTTCAAAAAGCTCCAGACTTTGCCATCCCTTTCTCCTGTTTTATCCTCATCTCGTTTACATCCACCACCCCGTTCGCCGTCGCTCCACCCGACCCATACGAAGCGTTTGCGCCACCCTCCCGCCCATTGTGCGCGCTTTTCAAGCTAATCTCCCGCGCGCCAAGGAGCAGGCTGCCGCCCGCCCTGCCCGCTTTCCGCTCCTTCTGCCCTTCATC
The DNA here is from genome assembly GCA_964035755.1 of Teleogryllus oceanicus. Lineage (NCBI taxonomy): Eukaryota > Metazoa > Arthropoda > Insecta > Orthoptera > Gryllidae > Teleogryllus > Teleogryllus oceanicus. The sequence goes on along the minus strand of CAXIVR010000004.1, from coordinate 13,769,997 downwards.
CGCCCCGTCCGCGTTCCGCCCGCCCCGCCGGCGCCGCCCGCGCTCCGCCCTCGCCCCGACTCCCCTCTTCCCCGCCCCGCCCCCTCTTCCCCGCCCCGCCCCCTCTTCCCCGCCACGACCCATTCTTCCCCACCCTGCCCGCTCTCCGCCCTGCCCGCCCCGTCCCCGCCACGCCTCTGCCCCGCCTCCGCTCCGCCTGGCCTCCGCCTCCGCCCCGCCTCCGCCTCGCCTCCACCCCGCCCTCCGCCCCCCTGCGCATCCGCCCCGCCCCACCGGTTCTCCGTTCTGCCCGCCCCGCCCTGCCCGCGCTCCGCCCACGCACCGCCCCCTCTCCCCCGCCCCGCCCGCTCACCGCCCTGCCCGCCCTGGGCCCGCCCCGCTCTCTGCTCCCGCCTCCGCCTCGCCTCCGATCCGCCTCCGCCTCACCGACGCCCCGCCTCCGCCCCGCCTCCGCCCCGCCTTCCGCCCCGCCTCGCCATGCCTCGCTCCTCCCCGCCTCCGCCTGCATCCTGCCACGCCTCCGCCCCGCCCCACCGGTTATCCGTTCTGCCCGCCCCACCTCCTCCCCGCCTCCGCCCCCCTCCGCATCCGCCACGCCACCGCCCCGCCCCACCGGTTATCCGTTCTGCCCGCCCCGCCCGCGCTTCGCCCACGCACCGCCCCCTCTCCCCCGCCCCGCCCCCTGCCCCGCCCACGCTCCTCCCGCGCTCCACCCGCGTTCCGCACACGCAGTCCGCTCTTTGTGAGCGCTCATATACTATTTATGCCGCTTTGTGCGGGGTGTCGCCGTCCACGGGGTTTCCTTATTTCAGGCTTAAATATTTCACTCGGCTTCTGTTGCGCGGCGGCCCGGCTCGAGGGCGGGCGAGTGGGGGAGCACCAGCAGGCGGGAAGCCATTGAGTTTGGCGGGCCAGTTGGGGTCGCGTTGGGAGCGGAGCACGTTGGTAGGCAGGCGGGTAGTAGGATGGCGGAGAGAGATGCTGAACGAGCAAGGGGGAGGTCGCTCAGTTCGAAAGAGATTAGTGATTCCGCGAGCGCTATCGCATTATTCACATAAGTGTAGTACATGATTTTAATCGTGTAAAGAGCATGTGATCTCCTACTGCTGGATGGTGAGATCCGGCGCCGACCTACATCGAGTAGTAGAGACTTTCCCTAACCAGGTATCTCCTACCAGTGGGGCACCACCGCTGACGGAAAAGGCTCTAAACTCCAGCCGACTGCACTCCCGACAAGTAACGTAGCATAATACATGTGGAAACGCTGGCAAGGAAGAGGAAAGGAAGATTGCGCGTGGTCCGTGGCTCGTTTGTTAGGGTACTGCTCCGACATTCGCCTGGTGTTGATCGGATATACTACGGAAAGCTAACGATCAGATCAGCCGGCCGCTAGTACTGTCCTTCAGACAGTAATTGAATTTAACCTAGTTATCTATCTAGTGTCGAAAATCCTGAAGATGAGAAGGCAGGAGACTACTTAGTTGGAGGGCGAGTGGATAAGAAGCGAAGCATGAAAGGCGAGGAGATTGAAGAAGAACTGTTGGACGAGCAGGCAAGAAGTTGCTGATTTAGTTGTGTCGAGTTAGAAGCCGAGTATGTAGGTAAACAAACAGCTTTGATGACGAGAAAGCAGGAGATCGCTGAGGTGCTGAGAAGACTGGAGATGTGTTAGAATGGGTGTAGGTTGATAAGCGAGTGGGTTGGAGACGAGCTGGTAGACGAGAAGGCACGAAGTTCTTGAGTGGATTGGGATGAGTTAGAAGCCGAGAGTGGGGAAAGGTAAACAGTTCTGAAGACGAAAATGTAGGACGCCATTGAGTTGCACGCCGAGTTGAAGACAGGATGGATGGAAAGCACATTGCTAGAATAAAGACCTGGTTCTTCACATGTATGAGGGAGGTAATCCCATTTATGATCAAACAGGTGTGAGCTAGAAGTCGTGTATGTACGAAAGCATGTAGCTTTGAAAAAGAGAAAACGTGATTTTGTGAGCTCGCAGACGAGTTGGAGACGGATTACAAGTGCCGTCTGTTGGCAGGCGAGTAGGATGAAGACGAATTGACAGGGGCAAATTTGTGTGAAAATGAATTACCAGTATGAAGGAAGGTAAATCGCTTTAAAGGCGAGATGATGGAAGTAAATTAAGAAGTTAGTGGAATTGGAAACGAGCTTTACGATGAGAAGATTCCAAGAAATGTGAATGTCATTTAAAATATGCACATTTTAAGATAGGACAACTCGATTAGGTGCCCAGCTCTTTGTTGCTCGCAATTCGATTGTTTGGAAGACGAGATTATTAGCAGTCAACCGTATTGTAAGATGAGCTGGTGGACGAGCAGATGAGAGGACATTAAGCCAATGGGCGTGATAGAATGAGTGGTGGCTGAGTGGTCTACAAACATATAATGGGTTTGCCATTTTAGGAGAAGTTCCGAGTTGGTAAATGGGCAAAGTGCCGATGAAATGAATTAGCGACTGGATGAATAGGCAAACGGTAGGGAAGCTGCTAGCTGCGTTCGAGGGCAAGTGGACAGCGAGTAGGCAAACGTGGGTGCCGGAAGGGAACCGAACGAGTTGCGTAACGAAGAAGTTTGGTGGTAGATGGGTCCAATGGCAATCAGATTGACAGGAGGATGGACGACGCCCAGGATGCACGATGAGTGGTTAACCTTACCAGATGGTGGGCGAGTGAGTTGCAGGTGAGGAGACGCATCAATACGAGAGAGAAAAATAAACAAAATGAGGGAGAGAGAGAGTCAGAGACAGACAGAGAATATAAACAGCGCGAAAAGAATCGGTTTTAGAGAAATTGAATGTCGATAATGACGAAAAATATCGAAGCGTAATAAAATACTACCAATAATAATAAAACTGAAATTGAGAATATAGGAGAATATGAGAGATGTTAGGAAATTGAGTACATAGGGTATGGATTACCTCAATATTAGTAATATTAATGAAGAGATTCTGACCAAGCAAAAAAAGAAGCAGAAGACACATTGGAGAGGGAGTAAGGGAGAGAGAGAGAGAGAGAGAGAGGGAGAGAGAGAGAGAGAGAGAGAGGAGAGAGAGAATTGACAAAGAATCAAAGATTTATCACCTTGAATGCTAGTAAATTAAAAGAAAATAGGAAGAAACATCAGTATAATGAAGTGTAGAGAAAGAGGAAAAGGAAATTCCTGGTAAAATTAAACAATACGAAAATAAAATTGGTTATACTATATCTTCTTTTCATTTCGTCTATCATCTTATTGCTTAAAAGATTTTAATGTCTATATTTAATGTGTTTTATATGAAAATGACAAAATTTAGACACATTTTCATTAAAATATTATAAAATGCAGATGCACATTAGTTAAAAATTATAGCATCTATTCCTCTCAGCATTAAGAGACAGAGAATGGATAGATAAACACAAGTAATCTTCCACAATAATATTATTAAATAGGATACTTCTATTTACCAATTCATATAGATTTCCAGAACATTTCTGCAGTAACCACCGAGTTTAGACGGATTGGGTGCTTGAAATGTTTCTGTCGAAGTGATGAAAAACAGTTAAGAGATAAGAGAGTAGAAAAGATGGAAAATTTGAAATTGTTCGGGGAAAAAATTGAGTATAATAGAAGCCAGACAAGAAAGTTAACAAAGTTCAATTTGCTTCTTTCCCTTCTCTTTGTTATTCTCCTTTCTGTTCTTCTTCTTCTTTTTTCGCAGCAGTCAATTAGAAAATTGTGTTTACAGCTTTCCACGTGGACCTCTTTAGTGCCTGACATTACGCCTGGCACATTTTCATCAACACATTTCGGAGCGCACTAACACAACACGAGATGGCAAAATAGCATTGGTTCGCCGCCTCGTAAAAAGACAGAAGTGAGCCGAATGCATTAATGAAGAGGCCCCCGTCGAAGGGTGGGGGCGGAGGAAACGAAAAGTAGATGACTAAGACGGGCGAAGCGGCTGTCGCGAAGGACAATAGAAGTAAGAGGAGCGCCGGCGAGGCTCGTGAATAAAGCAGCGCAGCTCCGAATGTGCTTCGAATGGAGCTGTCAAAACGAGTGAATATACTCGTACGGAGCGTACTAAATGTTTGACGGGAAGCCGTGCTGATGAAACGTCTGGCCGTGGACGACAATGCACAATGGAAGAAGACGAAGAGGAACAAGAAGAAGAATCAACAAACTCGGACAACTTACGAGATATATGTGGACGTGCAAATGAACATTTGAGTGCTTACAAAGTGCGGAATGAGCAATGGTGGGTTTCAGCAGTGGTACAGAAAGCAGTGAACGTACATTTCTGTCTTTAAATTGTTATTTTTTGTTTCGACTCTTAAAACAAAGACGAAATAATATTGTAGTAAAGGACCAATAGTAAGGATATTTATTATGTATTGAATTGTAATTGTTACTAAAAAATATGATGAAGGCATTTGATCAAACATTATTACAATACTGTGCAAACGTATGGAAAAATAATAGCTATAATAATAATAATAATAATAATAATAATAATAATAATAATGATGATGATGATGATAACAACCCCATGTGGTGTCGGGGGTTTAGTGGAATAGCAGCACGGGACCTCTCCATGTCGTAGGAGGCGACTAATCGGAGCAGCGGTCTGCTGTCACTACCCTATACATCCTGCAATTCCCACAAACTTGGTGTGTCATTGCTTCCACTTACTTATGGCACACTTCTGTTTTCTGTCCTGTAGGCCAATCTTCGTATCGGCAAAAGAGAAGAAGAATGGAAAACTGTATTAATTCATCCTTTACATAAAGAAGGAAATAGAACAGACGTTAATAATTATAGAGGGATTATTATCAGTTCCCTACAAGATCTTTTCCCTATGTCTTCTTGCCAGAGCACAACAACAATTAGAACCAAAAATTGGAGAATACCAGACAGGCTTCAAGTCGATCGTGTCCGGAACAAATCTTAAAATTGAAACCTATCCTAAGGCATCAGCGAATAGGTAAAAGAAATCTAGTATGCAGATTTGTTGATTTCAAAAAAAGCATATGATTCGATTGATCGGGAATCATTATTCCAAATAATAAGGGGACAAGGGTTACATTTGAAAACTCGTACATTGATAAAAGAAACCCTGACAAGTACCCAGACTAAAGTTCAATTTATGGGATGTATTTCTAACCCCTTTAAAATGAAATCAGCAAGGTGACGGACTTCATAAAAACAGTGAAAATGAACAGATGAATTAAGTTCCACCATAGCATATTTCGGCAAATTTTTAATATTATTCGGAAGCGGAAGATCCCAAACGGACTTTGAAATGTTTTTGGACAATTTAAGGCGTATTTTCGTGACGGCTGGCGTTTCACAAAATAGAAACTGGAAATCTTAATAAATTTAAAAACTTGTAGAAATATTGACGAAGAAGGACAGACGGTCATCTGTTTAAAATGATGTACAGAGAATCAGTGAAAAACGTGTTAAATTAAAAAAAAAAAACAATGTTAAAGAGACAAAGTAAGAACAGTGAAATTAATTGTGAAACGGGTAGATGACAACAAAACCACTATGCATTGTAGAAAGACAATTACAAGGAATTAGTGAATTTTAATTAGCAAAAATAATAAAAGAAAAGCCGTCTTTTGTTTTGGTGAAACGGGAGATGGAAAAATTGGTCAGAATGCTACGGAATGTCATGGGTAGCGGGTCGCGACGTAGATTCTCATGAGAGTCGAATTTTTTTTTGTTTTTGTTTTTTGTTTTTTGTAATGTTAATGTAAAATGCAGTGTAACTTTGTTTTTGGAATATGTGGACTACGCGAATTTAATTAATTAATGGTAGATGAACAAAAACTTTGGTGAAAGGAGAAAATGGAATTCTGCCGAGCGAGATCGCTGAGTGCATCTAAAGGGAAGTACTTATAAACATTATAATTGATTCCACAATGGAGCTAATATGGGAAGGCCAAGATATGTGTTTTAGCATAATTCTTTTAAGACATGGCCACGCAAAATATTTTGTTGAGTAAAAGAAATATTAACAAAAAGAAATATTAACAAATAAAATATTATAAATTTGATTCACGCGAGAAGTAATAAATAGTAAGTTAGTGGAGATAGAATGTTACGATTTTGTTTAAAAATGAGTATGTCAGAATAAATTGTGTTTATTGAATTTCGTTATCGTTAAGTAAATAATTAATTAATGAAGTTAGGATGAAAATGGAGGTAAATGTATGATGAGTGAATGTAGATATAATTGCAATAGTACGTAAGGAATATTGTTACATTGTTATCTTGTGTTGCATTGTGTTCTGTTTTATTAGCAAGGAGATCACTGAGGAAAGCGGCAATAAATAACAGAACGCTGATATTTACATGAAAATTGGGTTATTGATGATTTCCTTGCCTTTTTCATATAATAATAATTATTGTTTTGATTTCCTGTAGAGGATCAGTCCGCGCCCTCACGACCTGATTATAAAATTTTCTATGATGGTACTCCGTAACGCACATATCAGGGCTAGCATTTAAAATAGCACTTATTTAATGGATAGAGTAAAGAAAGAATAGGTTAGAGAGAGCCAGAGGAAATACGGAGCCACCACAAAATATATATATATATATATATATATATATATATATATATACACACACACACACATATACATATATTAAAGAATGTGAGAACAGAAAAATATGTTGGTGTTTTCAATCTTCCAGGACACAAAACACATAGTAGCATATAGTAAAGTAGCTCTAGTAAAGTGATACTTATATAATTTTGTTATTTAACCATCAGCAGGACCAAACAAGACTCACCGTTCCTATGGAAAGTTATTTAACTATGTAGTAATATACCTACGGACTGCTTGACTGAGGTACCAGAATGCCAGGCTTCAATATACACTCCACACACACCCGTGCGCACACACACGTACACCAGCAAACACTCATATATACTTGTATGTACACACACAAGCATGTAGATTACGGAGACGCTCACACTTCTCATTTGTATTTACATTACATGTGTATACTAGTGCTGCTTACTTATCTGAAGAGACAGAATACGGAATCATTCAGGTAGACAAATGGTTCTTCTTCATACTAACGTGATCACACACACCAAGTCCGTCTCAATAAACATTCTGGGGAAATTAATTTGCAGAGAGATAAAGGTTCTCAAGGAATTTATTAACCCTCTCTAAAAGATCTCTCAAGAGTTTGAGACAAATATATCACACAATGCCGGCACAGTAAACGTCCAAACAAGATTGAACGTATGAGTCTCGTATACATAAGACTTCGATTACCCGACATTTCGGCTTAAATCCATGAGTATAACTCTGTTTCACGTCGACATATTTAGTGGCAGACACCATGCAAAAGAAAGCTATAGAAACCCTAATCGTGTCGCTATTATCAATGTTGTAATAATGGGGCAAGGTTTGTAAACTGTCGAACGCGGAATCGATGGATGTTCCAATATATTCATCGGCTTCTGTGATCGTGACGACTGCTAGAGTCTGTTATCAGAGATCAGTACACGCATGAACCGCTAGTAACAATGCACATCGCCGTTTTTGTCGTGTTCTTTACATTATCATTTTGACTATGCCAAGAGCGCGGTATATCCAGTATAATGGATGCACTTACTCTTCTATTGACCATCTGCGCCTACGTCTGTACTCATAGTTGACGCCAGGTAGTTGAAGGTTCCTGTTTTGCCGAGAAGGAATTGTCCCAAATAAAGGACCAAGAGGATCCATGAAACGGCGCTTAGGTTCACAGTCAAATGAAAAGTTAACTGTCCATTCTGTTGTTTTTTCAGTACTTTCTCCAATAAGGGTCAGACCCGTTCATCGGGAACCTTCTATTCTGTCGTGAGCAGAACTCAACAGCGTGTGGCTGTGAATCGCTTGATGGTCAGCGGTGTCAGCTACATGATTGATTGATTTATTGACGCTTCTCCGCGCGTCAACTGCTATGGTTATTAGTACTCTTCGTGAAGTTATCTTTTTATCCCGAGATATGAGGTATTCCCCCCCCCCCAGGAGTCCTCGAGCTGTTTTAATTTCACCAATTTAATTTCAATTCATGTAACACCACAGATAACAATTTTCCTAAGTAGTTGAGTGTCTTCAATTTCATTTCGTCTTTACTTGTTTAAAATGTAACCATTTAAAAGTTTTTTAATTACATTTTTATTTTTATTCTTAGATTGAATAGGACGTTTAATCTGTGTAATTAACTTTTTACTTATGAGACATTTTGTAATAATTTTTTAAACTACATTAAGTTGACATGTAGATTACGTTAGTGTTTTCTCTATTTCTCATAATTTTTAGTAACCTGATGATATAACCAATCTGAGTATTAATCGTCGTGCTAATTACTAATAAATGATTGTCTTATAAAGCAGTGAATACAGTTTTTCATTGATACAAATATAACTGACTATTAGGAATATATCTTCTATTTTATCTACAACTTCTAAATGAGTGGTCTCAGTATTAATATCTTCTAAATAGTTTTAGAGTTGTGCACAAGTGTGGTAAAGGAAGAAGGGTAAGAATAAGGAAAGAATGATCGCGCGCGGCCCAAAGGTTGATATTGCTTCGCATACGTTTGGAATTGACCGGACAATCATGGAAAACTGTCAATCACAGAAGCGACCGCAGGATTCTCCTCAAACAGCGACTGAATTCGACCTAGCTAGTGTCGAAAATCACCTCCATCGGAACTGGGAAAACCCCAGGACCTCCAGGTCAGAATGCTGAGTCAGCGGCAACGCTGACTGCGATCAGCTCAGCGGCCAGCTGGAAGGAAAGCCGCTTGCTCAGCGCTGCTGCGAGGGGGCTCGCGGCCCAAGGGCTATCAATAGACGGGATGCGTTCCACCGGCCGATTTGACCTTTCCGCCGGCGCCATGGCATTGGCCGGGTTTCGCTCTCTACTCTCTTCCTGCTGCTTCCTCGTTTCCTAGTACACTCCTCATCGTCGATGGCCTTATGTTTCCGCCAAGGTTGCTACTACTAGGGCACTGGGATGATCAGACATTCAATTGGTTAAGTATTTTTCTTTGGTACGTCACGATCTACTTTTCAACACTGCTGTCGAACACATTCCAACAATAAAAACAATATTATCGTCTGTATATTTCCTAGCAATACCATAAACTGGTCAACCACCCATCACCAATTGCAGTAGATAGCCACTATGTAGTCAACAGATTATATGAAATCAATAGGTTGATGGTACCCGGCCAGAATCGAGTCAGCATCCCTGCAGTATCCCATTAGTACCAAGAGATAAATGCCAAAAGAATTAATCCATTTGAAGCAAAGCACAGTGTTTGGTGCATTGGCGCATTAGAATTTCATTTCTATATTCATTAGAAGCGAGATAAACAGTGTTTTATATGCAGAAGCCACCTTCCTTGTTTATACAGAGCGTTCAAAAAGTCTCTCCGCAGTGGCTGTCTCCCAGCTGCACCATTGTTTACGCGGAAACGGCAACATCGCGAGCTTAATCAGCGTGACAGTGTTCGAACGTTATTCTCAGAAGAGCGCTCGCTGCAAGCACGCAGAAGAAATAAAAACACGTGATCGTATTCTTACGCGATGTTGCCGTTTCCACATTAAGGATGGTACAAATGCGACACTAATTTTCATGCACACAACATATAACTCTCCGCTATTCGAAAAAGTGAAACAATTCTCTTTGTGTTCGTGGAACGCAGAGCAAAGGCGAGGAGAACCATTTTAAAAAGTAAAAATGCATCATGGAGGTCATACGTCTCCTCTTTGAATTGCCAAACGCCACCACGTCTGGTATGGAGGAAGGTGCGTCAAATCAAAGATATCCTTCCCAAACTCTGTGCCAGGTCTTCAAAAATGGTCAGGTTATCACAGCTCGAGACGCCATTGCAGAGGTGTACTTGCCACTAATAGAAAACATGTCGAGTTCTCGGCAAACTATGATCCAAACTTCATTCTTCTCAAAGAAAGAATGGGTAAACCTCACTTTGGATTTTTCTAGCAGAGCACATGAGGACTATAATACCCATTTCTCCGTGTTTGAAATGAGTTCTGCTCTAATGCTTGCAAAAGGAACCACACCAGGTCCAGACCAAATTCACGACTTAATGCTGCAACATCTTCCCGGAAATGGCCATGTGCAATTTTCTCCGACTCTTAACCGTATTTGGAAGAGCACACCATTCCTACCCTTGCCGAGAAGCCATCATCGTCCCAGTTCCCAAAGAAGGCAAAGATCGATCACCGCCATCAAGTTATCGACTATTCTTCCTACAACGGTGTAAGCAGTTCTGGAACGCATGGTGAATCAGCGTCTGGTCTGGACCTTGAGTATAAAAAGTTCGTTGACGCCAATCCAAAGCGGGTTTAGAAGAAACCGTTCAACCTTGAGCACCTTTTGCTTCGTTGCAGCAACAGCTGTTTGTACATCGTTCGTCTTGAGGCAACATCTTGTGGCCATATTATTCGACATAGAAAAGGCCTACGACACCACCTGGAGGCATGGCATTCTGCAAACCCTGCACTGCCCAAGAGGGGATTTAGGGGGAAGCTTCCTCCATTCCTTCAAAGCTTCCTTTCGAACAGATCCTTCCGTGTTCGTGTGGGTGATAGGTTTTCTCAGTCACCCTCTTGGAAAAAATGGCATCCCCAAGGATCAGTCCTGAGTTTCACTCTGTTTGCCATCGCCATCAATGGTATAGCGTCGACCGTGCGAGAACCTGTAAAGGCGTCGTTGTTTGTGTGGACGACTTTGCCATCTTCTGTTCATCCAGCAGCATCAGTGCGATACAGAGGCAACTCCAAATGCAGGCTTAACAAGCTCCACGAATGGAGCACGTCAACGGGCTTCAATTTTTTCTGCTACTAAATGTACCTGTTTGCATTTTGTAGGATATTCCTTTGCATAGCAACTCCAGTTCTTACTTGGGAGGAAATCAGCTTCCATTCGCTGAATCTGCTACGTTCCTGGGGCTTACATTTGACAAGTCCCTAACGGCGTGCTCATATCCGTGACTACAAAACCAGATGTGTCTTCCCCTTAATCTTCTTCGAATGCTGAACGGTACATCAGGTGCCGACCGCACTGGGCCTATTGCGGCTATATAGATCACTCATCCGCTCAGTTTCTGGATTACAGTGAAATGTATGTCTCGGCAGCTCCCTCCACTCTGCGACTCATCAATAGCATACACCACGCTGGTATCCGTTCGTCAACTGGTGCGTATCGCACCAGCCGAATTGAGTGCCTCTAGCCGAGGCTGGGGAGCCCTCTCAAAAAGAAGGCGGATATCTTTATTAGCATCTTACGGTGCTAAAGTACCAGGACTTTAATCATCCTGTCGCCAAATAATTACCCATCCTAAGCATGAAGCATCCTATATTCTTAGAACATCGCTGCCTCACTCTCTCGGGTATTTGATTGCGAAATCTTGCGACCTTTTTAATGTTGATCTTCCCACCTGTGAAACTTCAAGTCACCCCATTTCCCTTGGAAACTCCTCCGTCTAAATATTGATCTCAGACTATCCAAGCTTCCCAAACAAACGACTAACCCTCTTGTTTACCAGATGCATTTTCAGGACATGAGGATAGCCTATCTAGATCGTGTATTCTTATACACAGATGGTTCAGTGTGCAACGGCACAGTGGCATGTTTTTACTGTATCAGAGCCACCTAATCATATCGACTACATTCTCAGTGCAGTATCTTCACTGCTGATATGTATGCAATTCTGAAGCCCTAAAATACATCGAGTCACCGAGTTTGCGCCGAGTAGTTCTGTGTTCTGATTCTCTCAATCATACAAGCTGCCTCCCTGTCTTCTTCATCAGACTACCTGATGCACCGTTCAAAACCTCATCCATCGCTCTTAGGTTACTACTATGACTCTGGTACTAAGCAGGGTCCCAGGCCATGTGGGAGTCGGGAAACGAGATGGCTGATCGGGCGGCGAAATCGGCGACGGAGAGTACTTCGTGTTGACATTCCTTTGTACCATCGTCTGATGAAAAGCTCTTTGAAACGATCCACTTTAGAGCGTGGCAAAACAGAGTGGCATAATACCACCGGCAAACTAAGTGCACAGCACTCTGTTTATTCTGGCGTTCCTCGTCTAAACCATCTAGGCGCGATAGGAAGTTATTTTAACCTGTCTTCGTATCGACACCGCCACTTTCTCACTGTTTTCCTCCTTCGAGGTGAGTCTCCTCCTCTCTACGTGTGATAGGATGCAGGGTGATCTTTGTGTGGAGCACGTCCTCCTGCAGTGTTTGAATGAGCAGTCGACGAAGACATGAATTGGGCAACTCTCTACGAGAGGTGTCGAGAAGACGATTCCGCGCCTCAAAGCTTTTTTTGTTTTTTGAGAGAAAGCGGAATATATAATTTTATCTGACACATATGACAATAAATGTTCTCTCTGCCCCATATTTGTTTGTAAAATTTGTCTTGTTTACCTGGAATATTTTATGCGTAATGGATGGTTTTTAGGTATATGAGCTTCTTTAAATTAGCTGGAAAGTTGCACCAGCAACTCCTTTTAACAAAATATTAATTGATTTTAGAAATACTTTGACATGGGTGCCAATGACCTTAGTAGTTGAAGTGTCCTTTAATCTCAATCAATCAACCTAAATAAAATGACTGTTAATTTTGGTATGGCACAATATAGAACACAAAGGAATGTCTTCTCGCATGCATTTGAATGTTTTAAATACCGATACCTTTCCATATTTGAGCCAAAAGGTGATTTGTTTGTAAATATTGTTTGTTAAAATTAAGAAAAAGCATTACATTTGTAATCCACTCGACCACTGGCGTTCGAATGTGAGCGCGACCACTGTAGGGTTAATTAGCGTCAAGGAAATGTTATAAATGATAGAATTTCAAGTACGGCGCCAAATTTGAAATATGTTTGGCCGTCAACAGAACTCGTTCGCGAGGGATACCAGCATATGCATCTGTTAGCATCTCTCTTCCTAATTCCGTGTACCTCGGCTGAAATTCCTCACGGGGTTGAGAGGTGCTGTCTATCCGTCGCGAAGGGAATCATGCAACGCATTAAGAGAATGGGAGAATAAAGTTCGGCTTATAGTACGCCAGGACATCCGGTTGTTGAGCCGAGATTGTGCTCCTTTGATGTCAGTTCTCGACGCTCGCTGGGATCTCTTGCACGTTATTAAAGTGATTTCGGTAGTGTTAACTTGTCGAGGGACATTGGCTGAAAATTTGTGGTTGTGGTGCATCATTGCAACAATGCCAAGAGCCGCCACTGATAAGTCGTATGTCAGATCTATCGAAGTTTTTAGGGGAAACGAAGAACGTTCTTTATCTCTCACTGTCTTGGCAATTTGCTTACAAACGTAAAATCATGATAAGCAGTTTTTCATTAGTTCATCGTCCTGCAACTGTTGCAGTTGTTCAGATTCAACACAATAGTGTAATGAACAAAAAGTTATTTTTTTTGGACTTGCGACCTATTAGTTACCACCACGATATGCTGCATATTAAGCCCTTTCCTCTATTTTTCAAACATATTGATCTTTCACCATTATTCTCTAGTAACCACTTCATGCTATCCTGAATATTCCACCCTTGCCCACATTCTCCCTTCTTCAAAAACCAGACACTAAAATATGTTCTCAACCTTCTTCTGTCTTACAGATCCTAATTTTTTCCCCTGACGTCAGCCAATATTCACTTGCTATCATTTCATTACGTAACTTGTATCTCTCTAACCTACGTCTGTCAATTTCCTTCCGTTTATCTTTTATATAGCTGGGAATATCATCCATCAGAATAGTTTTGTACCATTTATTAAAATTTGAATTCTTTATCTTTTCGTAATATTTTTGCAATAACTAATCTTTCTATCTTAGGATCAATTCTTTAAAGTTAAGTAATTATCGAGGCATGAAAACATTCGATCAAAGCGTCGTGACATTTACATGTTCAAGCCCCTTTGTGAATTATGCTGATGTAATGATCATTAACGACCAGCATTAGTCAAGGCGATTATTTCGCGCAGTTTTTCAACCACACTATGATTCTGGTCAGTTTTTATTTTTATAATCACTTGACATTTGGGAGACCCGGGAGTGCCCAAATAATGGCACTGCACTCTTTCTGTTGTACAGAATTTCTGTTCTGCATCAGCAAACTTCCTACTTAAGTAAAGTATGGGGTACTCAGGCCCATCATGCTGTGCCAAAATAATTCCCAATCCCCTATCGCTGGAATCTGTTTGAATCACAAATGGTTTAGCAAAGTTTGGTGCATGCACTACTGTGTCGCTACACAGTGTCTCTTGCAGCTCGCGAAATGCTTTCTCACATTCCGGCGTCCACACGACTTTCCCCTGACGCTGCTGCCCTTTAAGCAGGTCACTTAACGGCGCTGATTTATTCGCGAACCCTGGGATGAATCTCCGATAAGAGCCCGTAAGACCCAGAAACGAACGCACCTCTTTCTTTGTTTGAGGCACTGGAAACTTCCTAATTGCTTCTACCTTTGCTTCGACAGGTTTCATTTTACCGCTTCCGACAATATAACCTAGGTACTGTACGGAGTCACGCGCGTACTGCATTTCTTTGCTACGTGAAGTTTGAAGGTTTGAGTATTTTGAATACCTGAACAGTTTCTTATAACGTGGTAAGCATATTATCCATGGATAATATGCTCTTGCCACGTATTGCTAAAAACTGTAATATCGTCCATATAATGCAACGCGAATGTCCCGCAGTCGCTTAACAGTGACGCCATCATGTGACTACATTGATATGAGGCATTCTTTACCCCAAATGAAAGGAGCAGTGGGCGAGGTCAAAAACTAGTGTCACGAACGCTGGGCGTATCTCTGCGCTTTGGCATTAGTGCGATTTGTCATCAGGCACTTACAAATCGAGCGCAGTAATAACGCCAGCCGCCGCCACTGTTTCTATCCGCTCTTCCATGCTTCTGGTAGGAGTAGTATCTGCCTTAATCACGCTGTTTAATTTCCTGTAATCTATACATGGTCTGGGTTTTCTCCCGGGTGTTTCGACTAATATCATAGGTGAAGTATAGTCCGAGTCCCCTACTTCAATAATATTGTCCCTCAACATTTTCGATATTGCCTCTTTCAATATCTCTGACTGCCTGCGCGACATGCGATACGGCGCGCTACGTATAGTTTTCGACTTGTCTGTCACCTCTATATCCATTGTCATTCAATCAGTTAGGGCCGGCTTTTCAGAGAATATATATTCTTGTATTTTACAATCATATTGACTGGGGTTCTTCACGAAATTCAGATTCGACTTATCTAATTAATCTTCTTCCACTTCGATTCTGCCCTGTTAGTCCCTAAAAGTTTAAATACTCGGTTCGTTGGTGATATTTGCCATATTGATGTGATAGACCCGCCTCTTCTTCTTACCGGGCAATCTCGCTACATAATTAGTTTCGATACTTTGTTCCTGCACTTTCTTTGAAAAAAAAAACACCAGAACGTGATCCCCGACAGCTAACGTCTTATGTCTCGCTCTCTGGTCATAATAAACTTTACGTTTTTTCCTGCTCACTCCCTAGTCTTTGTGTGTGAGTCTCCGATTTGCATGAAATCTGTTTATTAACCTAAACACATGCTCATTAATCCTAAACACATGCTCTACCACCGAACTTTCGTCCACTTCCACTCCTGCCAAGTGTTCGTACAGAAGAGCATAGGCGTGCGTAGATTTTGCCCGAACACCAGCTCTGCAGGAGTGTACCCTAAACTTTCGTGCACTGTAGTGCGTAGCGCGAACAGAATAGCGGGTTTCTCCCACTCTGACCCGTCGAGGTGGGTTGGTCCACGTCCTGACGGGGGGATACAGAGAGGGCTTTCAAGTATTCCTTTCCTTCAGAAGTCGTTTTTCTTCTCCCGATTGTACATTCTCATTCTATACCATCCCGTCTCTTTCTTTTCTCCCCTCTCTACTTCACTGGCCCTCTGTATGCCGAACGCCCACCCATGTATTTGCTGTGCATGGCGACCCGTGTCGGAGGGAATGTAAGTCCTGGCGGCTGAGGGGCATGTCTGTTTCCCAATTACTTCGTGCTACTTCTTTCTTGACATCTAGGATACGTGTGCTCTTACGTATTTTTGGGGAACATTCCCTGTAGGTCCTGGGCCATTAATTTGCTTTGGCTACGGACTTCTTCAGACGGGTGGTCGGGAGCTAACCCACCCTGATCAGCCGGCTTGACCAGGTCTTGTACTGAACCCAGGTGAGCGGGGGATTCACGGGCGGGGCAGCGCCAGACATCTCCCTACTATATCTCTGTGCTAACCCTGGCAGGCACCCCAGTGGGGTGTCCCCTTGTTGACTCTATATGCGGTGAGGAGCACGAGATGAACCGCCTTCACTCTGTGGAGCAGAAAATAAACCTCTGCCCTCCGCAAGGAAGAGGAGATATTTTGATAGAACTATCGACGAATAGTTTTTTCGCAAAAGATGATCAACCGAAGAAGCTCCTGTTTCCCCTCATGGCATGCGCCGAGGAAGGGAAAACTTTAAAAGCAGGCGGTCGTCTGGCGCGAGCCATTGAAGACGAGTTTGCAGCCCAAGCGGTCGCGCAAATGTTAGAAAATGGTACCATTCTATTTGAAGCACGCACCGACGAACAAATTGGAAAAATTCAAAACCAAGCAGATTGCCGGCATCCAGGTGGTAGCCATGAATCACCCGATTTCTTGAATCCCAGTAAAAGGCGTGGTAAACCACGAGGACTTTGCTTCTGGAAAGTGATGAAGATCTGTCGAACTTCTTTGAGAGTTTTGAGTCACTGAAGTGTAGGATCAGACGGAAGGAGCAGGGGAAATTAATCCCACTTGACCCTGATCTCACATTTGACCGTCCGTCCTTCCGAAAAAATAAGTACTGGTTTTTACAACCTCCGTGTGTGCGACAATATGTTCTGAACACTTTGCGCTGTTTCCAACTGCCAAAGGTCGGTCATACTCAGCAACGCTGCATGCTCGTGAGCAGGCGCAGTATGCGGGAAGTGCGGAACACCAGCGCACGACTCCACAACCCCGCGACAGACCACCGTACCCTGTCTTAACTGTGAAGGCAACCATGCAGCCAATTTCAACCAGTGTCCAATCTATTCTCGTGAAAGGGAAATCCAAAGATACGAGTGACAGAAAAAGTTTCTTTCCCTGAGGCGAAGCGTCGATTCCAAGCAAGGAATCCAGCAGACATGTCACGATCCTTTCCAGCACTTTGGTGCTTAGCCCGGTGGTAACCGTGAGCTGCCAAACCCAATGCACTCCAGCCCCAGCAGCGCATTTCTTCCTGCCAGGTTGTTCTATAGACTTCCCTGAAGATACGGCCTGTATCCAAGGGGGAAAAGTTACTACCAACCAAATACAAAATAAACAGCAAAAACTCCAGCCACCGAAAAACTTCTACTGAGCTCCTATAGAAACTGATTCAATCTGAAATCGACACCAACTCAAAATCCGTCGCCGAAGTCTCGTCCTCCTCCCACTACCGAGACTCACACTGAAGATCTTCCAACCCTTCTAGACCCGGTCACCTGTGTCAAACACTGGGACACCCCCGACACAGGCGATCTTATCCAGCAGCAGTCAGACGATTTGCTGTGGATGAGGAGCACTCAAGAGCTCTTTTTTTCGAAGGTGAGAAAGAAAAAGAAGGCACCAAAGAAATAATAATTCCCTTGAAGGGCTCTCTCTCATGGAACTTGGAACGGTTTTCGCATACATTTAGAAGAATTGAAGCTCATACTCTCCCCGCCACAGACCATTTATAGCATGTCTTCAGGAAACTCATCTTCCTAAGCATTCCCCCTCGGCCTGCGCGGATTTCAAACTCATCGGTTTGACCAAGATGCCGGACTCGTGCTCACGGAGGTGTCGGTTCTTATCCGGAGACCATCTGTTTTCTGAGGAACATATCGTTCGAACTGACCTTCAAACTGTATGCGTCCGTATAAATCTGCTGTCCTTTCATTGACGGTGTGCAATATATACATTCCTCCCGGCCAAGCCGTGTCACAAGAGGAACTCGAAGAAGTTGTTTTCAGCTGCCCGCTCTTTTCTTATTGTGGGTGACTTTAATGCCCATAATCCCGCCTGGGGTAGCACGGAGGTCATGCCCCAGAGGTACTATGGTTGAAAATATTATTGACCAGCAGAACTCAATTCTTCTGAACTCTGGGAAAATACACATTTTTCCACAGCGTCAAACACTCCTCTCTCGTCAATAGATCTGGCACCCTGCAGTCCATCTCTATCTACCATCTTAGAGTGGATCACCCTGATGACTTACATGGGAGTGACCACTTTCCTACCATGGTACGCTTTAATATTCCTAGTTTAGACGCTACCCGTTCACCTCGCTGGGTAATCCATCGAGCTGACTGGAATACATTCAGCGAGGAAATAAACATTCCAGAGAACCGTTCAAGTAACGTCGATGCCTTAGTCGCCCAATTCACTGACGCCGTTCTTCGCGCAGCCACCATTGCAATCCCGAAGTCTGCGTGCTGTCTACGACACATCCCTGTGCCTGCGGAATAAGGCGCGACTGCTCTAGAGTGGTCAGCGCTCGAAAAAGGCACATGCACGTCTTGTGACATTATCCAACTGTGGACAACCTTATCGAATACAAAGATGTAGGGCGAGGGCAAGGAGAATAATTGTAGAGAGAAAAAGGAATCGTGGAGAGCATACGTCTCTCCTGAACTGCCACACGCCAATTACTGTGCCTGGCAGGCGGAGAAGAATCCAGATAAAAGGACACTTCTCCAAACACGGTGCCATGTCTTCAAAATGGTGAAATTATCACTTCTCCAGATGAGATTGTAGAGTGAACTTGCCACGTACTATGAACAGATGTCAAGCTCGGCGAACTACGCTCCTGATTTTCTTGATCAAAGAGAGGGATGGAGGTCGTCCGCTGGAATTCTCCTCCAGAGAGACTACCGCCGATTACAACATCCCTTTTTCCATGTCAGAATTGCGCTGCGCTCTTGCATTGGCGAAAAGAACTGCCCCAGGTCCTGATGGAAGGTACAATCTAATGCTACAACATCTTCCTGATGAGGCAATGCAATTCTTCTCTCTTGTTTAATCGTATCTGGGAAGAGCACACCATTCTGTTCAATGGCGAGAAGCCAGTCATTCCAGCTTTCTAGCGACGGAAAAGATCGGTCGTTGCCATCGAGCTACCGACCCTCGCTCTCACCAGCTGCCTGTGCAAAGTATTGAACGGATGGTAAGCCAGCGCTTGGTCTGGACCCTGAGCGCAGAAACCTGCTCACACCAATCCAGTGCGGCTTCAGGAAACACCGGTCAACCTTGACCATCTTGTCACTTTGGCAAACCGAAATATCAACCTCTCTGGTCCTGGAGATACCACCTTGTGGCCGTACTATATTTGACATAGAGAAGGCCTACGACACTACCTGAGGTATGGCATTTTTTGCGAACCTCTATTGTCTGTCCAGTAGCATCAGTGTGATCCAGAGGCACCTAACTGGTGCTCAACAAGCTCCATGAATGGAGCTTGTCAGCAGGTTTTTAAGTTCGCCTAGTAAATCTACTGGTATATACTTCTGCCGAATATCACTTGCACAGCGATCCAGCTCTCTACTCCGGGAGGGAATCCGCTTCTCATTCGCCGACTTGTTACAGGTTCTTGGGACTTGATACTTGACAAGTCCCTAACGTGGCGTGCTCACATCCGCACACTAAAATCGAGATGTGTCTCCTCAATCTTCTTCTGATTGCTGGAGTGGTACGTCTTGGGGAGCCGACCGCACTACCCTATTGCGGTTGGTATAAAATCACTCATCCGCTCAGTTTTGGATTACGGTAGTGAAGCAAAGGGTTCGGCAGCCCCTTCCACTCTTCGGCCCATTAACACCATTCACCACGCTGGTATCCGTCTTGCAACAGGTGCATACCGCACCAGCCGAATTGATCGCATTCTAATCGACGCTGAGAGCCATCCCCGGAAAGAAGGCGAGCTATTCTATTATCGTCCCATGGAGCTAAAGTGTCGGGCCCCCACAGCCATCCGTGTCGCCGAATTATTATCCACCCAAAATATGGAATCATCGTACTACTTTCGAACACTACCCCAGCCCTCAGGTACATGCGATTAAGAAATCTTTTGCGTGACTATGTCGAACTTCCCACTGCTGTGAATGCCCTGCCACCCAATCCTCTCTTGGAAGCTTCTGCCCCAATATTGACCTTCAGACTCTCAATCTTTCCAAACATATCGCTAGTCCTCTGGTTTACTAGATGCAGTTTCAGGCCAAGAGGGTTTGTCCTGGACCATCTATTCTTATATACAGATGGTTCATTCGCAAACGATGCAGTGGCATGTAGTTTTTATTGTATCACACTCACTCAAATCATATCGACTACATTCCCAGTGCAGTGTATTTACTGCCGAGATGTATGCAATTCTGAGGCCCTGAAATACATCGAGTCAGCGAGGCTGCGGCGTGTTGTTCTCTGTTCTGACTCTCTCGCTCCTTCAAGCAGTCTCACGCCTGCCGTCGACCATCTGATAAAATCGTTCAGAACCTCATTCATCGTCTCGGTCTTGCCACTATGACCTGGTCCTTAGTTGTCTCCAGGCCATGCGTGAACATCACAGGGAACGAGAGCTTGGCCGACCGAGCGGCGAAATCAGCGACCCGTAGGATAGCACATTGACATCCGCTGTACCATTGTCGGATGTTAAGGCTTCGTAGAAACGATCCGTACTTAGAGCTGCGGCAAACAGAGTGGCACACATTACTTTTAAACTTAGCGCGATTAAGAATCCCGTAAATCCTGGCGCCTCCTCATCCCGGCTTCAGGCGCGCGGAAGTAATTTTAACCCGCCTTCGTATTGACATCGCCACTTTTCCCATAGTTTCCTCCTTCGAGGGGGAGGGTGTCCCGATTCAGGACACATGCCGGACGGTTCTTTCTGTGAACACGTCCTGCTGCATTGCACAAAAATTCGATGACAGCCGACGAAGACATAGCCTGGGCAACCGCCACGGAGGTGCTTGGGGGGACGACGATTCTGCACTCTCAAAACTCTTTGTTTTTGAGAGAAAGTGGAATACGTAATTTTATTTGAGGATATGACAATATCTTATGTAGTTTGTTTTGTGGCCCTTACAGCTAATTTCACTACATAAATTTCATAATCAGTTAGTATTTTCCTTCTGCCTTATTTAGTCGCCACTATTGCGGATCTATGCCCTTTTAAGTAATGTTCATGCTTTTAATTAGCGGGTAAGTTGCTTTTGCAAACTTACTCTCAATCTACCCTTTAAATACTTTGACATATGCCAATGACCTTGGCAGTTGAAGCGCCCTCTAAACACTAAATAATCAATCAATCAAATGCTTATGTGTCAAATTTCATTCTTTTCGAGATTTGCCAGTGATCGATGTAGTACATAAGATTTCTGAATCGAAGGACTCTGCTGAATTGTCGGTTATTGAAAAATATAAAAATATTAACATGATTAATTGAGCATTTCCGCAGGTATGTATGGGCGTGCGAAAAGCATTTCTTATACATATATTTGAATGATTCTGTATGTCACTGTTTTATTTTCACTTATCGGTGTTTCGAAATTGAAACGTACCTACACTTTGGTTTCTAAATAGCACTGGATTTGTTAACATGAAGTTATTCAAGGTTAAATTTTAGGAAAACAAACTGATTTTCCAAAGTTCATGTAAGTCACAAAAATTATTTTAAGACATTTCTTGGAAAACATACCGTATTCCATTTATTTGAAGCACTTCTGCGTGACAGCAGGACAGACGCCTTCTACAATTTCACCATGAATCCAAACTGTTATGCTTAACGTTTGTACTTCAGTCTGGTACAATGGATCGTACAGTAGAGAGCACCCCAGTGCGCTCTGGTTCCGTGTCAATGCGAGCGCTTCTTACACTGGTGCGTCTTGTGCGGTCGCGTGAGTTGCCGTGAGTACGCCCTGGGTGCGCACTATGCGGCAAATAGAAAACGCTATTTGTACGTATGTAGAGCTAACTCAGAGTAATAAGAAGATAATTCTGAGCGTGGGGCCGGCGGGGAACAATGGCTAATGGCGGCTGCGGTATGTATTGGTACTTCAAAATATGTTAATTTGAATTTCGTTCGATATCTTAATCTTTTCGAGAGCCAGCCGCTCACCATAAGTTGGACGAAAAGATGATGGAAATGGTATTTACGTCGAAGTGTTGAGATCACCAGTAAAGTAAGACGAACTTTCTATTTTCTTTTGAAGAAATTCAAAAAAGTTTTTTGTCGCTGACCAAGTTTTGTTTTAATTTTATTTGTTAAATTTACAAAGAGTAAAAACAATAAAATATTGATAGTCAAAGATAGTATGAAATCACTCAAACTAAAGCATGATTAACATTAATAAAAACAAATAAATTATCACACTATTCATCCATGACTAAAGTGTGAACTAATGAACAGTGCCTTCAGATATAGGAAGTTTAAGAATAATTTCTTCTTTCACTTTAGATTAAACATATGTTTTACATAAATAATTCATACCAGACTTGTTTCTATCTCAAAATATATAATATTATTAAGGCAGGTCTGTTCGAAATAAAAAATATTCTGATTTTTTTAGATTTTTCCATTAAAATCAGGAAATAAGCGAAACTAATTTAATACTTCACCATTTGTGAACATATACTTAAAGACGCAATTTTAAAATCAAAGAATAATTCCTGTCTTGAATAGAAATTCTCGCTTCTATGTAACATTATTCTAAGGAGAGGAAAATAAATGTCTTGCAATTTGAAAATACAAATTAAAACAACACATTATTTGAAACGGTTGTGTATTTTGTTAAATGAAATTAATTTATGTAAATAACTATTATCAATATGTAACACAAACAATGAAAAATCAACTGAGAGCATGTTTCATTGCTGGTCTCTTTTACCTGTTTCCTTCTATCAGCAATAACTAAAACTATTGACTAAAAATCGTTCTATACCGTCTCTGTTGGCCACTGTCAAAATTAAATCTTTCGAGCATCTATGTGTTGTCGATATCCCTTTAGTTGAGAATGCTTAAAGAAAATCAAGAAATGTACCTAGTGATTATATCGCAGATTCACGTCCATTTCTGCATTTTGCGGACAATAATTTCGCACGGCTGCAGATTGAAAAACCTTCATAGAAATACTGAGATTCACCGACTTGGTGGCGGCTCGTGGTCATACTATTAGGTGTGTGCAGCGCCTCTCTCTCTCTCTCCTTCCTCCCCCCCTTCCCTCTCTCTCTCCCTCTTTCTCTCTCTCTCTCTCTCTCTCTCTCTCTCTCTCTCTCTCTCTCTCTCTCTCTCGCTCTCACACACATGCCCATACATACAGGCATAAATTACAAGCATACACATATATTCATTAACATAGATAAATAATGAGACAATTAGAAATCATTTATCTTATAGTTTGATAACAAGTTAAATAGTTCCTTTTATCACCAACGAGGGTTGACCGCATTTCACAACATTCGTTTCGATTTCGCTCGGCAAGGACTCCTCCGAAACATTTACTACTTGTGTCATATTACCGCTTGATTCGGCACTTCCAGAAAGTTTCTTCAAAGGGTGTCAAGAACATACTGATCTGAAACTTTTTACTCGCCTTTTTGCGTGGAGCATTTTTCATACACTCGCTGCACAAATTTAGTTATAACACATTTTTATACTCAATACTAAAGAAATCTGATAGTTTGCCGTCTACACTGACGAAACACAAAGTCTGTGTCACTTCAGTAAATGCTGTTTCTTTTCAGCAATTTTTTCTGTGACTTTGTAATTGATTTTTTAATTGGATTTTAATATTTTCGACGCTATTCATTGTCAGTTGTACAAACACAGAAAAATTGAATACCTAACTTCGGTTTTCCAAAACGCTTTAAAATGTAGCCTCCTACATATGTTTTCACAATACATTTTGGTTTTCATGTTAGAATGGATTGTAATTGCAACTCCCTTTAAAAATGCAAAATAATATTCGATTAAATACAATACTTATGAATGCAATGCGTTTGCGTTTCGCGCACTACCAAAGAATTGCTTTGGAAGGGGTGAGAGCTCATTTAAGTGGAGAGATACCTCACACTTTCTTCTATCAATGCCATACTTACTTCTAAAAACTTGTGCTAGCCGAGTGTTATATCTTCAAATGTCAAGACACTTCCAGAGGTCGTGCCTGCGCAGTAATATACACACTGTCCGGAGTGTGCTCCAACCGCCCGTAAGCCACCATGTTCTCCCTCTTTCTTCTTCAGCCTCATCGGAGCCACTGACCTGGGTCTGCCTGCCTGCATTTCCGAGTGTGGTCTAGCCTGCTGTCACGAAGGGCATTATGGTGATCAGAATCGCAGCCTGAATGGCGAAATACCATGCTTCGAAACAAATTCTGAGAGGTCTTGTATTTATCGTGTTAAGAAATGTTTAAGAAACATTGCAATGGCTGGTGTTATTTGGTGTGCACATGCGAATGTGCGAAGACCCACGAGCCGCCACTGACCGATCGCCAAACATAATTACTATTTTTTCAGTACGGTAAATTTTCGCATTTTTATCAGGTTGTTAAAATTCGCATCTCAAAAGAATTTGAGACATAGGAATATATGAAGGAAGTGGTGAGGATACCCTGATAACAAGCGCTTGCAAGACCCATGCAGCCGTTAGTTCCCGGAAAAGCCTCGCCGCCCGGCCGTATATAAGCAAACTGCGCGTATTCGGCAACTGGTTTCTGATTGGCTAAAGTATGCGAGCGCGAAACGCATGATATCCGTATCTCTTTCTCCAGAAGTGTTGAAGGTTCCTTTTAAGCTCTGTTTTGTCATTTTGGAAACTGCATATATACTTCTCATTTTATTACTATTTATACATGTTTCATTCCGTTTTTCTGTTTATATTTTGTTTTTTCACTTTTATTTAATTTGATTCCTACTAATTCATATATAATTGTTCATGGACACATAGGTGAATCAAGGATTTTATTCTGTTTATCTCTCAATATTTGTAATGGGCCATTAAAAATGTTTAGTTTTAGAGGAAGGAAAATGTGGCTAAAACAAAGGAGGCTGATGGGCTTGATGGAAACATTGTTTTCTTAATATTATTTCCAATTTTGAGCAAAATTGAAATAAAATTAACTTAGATTGCAAATTGAACATTTTTATTCAAATATCTACTGAACTTCACATTTTGTATACACTTAGATTTATTTTTTGTATTTATTTTGATTTATTTCAGGAGGGTAAATAGGTTGTAATATCAAGGGCTTTCAAATGTATCAATTATATTTTCCAATAACTCATTTTTAAAATTTTTCAATAGCATCTACATGAATTTGAATGCATTTTTGAGAATATTTTTATAATGGTTTTATTTATTTATTTAAATGCCATTTCTAAGAACAGTCTCATGTTTTTCTCTCATACTTTATGAACGCATAGAGCCACTGTCTCTGTTATGATGACATAAAATCTGGTTTCATTGTATTCTTTTGTTGTTGTTTTTTTCAAAATTATATAATTGTAATTTTGTTTAAATCAGTCACGCTTTAATATGCACATTCCCAGCAATTTGTAAACATTATTTAATTTGTGAGTGGATGTGTTTCAAATGACTTCCAATGAAGTTTTCGAAAATTCAAAAGTTTTCTGGGAAATATATCTTCAAATTTCACATTTACAGTAATTACGAATGCCATTTTCTTTGAAAACAGCTCCACATTTTTCCACGAAAAATTTTCTTTGTAGGATGAAGTTTTACTTTTCTTTAATATTCTAAAAGAACTATGTGTTTCTACTATTAGAAAAACTTAAAAATTTGATAATTTTGTAGTGCATTTTGGGTGGTGAAAGATGGCAGCTGGCAAAAGTATCTGGCAAAACCGAAATGCTGGACTAGGTCTGCAAAATTAAACTTACTAGTTCGAGAAAGTCTGTGCCATTCTGTAGAACCATTAGGTTTCGTTTGTTTTGCTTATATCGTGAAATTTCACGGTCCTCTCATGGCTCAACCATTAATAGGAGGAGTGAAACCTTTGTAATAATCCAGAATCCTCTAAAAATACTTGGTTTCTAAAATGTAAATAGAAAAAGAATAACAAGAGTGGGAGGTGAGAAGACAAGAGAGGGCGGCATTTATTTATTTATTTATTTATTTATAATCAAGCTAATTTAGCGTTATTAGACATCGGGAAGCAATAAAATAAATACCACAGAGATTAAAAAGAATAATAGGAATTAATAATGAAGTGAAATGGCGTTGAAAGAAAGAATTCAATGAAAAAGTTATGATATTATTTGTGGAGACATGCAAGCGATCGGTGAATGTTCGTTGGAAAATAGATGAAGAGATGACAACAATGAGAAAGGGGGATGGTGAAAAAGGACGCTGATGGTCAGACGTGTCATGTAGTGCTCCGCGTAAGATATTATTTAGTAAGAAAATACACAAGGAACAGTTAATATTTTTACTTAATATTGTTATCGGACAGTAAATACCGTAGAGAGAATGTGTGTTAGAATATTAGCGGTTATTCGTATAATATTATGCTTCGCGTAATGGAGTGTTTTAAAGAAATATAAGTACGCGATGGATAGGCAATAGTTTTATTGATATTATAACGAAAGTGAGATGTTAGAATGGCAGAATAGGCGCACGACGAAGAGACCATTGTGTCGGTGGAATTTCGGCAGTGCAACGTGGTAAAGAGGAGCAGTCGCAGAATAATGTGGAAAATACTGCGTGGTATTGGTCGAGCGCAACAATGGTGTATCGCGGGTCACAGTAGCCACCCAGCAAAAAGGAAAGTGACTGATAACTTTATTTATTTATCTGTTTCACGTGTTTTGAAAGAAAAGAAAGCCAAATACGCATTTGTTGAAGACCAAGTTCTGTCGTAAAATAAGTAATTTTAAAATTGCGCCGACAGAATGCGCATTCAGTGTGAATGAGTTTGTGTGTGTGTGCGCGCGCGCGCGCGCGTGCGTGCGTGCGTGCGTGCGTGCGTGTGTGTGTATATCAGTATGAATAAATAGTATTTTTATTTTGTTGTTATGGTGATTTATGGTATGTTATTGTATTGTTTATGTGTTTTGTTTGTGGGGTAATTTCTATAAATGTGTCATCAGAGGCAGCAACCCCATTCATGTTTATACACAGTAACCGAAAGAAGATCTGTGAATTTGGATTAAGGAAAATAAATAATGACGGACATCATTATGTTCACAACGACTGATGAATGTATTCTGATTTTTGAGTAGTTAGATGCAACTGTGTGTGCCTACGTGCCTACATACTTTGTTTTAGGTCCTGTATAGGGCAGCCACAGCCTCACGCCTCTATAAGAAAGTTAAAGTGAATAAAAATAGGAGGTTCTTCAAAGCAGCTAACGGACGCATAATTAAGAGGAAAGCTGGGCACAAAGAAATGGTGTGATGTAACCCAGGAAATAAGTAGTAAGAAGTGTATTTCCAAGTACTTATATGTTACTAAGTGAGAGAGTGCAGGTGATCCATTACAAGGTGGAAGAGTGATACGTTACAGGTGGCACCATTAACGTTAAACAATACAGATAAGAGGTTAGAGAGTGACTACAGCTTAAAGATATTAAATGTAGGTACTGTATCTGCATTTATTTCATAGAACTCCATCTGTATTTATTTACGAAAAATTGATGACTAATGAGTTATTTAATATATATAATTTTAGACTTTTTGCATTAAAAACTTGTTTCCAAGGCAACATTTTTGGGCAACCTGATATTCGTGTTCAGCTGATTTAGTGCACAGGAACCAAATTGCATAACTAACATCAAAGCTTGTCATTATTTGCCCTTTTTGAACACCATTTCCATTGGTCTAGAAAGGAGGTTCAGTATTTGTGTGCCATTCCCGAACAGCCAATGTTCACTGCTCCAAACACCCATTTTCCATACATTCAGCAACAATTTTGTTGCAGCAGGCCCCCAGGAAGCTATTTTCTTAGGTGATTAATATTATATCATTAAAAATGCTGACATTTTTCGCTACTCAAAATATGCAATAGCATGTGGCACCTAAAGTGTTTCATGCTGCACCTTGAGCGTATTACTATACTGAAATACACTCAGCCGGTGAGGACAAAGCATTCTATCATGAGGCAGGTTTCATGTTTCAGAATCTCTGTTTATCAGTTTCATCTTTCTTTTTGTAATTTCACAATGATGGCGCTTCAAATCTCTTATCCCAAACTGTCATAATCATGGATAACGAAGCTCCACCTTTGGTCTGAAGGAAATTTGAAATTATCAGCAAATTGCTGTAAATATGAGTCATTTATGCTCTGGTAAACTTCTGCTTTTACTTGCCAAATTGACTGCCTTCACTTGCCAATTTCTTTTTCAGAATGGATAATGTCGGTAATGGATAGTAAAATGAAACCTCGGATTGTATTTGAAAATGATGATTCTTATGGTGATGATATTTACATAATTTTCAAAAATGGTGATGATTTGAGGCAAGATATGCTTACTCTCCAGATGTTGAAAATTATGGACAAACTTTGGAAAAATGAAGGATTGGATTTAAGGTTAGCTTAATCAAACATAATGTTTTTATAATTTTGTAGGAAGATGTAATGTAACTCTTTGTGCAGGATGAAACCATACGGCTGCATATCAACTGATCATCGTTGGCTTAATTGAAGTTAGCTTTAAATGCAGAAACCATTACACATCCAGAAAGAAAAAGGAATGTTTTCTGCCACTGCAGCATTTAGAAAAGGGTCATTGTTGGGTATGTTGTGAAAAAGTTTCTCATTTATTGTGATTTGCTTCTGGAAGCTGTCAGAAAATAAGTAATTGCTTTGCGATTTACAAAAATGTTACACTTTCACTTAACAAGTAACTTTTTAATAAGTAAGTTTTTCACTTAAGTAAACTCTAGATTTACTAGGAAATACGTAGAGTTCTAATTGAATAGTTGGTGAGATAAAGTATCTTTCGGGTCTGCATGGAGACTTTAAATATTCATGTAGGTTTCATTTGTATTTTTACGGATTTTAATGTTATATTATAAATTTTACTGTTGATGAGATGTGAATCCGTTTCTTACAATCACTGGGAGATCCTGCGGTGTGGGCCCTAACAATGGAAGATTGGTGTAGATTCTAGTTACATATGGAATCCAATCACTGTCTAGAGAATATTTATGCGACAGGCTGCTCTGATTGGTAGTTTTCTGTGGTTTCTCTGATTAATTCCAGGTGAATGCTGGAGTTGTACCCTAACAAATGAGACAATGAGTGTGTACAATCTTGCCTTCCTCACACTTGATGCACCAGTACATCACATGTGTTGGGAAAGCAGTCAAATTATTAGATCTTGTCTCAGCTGGGGCAGTGTTGTAATAGGCAGATGCCTGGAGAGAGAAACCACAAAGCTGACGTATAGGCCAGCACCAGCAGGGGAGGAACTTTGTTACCTCTCAACATTCTCTACACTTGCAGGTCTAATTACCATAGTAGTTGGGTCTGAAGGAAACTAGTAGATGGCAGTCTGAAGCCTATATATTAACATTACCTGTTACGAGAGTGACAGGATTGAACTAGTGGTGCTAAAACAGCACATACCGTCTCGCCCTTCAGTAACGGTTATGTAATACATTGTACAGCGGTTTAGTCTGAATTAACACATACCCGTCATACATTTTTATAAAACTCATTACAAATTGTCGAACATTAGGTGCGAAACAAAATATTTTCAAGCCAATATCAACACAAATTCGACAAATACAATTGGTTTTATACAGCTAAATCATGTCCTAACAATGAGACAGAATTCACAGAACTAAAGCTGCCTGACTGCTGGGCGGAATGCCATTGCTGCATTCTAATCTGATATTTCCTGCACGCTAGCAATTGGAGCACAGAAAATTAAAAGTTGTGAAAGTACGCTAAACTACTAATTTTTTTAAAAAGTGCATAACCATTTTTAAAGAACTGATTTTTAGAACAGATATCATTTAATAAAACCTCTTATGTCGTTAAATTGACTTTTTAAAAATTAATTTGTTGTTTATCGGCCTCGGCTATCAGCAGATTGATTGTGGGAACATCAATTTTGAGAAAATCGGGCTGAACGGTTTTACCAGTAGTAGCATTTTTCACAGACAGATCGCATAAGACGTGCCTCAGTCGAAGCCGGTATCATGAACCCACAAACGTGGAACTGGCCACAATTTTCTATATGCTATAATAGCCAGTTATACTATATACCTATATTATATTAAATACACTTCCCACTTGAAATGTGCGGGAGTGGTGGAGGGAATTCCCAACGAACAAAAGTTCATTTTCTGCACAACTACCAGCAATGCTAAATTTCTCCATTGTAATTTATAAATTGTGTGAAGAACTTAATAAAGTTTGAGAGCAATTAATCAGATAGAGATATGAACCCCGCCTTTGAGGGCACTGACAGTGTATATTCGCAAAACCACAATGTTTCCAACAACCATTGGCAGGATACTGGCGTTTGGCACTGCGAAGTTGGGCTGCCAGGGGAATGACTCATAATGGTACTTCGCTACCTTTTCTTCCGCTGCATTTAGGGAAGGCTAGACTCCATCATCGTGGCGACAGTCACATCGCACTTCTTCACATCGCGTGGACCCCTTCCCGGCTTTTTATTACTAGGTCAGGTTTGAGTCTAACCCCTTCGGCAATGGAGAAAGTGGCTTCCGGGGACACCACGGTGTCCGATATCCGGAGCTCTATGAAGTTCTTGCTCTCGTCATAACACTTCATTCTTGCTGGCGTAGTAAAAATGCATTGACCCGGGAAGTGATTCATGGTTTCTACCGCTGTATTGCACTCCCTGCAGTATACATCCTCTCTGAGCCTTCCTCCACTCAGAGTAGTTTTATTGGTGTGCAATATTGGATTTCAATTGAGTGGCAGTGAAAAGACTCCAGGTTTCAGAAGATTAGAATTTTTCAAAAGCAATTCCAATCGGACATTTATATACATCTTAACTGGACTTCCCCTTGGGATCTCAGTTTCTCCAAGGCAGCTACCTCATCATCGGGCGATTTCTTCTTATAAACCCTAAATCTTATTTAGTATAGGCCAGTGGAGTCTCAGTGCTTTATGTCTTTAATGTCTATTGGTAGAAACTTGGAAAGGGTTCAGCATTCAAAAAATAGAATCTGCAGATTTTTCTAATCGTAATCCGTAGTTCAACGCTACTCGGGGAACATGTTGGGTGAGCTGCAGCAACTTGGTTCTCCATCTCTTAGCCAGGTAGAATAAGCCATATGCAGTACTCATATGCAGATAACTGTTTGACTGCCACTCTGATTTGACAGGCCGCTTCCCTGAGCATCGACATAAATGGCATCGATAAATCCAATTGGTAGAGGTAATGTGGCATTATCTAATTTAGTATGATCTAATTTAGTGTTAGAGGAAGTGATTTACTATTTATAGGAACATTATTTATCCACTTTTTCGTTACTAGGGCCTGGCAATGAGAGTTTTCCTGCCGCAACTTCGCCATCTCCCCCCCTCCTCCAGCATTACATAACTTTCTCTCTACTGGCGTAAGTGAGACGCCTAGAAAGTAAAATTTTCCTTGGAGTTGCAGGAACACTGGAGAAAGTTGACAATTAACATGTTGGGTAAACTCAAGAATTCCTCCTCAGAGCAATTCCTGGATGTTGATTAAAGCTGCATTTAGATTAAAGTGTAAGATCAAAATGAATTTGTTCATAGTTACAACTCATAAATTGTATATTTTCCTCTCTTATCAAAGTATATATTTTATTTGCAATCACGCAGAAGAAGAAATATATGAGGCTGCACGTTCTTCTTCCTCTAAGAAACTGCCACTGAAATATATCACTATGCTTAATAAGGAGGAGATTAAAACTAAAGGCATCGCTCCTTCCCTATCAGGAGGGAATTATGGAATGAAGAAGAGCATTGAATTATCTTTTGAAATGCATTTCTTGGTTTAGATCTTGGAAAGTACTTGTTTTCTGTAGATCCACTTCCACTCTTGAGCGATCTGTTGAAGTTTCATTTTGAAACCGCTTGAAGCATAGTCCTAAAGTCTTTGAAACCTGCTTTGATTCTACTGGTTGAGTTACTTTCAATCTTGTTGAATACATCCCAGAGATCTTTCTGTTATAGTGTATCAGATTCTCATCTTAAGATTGTACTCTCTGAAACAAGACTACAATTTCAAAATGAAATTTTTCTTCCAATAACAGATTACACAGGTTCAGGCAAAAACTGTATAGGATTTTATACAGTTTCTTATAAATTTCAACGTGGTAAAAATGAAAAATACCCAAAATTTTCCATTACGTCATTTTTTCTTGCTACATTCAATTGTTTCTTTGTATTTAGCGTAACATTCCTCATCAACTTAAAATAGAGTATTCTATTTTTTTTTTTGTTAGAGAGCCTTAAAACTAAAACTTCTACATTAATTGTATCAATTATAGCTGAACTTAGCAATAAATAAAAACAAATTAATGGATGAAGAGAGTAATGAAAGGGGGGGATGAATAAAGTAGTTTTAGCAAGAAGAAGAAGATTGCATGATCACTTGAAACAGAGCAAAAGCTGATAGAGAGTACACGAGCATATTTAGACTTATTGTCTGGGAAACAAGGGAATAATCTGTTGTTGGTTTAGTTCATGTTTCAAATAAGTAAATTAAGTTCCACCTATACTCACTCAGTTTGTATTCAACATTCCAACTGTGATTGTTAGTTTATTTCTGTAATATGGCTTGCAGAGGTGATATATAATTTCTCCTGAGAGTTTCTATTATATATGTGGTGAATACACAGCAAAAAAAGTCGCATAAAGAAACACAAGTGGGTTTGTGACAAAAGTTTATTTTGTATACTATTTTAAATTGAAACTTGGAGGTCATGACTTCTGCCTCATAGGCTCTGCACAGTGGTAAAGACTGTTTGTGGTTTAAGGGCTTACCCTTAACTAATTTTGTTTTGGTGTTCCTATGATATTGTGTGAACAGAAAAATCAGACAATCGCCATTTACTCGGAAGATCAAGTTTACTACAATAACAAATACAATGATAATAACAAAATGAACAAATAAAATAACATAATAACAAATAAAATACATACAATAATTTAATACAAAAAATAAAAATAAAATAACGTACTCTTGACTCAGCTATTCGTCCTGTGTCCTAAAGTTCAGAAATTCCAATTCCACAGCCACCTTCTAATTTAGATGACATGAGTGAGTCAGGAGTATTCAGACGATCAGCTATTGGAGGGAGAGAGAATAAGGAATTTTTATTGTAGTGGGATGTTCATGGACTCGTGAATGCTTTGAAATATAATAGGATTCATCAGAATGGCGCCTATTCATTAATGCCTCATTCAACTAGCCTCAAAACAATTTGGCTGCTTAATGGAAATGTATTTGCATCTCTTCCTACTGACACTTTGCCCAATGAAAGAAAACTATACTAATTTGCTTTGATTCTTGAAAATCAATATCAATATTAAACAGTGGATGGCTTCCATGGAGATTTCAAAATACCGATCATGTTGTTGATCAGCAGAGAAGTAAACAAAAATATCCTTGCTTGTTTATGAGCAGTAGAGTCATAGAGCCGTACTGACACAAACTGATCCTCGAGACAGTTTAACCCCACCGAGGAAAAATTTCATCTATACAAAATTTGGTTCACCCTAGAACAAGTATTGTTACCACTGGCCTTTAAAGTATCTCTCATATTAAAGTGAGGGCTTATGAAGCTGCGAGCTGAAATCACTGCCAAGAGGATGGGGATTGTTTCAGATATCTGTGATACAGCATACAAGTTCCCAAAACTGCCTGGAAGCTGTTTGAGGGAGTTTCTACCTGTCCGGCATACGAAACCAACTGATTCCCTCTTTTTGGAAACAATGGGAGACAAGGAAAGAGAAGCCTGGGATTCTCTTAAGAATGTAGTGCACAATTTTTGGGGGAATACTAAGGACCGTGACGATAAAATCATTGTACAACGCATGCTTGCAGAATATGAAGCTCAAGGATGTTAGATGAAATTAAAAGTTAGTTTCTATTCTCCCATGTTGACTACATGTTGAAAGGAGTCGACCTAAAATTATGTGTAGGTATCAGAAACGTTTTTTTGATTACTAGTAAGAAAATAAATACATTTAGTGCACTGCGAAAAATAAGGGTTTTTATGAGTTGTTTTCTGTTCCTACAAAAACTATGATGATGTAATGTTCTGAAGACGAGAATCTGTGAATTTTAAACATGTAATTCAGCAAATATTCCGGCGGCTGACAAAAGTTTTTTTGCAGACCTGTGTTATTATTTAAAGATATAAATAGCATTTTGAATGAATTGAAAAATCTAAAGTTACATAGTAAACAGTCAGTGTGGAAATGTCTTATCTTTACACCCCAAATTACCAAACAAATAAAGGAAACAATTGGTTTGTACATACATTGATAAAAGAAACACACATATTCGATAGCATGAATGGATAGAACACAAGGTTTTAACTATGAACTGAACTGAACTAATCTGTCAATAACGTATGCTCAATGTATGCGAGTGATGTGTTACATCCCCTAGTTTTCCATCACTTAAAAATCTTTTCAGTAAAGTATTTTACTTTCTTCCGTAAGTATGTTTCTCTTTTTCTCTATTCCCTCTCGCCATTTACCTGCGCTGCCCAATAGGAGTTTGTCCCTTCGCTTGAGGTGACGGGCCAAGAAACACCTCTTGAACGACCTCTCTTCGTTGGCGAGGTCATTGAACTCGTGGCCAAGTGTACAAAGCTGGCTGTGTGGTTTCGGCTGCCTGAGATGTGACATTGGCCGGTATTGTACTGTAAAACACTTGTCAAAGATCTTTTATAAAAGAAATATGATCGTGTAATAACCAATATTTTATAAAAGATTTCTTTTGTAAAATTTCTTGGATAAAATGTAGTCAGCAGCGTCCCAAGTTTTATCATACATTTGATTACATGGTGTCCGATATAGGGGTGTTGCATCAACCAAAGTTTTAATTGCGGAGTGCGACCAATTAGAATGTTTATATAATACTGTCCATCCGAACTGCAAAAGTAAAATCAAACGAATTGACGCTTATACGACACATTTTCTCGCGAAGTGGAATAAGGGGTTTGGAAAACATTTATATATTTTTTGAACTCATACCAGAGGACTCCAATTTCTTGAAAAGGAGGAGAAACAAAGAAATTGAATGCTTCTTCATCCATCCTCAACAATTCTTGATTTCGAAGTTCTTTAACTAACGCTTCATAGTGTGCGACCCATAACTCACCATGAACGAATATAAGGTTATTCTAAGGCCTCGCCCTCAAAAGTTTCCTCTTTACTTTCTCCTTCATCAGCATTAAACATAAATTAGTTATTATAAAACCTAAAGTAGCACAAATTACTATTTGTGCGTCATCCATCGTAAATCGCGAGCAAAACTAGTACATAAAATCTATACTAGAGTATATACTAATATACTAGACTTTATACTAATATATAAAGACAGAAAAGTTGTCTTACAGCGCGCCCAATGAGGTGGGTTGGTCCACGTCCTGACGGGGATCCAGGAGAGGGCTTTCGGGCAATTCTTCGCCAATCATTTTTCTCCCATTGTCCATTCTTAGTCTTGTAACATCCCGTTTCTTTCTTCTTCTCTATTTCACTGGCCTTCTCTGTTTGCTGAATACCCACCCATGCGTTTGCCTTGCATGGCGACCCGTGTCGGTAGGAATGGGTGTCCTGGCGGCTGAGAGGTTCGTTTGTTTCAACACTCACCTTGTGCGACGTTCGGTTTAATTGAGGGATACGTTGTGTACGTATATTGGGGGTTCTTGCAGGCTTCAATACGCCTGCTTTGGCCTCGACTCTTCTAGACGGGCGTTCGAGCCAACCATCCTGATCAATCGGCTTGACTAGGTCCTGTACCGAACTCCATAGGGTGAGCGTGGGGGATCCACGGCGGGGCGAGCTGTGACATCTCCTACTAGATCTCTGTGCTAACTCTGAGACCCCAGTGGGGTGTCCCCTGTTGACTCCATGGTGTGGGGAGCACGGAGATGAACTGCTCCTACCTCATGGAGCAGAAAATAAATCCCCCGCCCTCTCCGCAAGGAAGAGGAGATGTTTTGATAGAACTATCGATTTGAATAGTTTTTCACAAAAGAAGATGATCAACCGAAGAAGCCCCCGTTTCTCTCATGGCATGCGCTGAGGAAGGGAAACTTTAAAGCATAAGTGCTACCGTCTGGCGCGAGCCATTGTAGACGAGCGTTTGGTGTTCTCCATGGTCGTGCGACAAAGAAATGGTACCATTCTCTGAAGCACGCACTGACGGAACAAATTGAAAATTCATTAAAACCAAGCAGATTGCCGGCATCCAGGTGGTAGTCACGAATCACCTGACTTGAACTTAGGCAAAGGCGTGGTAAACCACGAGGATTTTGTTTGAAAGTGATGAAGATCTGTCGAACTTCTTGAGAGTTTTTGAGTCACTGAAGTGTATAGGATCAGACGGAAGGAGCAGGGGAAATTAACTCACTTCGACCCATATCCTTACATTTGATCGTCCGTCCCTTCCAGAAAAAATAAGTACTGGTTTTTACAACCTCCGTGTGCGACAATATGTTCCGAACCCTTTGCGCTGTTTCAACTGCCAAAGGTTTGGTCATACTCAGCAACGCTGCATGTCGGTTAGCGCAGTATACATGCGGAAGTGCGAACCAGCGCACGACTCCACAACCCCTGCGACAGACCACTGCATCATCTTAACTAGAAGGCAACCATGCAGCCAATTTCAACCAGTGTCCAATCTATCTCCGTGAAAGGGAAATCCAAAAGATACGAGTGACAGAAAGCTCTTTCTGAGGCGAAGCGTCGATTCCGCAAGGAATCCAGTAGACAGGCCACGATCCTTTCCAGCACTTTAAAGCTTAGGCCCCCTGGTGGTAACTGTGAGCTGCCAAACCCAATGCAATCAGCCCCAGCAGCGCATTTCCTGCCAGGTTGCTCCTATAGACTTCCCTGAAGATACGGCCTGTATCCAAGGGGGAAAAGTTATACTCAACCAAATACAAAATAAACAGCAAAAACTCCAGCCACCGAAAACTTGTACTGAGCTCCTTATAGAAACTGATTCCAACTGTGAAATCGACACCAACTCGTAATCACGCCGAAGTCTCCCGTCCTCCTCCCACCGCCGAGACTCACACTGGAAGATCTTCCAACCCTTCTAGATCTCTCAATACCTGTGTCAAAACACCGACACCCCCGACACAGGCGATCTTATCCAGCAGCAGTCAGACGACTCTGCTGTGGATGAGGAGCACCCCAAGAGCTCTCTTTTCGAAGGTGAGAAAGAAAGAAGGCACCAAAGAAATAATAATTTCCTTTGAATGGCTCTTCTATGAACTGAACGGTTTTCGTATTACATTTAGAAGAATTGAAGCTCATACTCTCCTGCCACAACGTCGGTAAAGCTACCCACAGCCATCGCCGCCCCCACCGCCCGCGCACAGTGGCTTCGCGCCCGCGACCACAGCAATCGCCGTCCCTTCGCCCCCGCGGCTCCTGCACTCGCTGTGGAGGCCGTCGCCGGCGCGAGGTTTATTGTGGCAAGGCGCATGATCTATTCCCGTCTGTTGAGACGAGATCGGCGTAAACGTTTCTTGCTTGGGACTCGGTCGAACAGCTCAACAGGAAAGTGTATAGAACAACTATTTATTAGAATCGTGTGATAAATTTCATGAGGATTGAGTCACAAAAGATGTACTTTTTGAAATATACAAAGAAATGTGATGGAATTTACAAATACGTTGGATGATGCTAATAAATATTCTATAAAATAAACATTTTTTTAAAACCAATACCATAAAAATATCAACAGAATGTCTGTATAATCTATTGTGTAAAATTGCAAAATCATGATGTTATATCCCTCGTCGTGCTTAAGCTCATTAATGCCTTATGATGGCATTGAACCACCGAGACATCATTTGAGAATTGTAATCCAGAGTGTGTCTCTTATTATTCCAAATCATTAATCATTGACATAACATACTTATTTCAATTATGGAATAGTCATACTTTGTAGTAAAAAGGGCATTATTGTAGGTTTAACCCGCAAGTGGATTCAGAGCGGTTCTTGAGACCGATTCTTTCAGTTTGCTGAAATCTAGGAATGAGTGAAACCTTTATAACCTTAGAGTACCGTGCATACCTCTATTAAATTCTTCCTAATATATTTTTGGGGTTTTGGAAAGAAAAATTGGAATTTTTAATCATTTTTTACGAAAGAAAAAAGAAATGAGTTGGGAACAGTGCATTAGCAGCGGAATATTGGACAGTTACAACCTTGAAGGAAAATCTTACAAGTGGTTAGAAAAGAAGTAAATGATTGAAAAAACTTGTTTCCCAAGAAATAAAGACTAATAAACGAAAACCCCGGCACATACTTCGAAAATTGAAGGCTTTGGATTGCAGGGGCTCAATGAAATATTATTTCGTACTTCTTTGTATTACCAAAGATGTTAAAACATTGAATTATGAAGCAGTTTAATGTTAAAACATTGAAACATAATGAAACAGGTATTCCTTGCAAAGGAATTATTCGGAAACAATTGAAGAATCAAAAATATCCAAGTACGATATTAGACAATTCTATTTTTAAAGAACGACTTATATAAAATAGTTAATGTACACGTGAAAACATTTTCGATGTCCGATAATATAAAGCATAGAAAATGCCAAGCGCAGGAGTACTTTTATAATGGTTCCGTAAATTATTTTAAGTTTTACTGTTTTAAGTTAATAAGTTTGAAATCCTACGAAGTTCAATTGCATTTTTTTTCACAATTGTGATAATAATAATAATAATAATAATAATAGTAATTATTATTATTATTATTATTATTATTATTATTATTATTATTATTATGGCACGCAATGAAATAAACGTACGTACATATCTTAACCAACTAGCGGAGTTAGTAATGTTGGGATATATTACTTTAGACTATTGAATAAGTAACTCATTATTGTTTGATCTTGATGTCAATAACTCACGTACTAATATGCAAAATGTGAGCCTTTATCTGAGCAAATATTCGCGTCTCTCCCCTTTGATGTCAACGAGAACTATAAATCTATTGTCTTTCTATAAGTCTGACGTTCTTTAAGCGAGGTATTAGATTTGTTGAATAAATAAACCGTATCCCTATAAAAATTTGTTGTACAATAGAAACCCATGATGAGAAAGACGCCATTTGCATTGTTGATCAATCTGTCTTGATACTGGACAGTGGAATTGTTAAACATAGAGCTGTGATTGATTTCCGGTAAGGTATAGAGGACTAGGAATATCATCATTTACGTTTGTCCCAGCCATTCAACGAATACTTCATTTTCTTTCTTAGATCTTATTTGGATCAACGATTGTCGAGAACGATGTTGTTTCCACGGTACAGTAGCGTCATAAAGTACCGACACATTGTTTTCTAAACTCTCTTTTAATGGTCATTTTATCATTCAAGTGATGTATTTGCTGTATTTATTAATATATCGATTCATTGTATTTTATTATTATTATTATTATTATTCATATCTACTGTAATATGTCAATGCTATTTCGGATGTGAACATTGCCTTCTTGGCATAACATATAGTGAAATTTCATTAACGGCATTTCATTAATATAGAAATTCAATACCTTATGAAACAACGCTTTGAGACGGAAGGAGGTTTTGTTTAAATTGAACAATGTTTCAAATAAAATACCGGTAGAATTAGTGACTTGACTAGAGTAGCTAAGCAAATACGAGTTTTGGATAAGAATACGAACACCGATTGAACTACAAAAAAAATGAGTTATGTCGTAACATGTAGTTTGAGAATCATACGAAATATTCCCCCTACTATAAAATTATAGACTTTCCCACAATTTAATTTAAAAAAATCTGAGAGATTCGTTCTATCTCGCTTCGTTCACGTCTCATTGTCTCTTACTTGGGATATGACTCGTTCGCCCGATCTTCTACTTCATTTTGGTCCATTTCATTGCTATTTCCTTCGGACTTCCTGACTTCCAATGTCCTCTGCCATTGCGTTTCTGCTCGTCTCTCTTCGTCTCTCCACTGGAAGCAATTGCGAGCTTCACAATCATGCACCCTGCATCGCAGTACACCATATCACCACTTCGTCTTATATCTTCACTGTTTGGTCTCATCTCTCATACAACCACTTCGTATACTTTCTCTCTAGCCATCTGGTTTCCCGCTACAGTTTTGACCTCTCCGATTCCTCATGTACGCCCTCCTGCGTGACCATATCCTATATGGTCTGTTCCTAACTGTATCCTAACTGTTCTATGGTTCCTTGTCCTTGTTCCATCCCACTTCCATGCCACTTTACAAAATATCTGGTTCCGTTCTATCTTTACTTCACTTCGCCTCTATCGAAAATTTCCGCCCGATACGGTAAGATTGTCTGAACTCGTCCTTGCCTGCTCCGCCTCCAACTCGAAAGGCGTAGAATGAACTTCATAAGCACCCTGTGTCGCGTCGCACAGCGATCGGAGACGGCCGACTAATGGAGACGCCGACTGCCAACGAACTCGGCCCGCCAGCTTTTTCTCACCCACGCGCCCGTCTGCCTCACCCCGCTGCGGCCTCCCCGCTCGCCCCCCTTCCCCCCCCCCCCCCCCGCCCCCCGCCCCCCCAACCACCCGCAAACAGCCCCGCCATGTCCTGCCACGTCCGGCCCCACGCCCCCCTCGCACAGTTCCGACCTGCCTAGCCCTCCCGCCACGCTCTGCCCCGCGACGCTACGCCATGCCTTGCGTCCCTCCGCCTTACACAGCCACCTCTCCCACCACATCTTCCCGCCGCGCTCAACGCCGCTCAACCCCGCTCAACCCCTCCCCCACTTCCCATTTTAGACCCTCGTACCATTCCACTCCACCCCTCCCCCCGCTCCTCCCTGCTCACCGCCCCCAGCTCCCAACGACGTGGCCCGTCCTGCCACGGCTCAGCCCGTCCCCCCCAACCGGTTAAGGTGACTCATGGCATCAAGCCGGTAAAGCTAGCACCCCGACTTTCGAAAAACTGAAAAATTTTTGTACGCTCGAAACAAGTGAATTTTGGGTTCCCTAATTCAGACCATACAAAAAAATGTGAATTTTGAGGAAGTGGGGGTTCTAGCTTTACCACCCCTTATTTTAAAACCTTCATTTCGGGGGGTAGTGGGGTACAAACAATAATGTTTTTGGTATCCCTGAAGAGCCCAAAATTAACCCAAAACTAGGCGCAGGAATTTAATTTTTGAGAATTTGGGGTGGTTTTGGTTTTTTGTTTTCTTATTTAGGAGTGAGTTTCGGAATTTCGAAAAGTGGCGCTCAGGAGCCCAAAATTTACTTGTTTTGAGCGTACAAAAATTTTTAGATTTTGAGTAAGTGGGGGTGCTAGCTTTACCAGCCTCAATTTGAAATTTTAATTTCGGGGTGTTGGGAGGTAGCCCAAAATGTTTGAATGGCGGCTGAAATTAGCCCAAAATTATGGCGTAAAAAATTTTTAGTTTTTCGAAAGTGGGGGTGCTAGCTTTACCGACGTCATGGCATCAATTGATGCCTCTGCAGTGCCTCTGACCGGGAGGGCCTATGGTTCGAGTGCCGACGATGGCAAGGTTTTTGACACTAGCTCCATAGATAACTGGTTAGAATTCATCTATTGTCTGGAGGAAAATTTTAGCCTAGGTCGGTAGTTTCCGTAGTTTCTCCGATCAGCACCAGGCGAATGCCGGGACTACTCCTAACAAACGAACTAGGGTCCGCCAGCAATTTTCGCTCCTCTTCTTTGTCCTATCCTCACCCCTTACTTACACACACTTTGTCTTACATGCACTACACTACCATACATGTCGGGGGAGACCAGTCGCTAGTATAGATTTCGTTCCGACTGGACCGGTGCCCCGCTGGTGGGAGATATCTTGTTGGAAAATCCGTAAGCCCATAGTGATAGTCGCGCCCGAAACATCAATCAATCCATCCCCTACCCCGCTTCCCCTCCTGCTCCCCTATCACGCTTGCCTCGCAGCGCACCACCAGCCCTGTCTCCTCCGACCTCGCTCCTCCTGCCCGTTTCCTCCGTCACACTTCTCCCGCCACTTCCTCTCCCCAGCTTCCGTTTCTTTTCGCCTCACCCGTCTGTGCTTTGCGCGCAACGCATCGCGACCAGCTGTCGTGGCCTAGCCTGCCACCCCGTCGCTCGTCAGCCGCTCCGCTGAGAGGGGCAGGGCAGCGACAGCGCGTCAACCCAGCGACACGACGATGGGCGAACGCCCATCACCATTTGTCAGTTCAGGAAACACTTCTCGTCAGAAACGAAACCGTTCTCCAAGTACTAACCAGTTTATAGAATTAGATACACGTGTTAATACTTAAATAAGAACAGGTTTTAGTGAGATAAAGTTAATGTTTTGTTTTGCGATTTAACTTTCGCAACGCATAAAGTCGATATAGTCAGAGGAGAGTTATAATATTTCAGATAAACGTCCGGAAATCGTCCTGTTGGTGCCGCGAAAAGGTGATAGTAGAAAATGTTGCGAGAATGAATCTTGCTTAATACTGAAGACGGTATACCTATACGGGAAAATTTAAACGTATGTGTTCCTAAGGTCAAGGTTTATCATCAAGCTAGTCTTTTATTTGTGATATCAGCCGTGAATACTTTTCCTATTAGCTTCTAAAGAAAAATCATGTAAAAAGTAAATATTTCTGCAAACAAGTATAATACGCCCTAAAACTCACTATATCGATTCTTCACTAAAACTCATTTATTTCGATTCTTCTTAACAGACGGAGGGCTGTTGAATGTTTAACGGACGCCGAAGCCGTTAAGAAAATGAGTTATTAAGATCGTTATCATGCTATATAACAACGGTTGTATTCACAAGCATAGCAAATTATTTCCCTTGAAGATATCCATTACCAGAAAAGAGAAGAAATAGCTTTCTCGAGTAGCTTGTCAGTTACTTTCAAGATACCCGCCAATATTTTTTTCTCGCAACTGTATAAAAAATGCATTGCTACACACGCATGAAGTAGTTAATTTTTTAATATCCATTAAAAGACCGGTTGCCAAGGCAACTTTTGTTACCGTGAAAACAACATAAAGCATTGTAATATAACGCAGTAACCAGATCTTAAAAACGGTTCCGCATTCGTGGCCCTCTATAATATACTGCTATTACCCGAGATATCAATCTAATATCAATAGAAAATTACGAACTTTGTTAAAATGCTGTAATTTTTATACAATGGTCTTCAAATATTGTTCATATTTCATGAGCAAAGTTAGTGTTTTTAATGCGCGAAATTGTATAATTTTGCCTTGGCCTTCGTTCTGGTAAAAATTCAGATGCGGCCGTTATAAAAACAAACACTCCGCTCACTTTAAGTGAAAATAATTATATTAGTTTTATCGTCTTGCCGATTTGCCGTGCATTCCACAGATTTCTAATGGTGTTCTGCGATAGCTGCAAGCACTGGAGTATACAAGTATTGTCGCTTCGAAGGGGGTTGCGGGGTGCGTGTCTAATCTCATTCCACAGATTCTCCTACAAGGATAGATGGAGAGACGCGGACGGACTTGGAATAGCGTATTTGTCTTGAAGAGCTGTCGGCATACTGCTGCGGACGGTTCAGCGGGGAGGTTTGTATGCGAAGAAATACTGCCCTGCTGTAAAACATTGCCCATGAAAAGAACTGAAAAGGTGTAGCAACTGTTTGCTGGGTCAGAACTTCTGATTCATGAGTCGCCGAGCTCTGAATTTGTCTGAAATGAATTTCAGGTATTTGTCAATACATCACCCCTTCAGAATACTATTTATTAAGTACCCAACCCTGATATTTATTTGTAGTCACACTTCCTCTGATTGGAATCTCTTCCTGTTTTGAAATGAGTTTCGGCATGAAGATGGAAACGCCATTACACTAAAAACAAATAAATATTAATAACTATTTATAGAAAATATGTTTTAATGATGATAGAGGAAGTTCAAAATAAAACTAGTAGGAAAGTGCGCGTGTAGCAAATTTTTCCTCCTCTTGATGTCATTACTCAGCAACTCATTTTTACTTTCTCGCCATTATACGTACGTGGTGAAGGAAAGTATTGTAATCGTGCGTCGGAAATTGGTGATTTGTTGACAAAAAACTCTTATTGTCTCGTGTATCCCACGTCTG
Source organism: Teleogryllus oceanicus (assembly GCA_964035755.1). Taxonomy (NCBI): domain Eukaryota; kingdom Metazoa; phylum Arthropoda; class Insecta; order Orthoptera; family Gryllidae; genus Teleogryllus; species Teleogryllus oceanicus. The sequence goes on along the minus strand of CAXIVR010000004.1, from coordinate 13,725,623 downwards.
TTATGGCCCACGTATCGAAAAAGTGAATAAATCTTGTTCCTATATGTAGTGTAATGTCGGTTTCCTACATAGCAACGGGCCTTTTGATAAGTGACTCTACATAGACAACCAGAATTCGATCAGCAATGGAATTGACAGGGTCTGAAGATTCCCCGATCCATGAGCAGTGGATTAAATAAGATCTGTGTTAAAAGTTTTCCTGAGTAGTAACAGGCCCTAATAATGTCGTTTCTGTGTCGCCAAATCCTAAGAGGGATTGGCGTGGACCCAGTAAAGATTCCTTTATTAAAACTTGTGTAATTAAAAAATCTGTTTCTTCAGATGCAAAATATGAATATTTTTGGCTCATAAAAAAAACACTGACTTCATCAAGAACCCTCTTAGCGTTAGGAAAGTTAACTGGGAAGCGGGTGGAAAGGTAAATTCACGGCGGGAAGCAATCACGCGATTACCTACCCAGCAGCGTTTCCAAATCACTTCCAGTTGTGAGCCGTTCTCTTGCCGACGCGAGTCTTTGAGAAATTAACCAGCGACTTTCTCCTCGGGGCACAATAGCCCGCGCAGCGACGTTCCCAGAAGTCCCGCGCCGGGCGCAAGTCTTGCAGCGCCGCTCCGCGCCGCGCCGCGTCTGTAGCCGGGGTTTCCCGACCGATCGCCACAAGAACCTCCATGACAAAGGAAAAAAAAAACAAAGGAGGGTTCGTCTCGGCCACTGCACCCGGGCGGGCGGCCCGCGATTCAGCTGTCAAGCTGCCGACGCGCCTCCGTGACGTCACCGTGGACCCGCTTCTGCGGACGGTGCCGTTCGATTTCCGCGGAAAGCCGCCCGGTGCGGCGGGCCCTCGTTTGTATGCTAAAGTGCGGCGTGGGTCGAGAGCGCGGACAGCACAATGGCGTTGTTCGGGCCATTGCCGCCCAAATGTTCGGCTGATTTCCCTCAAAAGCTTTGCGTGGATTTTATTTCTAGGTAGCGGGTTCTTCCTCTCATCAAAGCTGCGGAAAAGACGCCGTACGATAAGGTCTGTAAAGAACCCTGAAAATGGGGTAGAATCTGCTGTCAGAAGGCAAATACACCACACCTACTGAACTATTTATAAACTTATTAATAAACCTAGGCACGATCAACGATCAAAGAAGCATGTAAAAAGAGATAATGCCTCAAGGTTTTATTTAACATCCACCAAATAGATTCAATCTCATTAATTCATTTCCTTTTTTTTTAATTGGTTTATTTAAGGTCGCTTCAACATCTAAGGTCATTAGCGACCACAATTGCTGTTACCGGTATGGTAACTATGTGGATGAAACGATATGGTGATTGATGATAAGGGGTGAAAGGACGAACACAAATACAACCATGCCCGAGGCGGGACTCGAACCCACGACCCTTCGGTCCGAGATCACTACGACACTACTGCCTTAGCGATCTCGGCCACCGGGCCGGCATTCATATTCTTTCTAATTTCGGAACGTGGAGATACTAAATGATTTGGACGACACTAGTTTTTCTGTATTTTTGGAAACGTCTCCATTGTAATTTCCACGCAAAGCTTATAAATAGTAATAATGTAAACACAATTTTAAAAAATGTTTCTTCTGATCTAAATTTTTACCACTTTGAAAATGTACAATTTTTTGGGAATAATTAATTAATTTGAACTTTGGGTACAGCCCACGCGTCTACCGCACAAATGAGGGAAACATAATTTTATAAAATTTCTAATTTTTATAACTTTGCTATTCTGAGATGGTAAACAAAATATATCCATAATTTGGAGAGTGTGCTCTCACAACATCTCATTAATATACAAAAGAAGATAATTCTAAACAAGATGTATCCACTATTTTTTATCAGATTGCAGCATTAAATTTTTAAAGTCGAAAAATCGCCGTTTTCTGGCGTAAGATTACAATACTTTCTCTTCTTATGAAGTAAAGCGAGAAAGTAAAATTATTATTCTCTTATTAAGACTTCAAAAGGAGCGCGATTTTGCGGCAGACATTTTGCCGTGATAAAAATTAGACAAACAGCGAATTACGACATAAGTGAATTTGAAATAACGTTTGAAGGTTTGAAATAAACTGGCTGAGTGAAAACGAGTAATTTGAACTATTTTTATCATATTTATTTTTATCAACAGACAACTATTTTTTTCATTAGCGTTGTCTTTCACACCTGTTGCAAAATTGTAGTTTTTATTTTCTCCTTTAATGTTTGAAATAGCATTAAAAAACAACGTTGATAAGCATAGATACTTTTCTATTTCCGTACCAACAAGGGAAGTGCCAATACTATTTATTTATTTATTTATTTATTTATTTTACGTCAAAAACAGTTAAAAACTGCGTATGACGTGCTATGGGGAAAAGTGAATTGTGTGCACATTTTCAAAATTCTGTGATCCCTACACTAAGTCTAATACTACTTAAATTTTGAATTTTGAAAGGAGAAAAAACAAAAAACTCCCAATAAAACTAAGTATAATACATCTCTAACATTATTATTTTTACGTTTTATTATTAAATGTTTGAAAGGAGGTTTTACCTCAGAAATGTCTAAAGAATGTTTTCATCTTTTAATTACTATATTGAATTTATTTTAATGCAGTAGGTCTTCTTTACTTTTATTTTTCAAAATGGCAGTACTTGCTAGAGATCTCGTTTCTCAGTTAACAAGTTGTTCTGATTTGGTTAATCGATATCCATTGGGTTGTTATTTTTCCTCCAGAATTCCAAATTGCGCCATTGTTTGTCAGTGACCTGGTCTACGTCCTATAGTCAAGTCAATGCAGCGAATTGCTTTGCATCGCGTTACATGCTCCTAAATAGCTCGAAAATGGCTCTGGAATCCAGAGACCCGAAAGAAAGGATCTTCGGTCTAGGTCATTATCACTTTAACATTGAAGGTTCAATATCTTAAAAGAAAATTCAGGTAATGGCTTCTTAACTCTACAGTAATGATTTGTTCTTTTCTTATCATAATTATTTAAGAATTAAAAATGGCGCCGTTGTATAAACAAATAATAATGAAGAATACTTGCTGAGAGAAATTTCGTCTGTTCTTTGTGTAATACTCTCTGATGTAATCCCGGCGGTTCCCAGGTACGTTTTAGTCCATTCTTGCTCCACCCCAGACATTATTAATTTATGATTATAAAGTTATTGCACAAAAGTTAGTATTTAAAATATAAGAAATTAATAGAAATATGAGTTGATGCGGTTTCTGTTGTTTTTTTACCAACGTAGACAGATACATCAAGATGTATCTTTCTACGTTACTCAAAAATTTGAGAAGTGATTTTTGAGGAGTGATGACTCATTTCTATCAAATATAAAGACTAGTAATAACTACTTAAATTTCCTTGTGTTCTTCAATTACAATGTATTTGAAATCTAGTACTTATTCCTTGCAGTGCAAGTCTTCCATTTCCTGTACTTCTTTTACTCACATGCATTTCTCGTATCATAAATCAAGCCTTTCATACGCGAGACAGACGGCGAGCGATCTCTTGCGTTGGTATCCATGAGAGCAAATGGGGACGTAGAAGGACTGCGGGGGCAGGAAAGAAATGTCTTCTCTCGGCAGCAAAGAACTCACCTGCATTCTTCGTGTCCAGTAGCAGAAACAACGGGAAATCCGGCATGTCATCGCATGACGGTTTTGCCTTTCATGGACTGCCCAGCGTGCACCTTGTCTAAGGATTGGACGCTCTGGAAGTTGAGGGCTCCATTACCTTCCCATAGAATGTTACCACTTCTATATTGTTAATATAATTCAAAATAAATAAAATTTCCAACTTGAAAACGATAGCGAAACGGGTGTTAAATTTAGTAGATGGTAGTAATGTAAGATAATGTTTATTGAAAACATAGTCGGTAGAATTCTTTGGAAACTATCAAATGAATCGAAACTGGAGAATTCGGTTTTTAATCAATAAATACGATTGTTCATAACATCTACAAAAATTAACCGTGTAGTACTACATTTCGATGTGTTTCAGTCGCAATGATGCTTTGCAGGTGTTTTGAAAAATAGTAATTGAGCGAAGAAAATAAGTGTCTCGTTCTTTCATTATGAGCAAGACCTTGCTCGATCATGACTGCGCGTCATATTTACTTGACCTTAGCAATGAGACCTAGCAAGACAAATATTCCTCGGTTTTCCTGCCACCTGGCACTTCAGATCTGTAGCTCTTGGAAGCATGAAAATGAACTTGAAGTAGAATTGATAATCTAAGAAAGAAAACCATTTGATTTGTTTTGTTACTGGCAAGACGTATTTTTGTAAGAATGGCATCTATATTATGCTGTTGTAAAGGGCAACAATAAAAGGTCATTGAAGCCTGTAATGCTTATATATCTTGGAAAGATTGTCAAAGTCAAATTCAATGAATGGAGAAATTTTTCAGCACTGAAGAAAGCTGAATGATGTTTTGGAGAATTGAGATGATGCCGAGACGTTCACAAATACTGTTAAGTACTATCATAATAACGACTTTTGTAAACATTATAGTGTTTTCTGTATTTTTTAACTTCTTAAGGACGTGGCTCGTTTGAAAAGCGCTTTACTTGATTTAATTATTTCTTTCGGAATATTTTGTCGATCGCTATTTTCTTGAGTCAGCAGAAACCAGGAGGATATGTGTCTTTAAACGGCAAGATACAGCAGAATATGTATCTTCAACCCCCCCTAAATGCATTGTCTCGTAGCTGTAAGCACGTGCTAATTATGAACAGGATTTGGAATACGGAGATGATTTAGGTACTTTACTGGCTACTTGCAATTTTGTAATTAATTTTGCAAAGAATAATTTTTTAAAAAAATTTTAATACTTCCCACAGCCATTCTGAGAATGAAGTTTAGGATCGTTCTCTTCTAGATAGAATATGTATCATCACTCTTCCCGAAATGTCGTAAACAATTTAAAATCCTTATTAACTTAGCAAATGATAAATAACTAATACTTTCGACCAGCTTTCACCAATGGAGTGAATGACAATCAGAGGATGCAATGCTTACTAGTGCAGTGAGCCCTCGTTTGGAACTGATAGTCAATGTCACTCGCCCAGATGGTATCACGTTAGTGAAAGAAGACGAAAAAAGACATTAAGCAATATTTCCTATTAACTATCTATTTATATCTTATTGTACACAAAGATAGAACAAGAAGAGGGAAGAAAAGGAAGTCGAATTCAATGGCTGAACTGTTGGTGTCGTCTCCACGAACACAAAGAGAATTGTTTCACTCTTCGAATAGCGGAGAGTTATATGTGTGTGCATGAAAATTAGTGTCGCATTTGTACCATCGCCAATGTGAAACGGCGGCATCGCATAAGATTACGATCACGTATTTTTATTTCTACTACTTACTGCGTGCTTGCAGCGAGCGCGCTTCTGAGAATAACATTCGAACACTGCCACGCTGATGAAGCTCGCGATGTTGCCGTTTCCGCATAAAGAATGGTGGAGTGGGGGAAGAGCCACTGACGGAGAGACTTTTTGAACGCTCTGTATAAACAAGGAAGGTGGCTTCTGCATATAAAACACTGTTTATCTCTTCTAATGAATATAGAAATGAAATTCTATTACTTAATGCACCAAACACTGTGCTTTGCTTTAAATGGATTAATTCTTTTGGCATTTATCTCTTGGTACTAATGGGATACTGCAGGGATGCTGACTCGATTCTGGCCGGGTACCATCAACCTATTGATTTCATATAATCTGTTGACTACATAGTGGCTATCTACTGCAATTGGTGATGGGTGGTTGACCAGTTTATGGTATTGCTAGGAAATATACAGACGATAATATTGTTTTTATTGTTGGAATGTGTTCGACAGCAGTGTTGAAAAGTAGATCGTGACGTACCAAAGAAAAATACTTAACCAATTGAATGTCTGATCATCCCAGTGCCCTAGTAGTAGCAACCTTGGCGGAAACATAAGGCCATCGACGATGAGGGAGTGTACTAGGAAACGAGGAAGCAGCAGGAAGAGAGAGTAGAGAGCGAAATCCGGCCAATGCCATGGCGCCGGCGGAAAGGTCAAATCGGCCGGTGGAACGCATCCCGTCTATTGATAGCCCTTGGGCCGCGAGCCCCCTCGCAGCAGCGCTGAGCAAGCGGCTTTCCTTCCAGCTGGCCGCTGAGCTGATCGCAGTCAGCGTTGCCGCTGACTCAGCATTCTGACCTGGAGGTCCTGTGGTTTCCAGTTCCGATGGAGGTGGATTTTCGACACTAGCTAGGTCAGATTCGGTCGCTGTTGGAGAGAATCCACTGCGGTCTTCATGATTGACAGTTTTCCGCAGTTGTCAGTCAATTCCAAGCCATATGCTTGAAAGCAATATCAAGCCTTGGACCGCGCGCGATCATTCTTTCCTTATTCTTACCCTTCTTCCTTTACCCACACTTGTGCACAACTCTACCACTCATTGTAGAAGTTGTAGATAAAATAGAAGATATATTCCTAATAGTCAGTTATATTTGTATCAATGAAAAACTGTATTCACTGCTTTATAAGACAATCATTTATTAGTAATTAGCACGACGATTAATACTCAGATTGGTTATATCATCAGGTTACTAAAAATTATGAGAAATAGAGAAAACACTAACGTAATCTACATGTCAACTTAATGTAGTTTAAAAAATTATTACAAAATGTCTCATAAGTAAAAAGTTAATTACACAGATTAAACGTCCTATTCAATCTAAGAATAAAAATAAAAATGTAATTAAAAAACTTTTAAATGGTTACATTTTAAACAAGTAAAGACGAAATGAAATTGAAGACACTCAACTTACTTAGGAAAATTGTTATCATGTGGTGTTACATGAATTGAAATTAAATTGGTGAAATTAAAACAGCTCGAGGACTCCTGGGGGGGGGGGGGAATACCTCATATCTCGGGATAAAAAGATAACTTCACGAAGAGTACTAATAACCATAGCAGTTGACGCGCGGAGAAGCGTCAATAAATCAATCAATCATGTAGCTGACACCGCTGACCATCAAGCGATTCACAGCCACACGCTGTTGAGTTCTGCTCACGACAGAATAGAAGGTTCCCGATGAACGGGTCTGACCCTTATTGGAGAAAGTACTGAAAAAACAACAGAATGGACAATTTAACTTTTCATTTGACTGTGAACCTAAAGCGCATTGTGGATCCTCTTGGTCCTTTATTTGGGACAATTCCTTCTCGGCAAAACAAGACCTTCAACTACCTGGCGTCAACTATGAGTACAGACGTAGGCGCAGATGGTCAATAGAAGAGTAAGTGCATCCATTATACTGGATATACCGCGCTCTTGGCATAGTCAAAATGATAATGTAAAGAACACGACAAAAACGGCGATGTGCATTGTTACTAGCGGTTCATGCGTGTACTGATCTCTGATAACAGACTCTAGCAGTCGTCACGATCACAGAAGCCGATGAATATATTGGAACATCCATCGATTCCGCGTTCGACAGTTTACAAACCTTGCCCCATTATTACAACATTGATAATAGCGACACGATTAGGGTTTCTATAGCTTTCTTTTGCATGGTGTCTGCCACTAAATATGTCGACGTGAAACAGAGTTATACTCATGGGATTTAAGCCGAAATGTCGGGTAATCGAAGTCTTATGTATACGAGACTCATACGTTCAATCTTGTTTGGACGTTTACTGTGCCGGCATTGTGTGATATATTTGTCTCAAACTCTTGAGAGATCTTTTAGAGAGGGTTAATAAATTCCTTGAGAACCTTTATCTCTCTGCAAATTAATTTCCCCAGAATGTTTATTGAGACGGACTTGGTGTGTGTGATCACGTTAGTATGAAGAAGAACCATTTGTCTACCTGAATGATTCCGTATTCTGTCTCTTCAGATAAGTAAGCAGCACTAGTATACACATGTAATGTAAATACAAATGAGAAGTGTGAGCGTCTCCGTAATCTACATGCTTGTGTGTGTACATACAAGTATATATGAGTGTTTGCTGGTGTACGTGTGTGTGCGCGCGCACGGGTGTGTGTGGAGTGTATATTGAAGCCTGGCATTCTGGTACCTCAGTCAAGCAGTCCGTAGGTATATTACTACATAGTTAAAATAACTTTCCATAAGGAACGGTGAGTCTTGTTTGGTCCTGCTGATGGTTAAATAACAAAATTATATAAGTATCACTTTACTAGAGCTACTTTACTATATGCTACTATGTGTTTTGTGTCGCCGGAAGATTGAAAACACCAACATATTTTTCTGTTCTCACATTCTTTAATATATGTATATGTGTGTGTGTGTATATATATATATATATATATATATATATATATATATTGTGGTGGTTCCGTATTTCCTCTTGCTCTCTCTAACCTATTCTTTCTTTACTCTATCCATTAAATAAGTGTTATTTTAAATGCTAGCCCTGATATGTGCGTTACGGAGTACCATCATAGAAAATTTTATAATTAGGTCGTGAGGGCGCGGACTGATCCTCTACAGGAAATCAAAACAATAATTATTATTATATGAAAAAGGAAAGGAAATCATCAATAACCCAATTTTCATGTAAATATCAGCGTTCTGTCATTTATTGCCGCTTTCCTCAGTGATCTCCTTGCTAATAAAACAGAACACAATGCAACACAAGATAACAATGTAACAATATTCCTTACGTACTATTGCAATTATATCTACATTCACGCATCATACATTTACCTCCATTTTCATCCTAACTTCATTAATTAATTATTTACTTAACGATAACGAAATTCAATAAACACAATTTATTCTGACATACTCATTTTTAAACAAAATCGTAACATTCTATCTCCACTAACTTACTATTTATTACTTCCTCGCGTGAATCAAATTTATAATATTTTATTGTATTAATATTTCATTTGCTCAAAAAGAAAATGTTTGCGTGAATAATTTCCATAATATTCTATTTGTTAATATTTCTTTTACTCAACAAAATATTTTGCGTGGCCATGTCTTAAAAGAATTATGCTAAAACACATATCTTGGCCTTCCCATATTAGCTCCATTGTGGAATCAATTATAATGTTTATAAGTACTTCCCTTTAGATGCACTCAGCGATCTCGCTCGGCAGAATTCCATTTTCTCCTTTCACCAAAGTTTTTGTTCATCTACCATTAATTAATTAAATTCGCGTAGTCCACATATTCCAAAAACAAAGTTATACTGCACTGCATTTTACATTAACATTACAAAAAACAAAAAACAAAAACAAAAAAAAATTCGACTCTCATGAGAATCTACGTCGCGACCCGCTACCCACGACATTCAGTAGCATTCTGACCAATTTTTCCATCTCCCGTTTCACTAAAACAAAAGACGGCTTTTCTTTTATTATTTTTGCTAATTAAAATTCACTAATTCCTTGTAATTGTCTTTCTACAATGCATAGTGGTTTTTGTTGTCATCTACCCGTTTCACAATTAATTTCACTGTTCTTACTTTGTCTCTTTAACATTGTTTTTTTTTTATTTCAAACGTTTTTCACTGATTATCTATACGCCATTTTAAACAGATGACCGTCTGTCCTTCTTCGTCAATATTTCTACAAGTTTTTAAATTTATTAAGATTTCCAGTTTCTATTTTGTGAAACGCCAGCCGTCACGAAAATACGCCTTAAATTGTCCAAAAACATTTCAAAGTCCGTTTGGGATCTTCCGCTTCCGAATAATATTAAAAATTTGCCGAAATATGCTATGGTGGAACTTAATTCATCTGTTCATTTTCACTGTTTTTATGAAGTCCGTCACCTTGCTGATTTCATTTTAAAGGGGTTAGAAATACATCCCATAAATTGAACTTTAGTCTGGGTACTTGTCAGGGTTTCTTTTATCAATGTACGAGTTTTCAAATGTAACCCTTGTCCCCTTATTATTTGGAATAATGATTCCCGATCAATCGAATCATATGCTTTTTTTGAAATCAACAAATCTGCATACTAGATTTCTTTTACCTATTCGCTGATGCCTTAGGATAGGTTTCAATTTTAAGATTTGTTCCGGACACGATCGACTTGAAGCCTGTCTGGTATTCTCCAATTTTTGGTTCTAATTGTTGTTGTGCTCTGGCAAGAAGACATAGGGAAAAGATCTTGTAGGGAACTGATAATAATCCCTCTATAATTATTAACGTCTGTTCTATTTCCTTCTTTATGTAAAGGATGAATTAATACAGTTTTCCATTCTTCTTCTCTTTTGCCGATACGAAGATTGGCCTACAGGACAGAAAACAGAAGTGTGCCATAAGTAAGTGGAAGCAATGACACACCAAGTTTGTGGGAATTGCAGGATGTATAGGGTAGTGACAGCAGACCGCTGCTCCGATTAGTCGCCTCCTACGACATGGAGAGGTCCCGTGCTGCTATTCCACTAAACCCCCGACACCACATGGGGTTGTTATCATCATCATCATCATTATTATTATTATTATTATTATTATTATTATTATTATTATTATAGCTATTATTTTTCTCATACGTTTGCACAGTATTGTAATAATGTTTGATCAAAACAGGTGTTTTCGACTCTAAGAACAAGATATGAGCGCAACCCACGTCTATAAAATGATAAACGGGTCATTCCTTTCTCAAAATCAAATGTTGACGCAATGACCTACAAATCTATTACCAACATCCACAGCGTCGATAACTTCCACACACCCATTATTTACCGTGGTGTCAGCTGGGCGAAGGCATCGACAGGAGATGGCGGCGACCGACTGACACAGAAGGCTGAGGACCGACGGCGGTTGAGATGTTTGGCTATGGGCGCGACGTCCCAGGTGTGCGTCGCGACGCGACTAGGATGCAATGGGTGACCAGCCGCCGTCCTCGCGACGCTGTTTACGCTTTCTCCTGGGACCGTGCGCTATTTGCTGTTCGCTGTTGCGTCAGAAGCTCACGTCTGGTTCACTCGCAGACGAGGATCTGTCGGTAAAACCTCGCGATTCTCATTAGGGAAAAGCATTAAGTAATGCAGTTGTAATTACTATATGCGGTCGTTTTCTTGAGTTTTTGGAGAATTTCTACAGATATAAGAACGAGAACAAATTGCATTTCATCAGGAAGTACTCTAAAATCCTAAAATTGGTATATCGTTTCTAACAATTTATTTGCAATTAACACATGTTACCAACAACGACCGTGACTACATTGTATTCATAATTGAACTAGATTGAAAAAAATTATAGCAACTGTGTGGTAAATGGGCGGTATCGTGCCAATACTCGTGAACGTACTATCTAATTAATTACTGTTTCATTTTACTCTCGTTTGAGGACAGCAATCCGCTTTTATAACCTTTTATTACATTAATTTATTTATATATTTACAAGTTATTACTTTTCGTCGTTCACTTTTTCAGGATAGAACTATTATTAAAATATCCGGAGTTTTCTCAAATAACGTTGTTTCTTGTTCTTACATTTTTATAACAAGCTGAAGGGTTTCAAATCATTTAAGAACGTAGAATTGTGAATCATTCTGAAAACACGTAAAAAGTGAAATATTTTGAATTGCTAAACTATTTACTCAGAGTTCACTAATTTAAGAACTTGCATTTTCCTCTGTTATTTTAACTTTCCTGGACGCAAATCACAGCATGCTTGGTCGGCGTTCTGTCCATCCCATATGAGCCTTAACTACACAGCAATCGTCCGCATTTGAATCCATACTCAAAAGAGTAAATAACATTTCTATAGTTCGCTTAATTTTGCCATTTTACTGCCATGTATTGATCACTTTCACTATTTAACCATAGGTTAATTAGTATGATTTTCATCTGACTCCTGACAGTACATTCATTGGATTGCGGAAACCCGCGCCATACCAGCCTTCCACTCAAAGAGTATCCGCTTGTTCCACTTCATGTTCACAAGCTTAATAGCACTTCATTGCCTTCAAATTTGTAGTTTGAAGTTTTAAACTTTTTGATATTTTCCAAAATACAGAAAGTTTTATTGAAAATGGAACTAGCGTCATTTAACCGCACGAGGAGAAAATTTAAAAAAAAAGAGTTGGGAGCTTTTTCGACAAAATAATTGTTTAAAAGTTGTCTATATTCCACGCAAAATTACTCAAAACTATTTATATTTTCGAAAAATTGTACGTGAACGTATTTCAAGATTTGATTAATTGAAGAATGTATTTTATGAAGGAAAGAATGTCTATACTCAATATTGAAATTGACGCCGAAAAAAAAGTTGAATGTTTGCAATTATCGAAAAATCAGGGATATCAACGACAACGAGACTTAAACCCTTATTTTAAGCGTTCTTTACTATATATAAGGACAAAGTTAAATTAAAAAAATTGGAGCCATTTTTGAGAAAATTTTCAAAATGTAGTAGAGGTTTCATTTAAAGTATACCTAAAAATTAAAATATCCATTTCAAACTCACAGAACCTTGAGTTTCTTTAAATTAATGACGGCATATCAATTTTGGAGAAAACCGGTTTACCGGTTTAGGGGTTAGCGTTGTCGCAGATGGACGGATGGACGGTGAGACGGTCAGGCAGGCAAACAGACAGGTAGTCAGACAGGCAAACGTTTTGCTGACAATCGATTTTTCAGTGTCAAGGACCCACAAAATATGGATTCGGACTACACAACATTGTAGAGGAAAATATTTAGTGCACATAGAAACAAGATTTATCCACGCTTTCTTTCCCAGGACTGGGCAATAAGAGATTTTTCTGTCGAAAAATCGCCGAGTTTTGCGTATGCTTATAAGACTTTCTCTACCTACGAATAAAGGCCAAAACCGAAAATATTATACAAATGTGTTGTTTGGCTATTGACTCATCAATTTCTTACTCAATTACGCTGTTTTTTCCATTATACAAACTTTTCATCTAATCGCCTCTTTTCTGCAGCTGCTATTAGAAATAAGGTATACTTGTATTTAACGAATGTGTGATCAAAATTCTGACTCGTCTCTGTTTTGTTTCAGGTAAGCAATGGAATTTAAGCCTCACAGGTTTTATATCTGCAATTTGTGAGTATTGCATTAGTATTTTAATAATATTTTTTTCACTGCTAAGAAATCATTTACTCTCAATTTCTAGTCTCTTTTCCTATTTTTTATGGAAACCTAGTTGAAGTAGGCGGCGGCCTGACATTTCTTTCCGCTTCGCTCGGAAACGCCGGGAATCCGTGTTGCCGCCCGCCAATAATTGCGGACTTTTAGTAACATTTCTGGTTAACCCCGTTGGAGGTAATATTTTGAGCTTTCGATCCCCTTTTATCTCAAAATATTTCTGAAAACTTTTAGAGCAATCGTTTCAGCGGTTTAACTGTTTTGTGGATTTCACACTAACATACCCACAAGTATTTTTGTATATTTCCTAGAGCAGTGTACACAATTTGAGCAAAAGTTAACTATTGAACTAAAATGAGAAAACCACACGTTTGACTAAAAGACATAAAAAATGATATATCGTTTGTGCATTAAAAATCGGCATATCAAATTACTCGTAAAAAGAGACTCTTCTCATAACATACCTTCACTTAATTAGAAAATTACGATTTCTAGAACTTGGGACTCTATGTTATGTAATAACATGTCGTAACCATGCGTATTATAACGTTATCTGCTCACTATTGACAATATTTTTGTTACGTAGCAATTTCTATTGGCGACCCTTGGTATTAATCTTGCCATCTCTTCCAGATAGTAACCGTTTCACCCATATTGCCCCATCTCTTTATATCAACCTGGTGCAGCACTGAGTACTGCAGACGTCGTCAGCCTTGAATCCATAAATATCGCTTTTTCGCGACCCAGTCTTGTTTACAATGCATAGCGGTACACCTCTCGTGGAGCAATGCAAGGCCGCGACTTTGCAACGTGTCTCCTGATGGCGGGTGACGGAGCTAGTCTCATCCGCCGCCACCATCGTCGTCTCCCCCACCTCCGCCTGCGCCTCCGCCTCCGCCTCCGCCTTTGTGTTGCCGCCGCGTCGTTGTCTTCGCCTTCGTTGTCATCGTCGTCTTTGACTTCATTGTCGCCTCCATTGTCGTTGTTCTCGTCATCGTCGTCGTTGTCGTCGTGGTCGTTGTCTTTGACTTTGTTGTCGTTGAGTCCCCTTCGTCACCTCCTTCGCCGCCACTGCCATGAATTTTGGCTTCATTCAGATACTTGTCAGCGACATTACTAAATTAACAGCTTGAAATGAAAATTCCAGTACGAAAGGCAAGTCGTTGGAGAAAATAATTTACTGGGTGTAAGAAATAATGCAATAAAAAAGAAAATTTAAAACAACCTCTCAAACTGTTTACATTGTTTTGCGTTTGGAACATAATCGAATACCCACTACGGTTATTATTAAAAGTTGGTGTTACTGCTCGTCAACATGTCATGTGGTTCATGATAGCTTATACATTGCCTTACATCGTGATGTTCAGTGTTTCGTCTTCCTCCCGCAGCTACTGCCACAGCTTCCTTTGCTACCACTTTTTCTTAGCCCGACTCTTACACCGCGTCTGCCACAGTTTCTACGGATGGGTTTGTTTTGCCATGTTACGGTGTTTTCGTTGCTCTCCATCTCCATTGTTGTTTCTTCCCACCTCTTGAGTCAATTTTCTCCGGTGTTTCTTCTCGATCGATGTTGCGACCGACTGCATTGCTCCTTCCTCCAACCCTTTCACCGCAGCTCTTCACCTAACGCCACATCAAGGATTATTTCTCTTCATAGGTGACCCTCGTTTTCTTACTCGTTATCTTCCGCTTCTTATCTCACCTTTGACTTATTTCTTCCGAGCTTGAACACTATTATAGAATGTTATCAGTTTGGGGCTTAATTCACAAAATTAAATTTATCAACTTTTTCTATCTTTAATATTCAGATTCGAACATTACATACAAATTTCTACCATTATGTTTAATAAAAAGGTTAAAAAACAAGAAAACTTTACATTGAGGGTCTCGATGCACAAAATCTATAAAACATCTCCCAACACTTAACGTTTGAATTGTTTCAATAAATATATTTACAAATTATATAATTTTACTATGAAAAAGTCAAGAGGATGATTCACATGTGGTGTAGAGACTAAGATTCTCTCACTTTGGACGCGAAATGATGGGTACCTGTACATCGTTCCGACGACGTCCCTCGCAGTAGGGTTGCGACATGGATGTCGATGTTTTCAAAACATCAATGTTTTTATAGAAAGAAGATATAATAAAGCCGACATTTTAACATCTAAGTTTTCGGTTTGACATTTTGTGAATGAAAAATTACCATAATCAATATTTTGTAAAAGTTGAAGCATGAAATTCATGGCACCACTGTCAGTTTATGTCTGCTACCCAAACGAACGCTGCCTGTACTACTTTCATCGAGCAGATCATATCATCATCTGTGTATTTAACATTGACATTTTGAAACTGATGTTTTTTAACGTCGAAGTTGTGGGCTGTGTTATCGATGTTGTGCGTTTGATGTTTAAAAATAAAAGAATTACCATCATAATAAAATTCTTTGTTGTAAAACAGAAGTGTAATAGTAGTTTACGATATAAGTGTCGTAAAGCATCTTATTACAATACGAGATTGGAAGATTGCCAAACGAGGCCGTTAGGCCGAGTTTGGTAACCAATCGAGTATTGTAATAAGATGTTACGTTACGTATATCGTACAACGTTTATCCACTTTGTAAAATTAGTTAGATTTAATCTAAAAGATCGTCCTACGCGTTCGTTTAGTACTAACGATTTATTTTCTAGAAGTGGGACACTGTTTCTAACAATGATAACAATTGAAACACATTTGGTGTCAACCTCAAGCTTTGTGTATTCTTTCCACGGTGTAAGAGTATTTTTTTCCAATATGAGTGACAGCAGCTGTGATTCTGACATCGAAATAACAGCAAATGCTGCTCTAGACACGCTATTACCAGAGAAATCACGAAAAATATGAGCGTGAATACACTTTATTTAGAGACTGGAGTGCAACCAAACATATTAAAACCATTTCGGAAAAAGTTATGATGGCGTACTTCTCTGGTAAGTCTAAAAGAGAAACCCTCAAGTCTATGGTCACATTATTCCATGTTAAAGAGTACAATATACTTAATGATAATGTGGACATAAGTAAGTTCACACAATTGATAGCTTTCTTAAAAGAAAGAGCGAAGGATACATGAGCAAGAAATCTAAAATATTTTCGAAAGATGACATACATAAATTTTTAATAGAGGCAGATAATGAAATTTATTTAATGATGAAGGTGACATTAATAGTTGGCGTTTTGGAGCTTGCCGTAGAGAGGAATTGAAAAATTTAGAATTAAGTGATATAGAGGATAAGAATACGTATATTATAATTAATATCAAACACCAAGACATTAATTTCAAGACAATTTGTTATTACTCAAGGAAGTGTCAAAGAATTCAACTGTTTGGAGACTTTTCGTCAATATTTTCGCCTTCGGCCGGAAAATGTCAAGCACGATCGTTTCTTTCTCTCCTACAAGAATGGAAAATGTTCTTCGCAACCAGTTGGGATAAATACTTTTGGAAACATTCCAAAAAAAATAGCAATGTATCTTGGTTTGAAGAATTCTGAAACTTTTACAGGACATTGCTTTCGTCGATCATCTGCTTCTTTACTCGCCGATGCAGGTGCTGACATGAATGTGTTAAAGAGGCACGGTGGATGGAAGTCAAATTCTGTTGCTGAAGGTTATGTCGAAACATCAGTGCAAAATAAAAAAGAGATAGCTATGAAAATTATGGGGGAAAATATTTCGAATGTGGAATCTACAAATATTTCAAATGCAAATATGAATTGTACAGCTTCAACATCATCGGGAATTACGGTATCAAATTGCAGCAAATTTGTAATTAATGTTTACAACAAATAAGCATAGCTATTATTATAATTTGAACTCTTATTCTGTTAAAAAGTTATGTCAATAAAAATTCTTTGAACAATTGTTGTTATTTTTAATAGTAGGAATCAAGCTAGTCGCGGAATAACCCATTACAAAACGAGTGTCGTAATGAAGTACTTTACCGCACTGGGTGCGGTAAAGAGCTTCATTACGACACTGAACCTAATGTCGTAATGTTTGACTTTACCTAACCAAAGTGGATAAAATAATTTTCAGGTGCCGATACATTGAATATTCCTCAGATCAAAGTGAGCAAGGGTGGAAAATAAATAAAATCGAGTTTTTGTCAATAAAGAAGCCGAGATATCCTCAAGTTTTGGACTTTGCTTTGTCAGATAAATTTCATTTTAAAATTAATAAACCCTAAATTTAATCCTCTTCGACCCCCCCCCTCACACGTGAACTTCAATGGTTACTTATCTAGTTTTTAAAACATTCTTGTTTAATTCGTTTGGTTTGGTTTTTTCGTGTTTCCGGGCGCGTCTACTGCTTTGATCATTAGTCCCGTTAGTATTGTGCATGTTTTCTCGGGAAATGGCGGTGATCTTCCCCCTCTGGATGGCGAGATCCGGCGCCGACCTACCTTCGGCTAGTGGGGTTTCCCCCTAACCAGGACTCTCCCACCAGCGGGGCACCGCCCCAGCCGGGACAAGCTCTAAGCTCCCGACCGGTCTCCCGGAATATGTGGTAGTGTAAGTGCGTGTGTAAAGGGAGAGAATAAGACAAGGAAGAGGAAGGACAGATCGCGCGCGGTCCGTGGCCCGTTTGGTAGGGTACTGCTCCGGCATTCGCCTGGTGTTGATCGGAGAAACCACGGAAACCTACCGATCAGAGAAGTCGGCCGCTACAATTCTCCTCCAGGCAGCAACTGAATTCGACCTAGCCGAAAAGCTAGTGTCGGAAATCCTGTCGCCGTCAGGACTCGAACCTAGGACCTCCAGGTGAGAGGCGCTGCAGTGACATCACTTGATGCACTGAGCTACCGCCCCCGGTTGTTGTTTAATATCATCAATGGTTTTAGGTCGATGTTTATTAACATCATTGTTATACGTTTGAGCATCGATGTTCAGAACCATGGCTGTATTGTCGTCGGTGTCCCTACCTGTGAGGCGCTCCTCGCAGAGCCGCTCTCCGCCGCGCAAGAAGCGCGTGGCGGGGGAGGACCGCGGCGGCGGCGGCGCGGCGGGGGGTCGCCAAACAGCGCGGACGTGACCGTCCTGGCGGCTGCGGCTGGGAAGGCGCGCGCGATAAGGGCCTGAGCTGCCGCACGTGACCGCTCGGAGCGCGCACACGCTGCCGACGCAGCGAAAGCGATGGGCACTCTGGGGTCACTGGCGAACTAACAGTGAGCGAGCGGTGAATGAAAAGTGGGAGATGAGGGAGTAGGGATGGTGGCCGCGAGTAAAGAGTGGTGAATGAGCGTGAGGGGAGTGGGGAATGGGCGAGGGGGAGTGGGAAATGGGCGAGGGGGAGTGGGGAATGAACGAGGGGGAGTGGGGGAATGAGCGAGGGCGAGTGGGGAATGAGCGCGTGAGGAGAGGGGGTTAGTGAGTGGGCACTGGGGTTGGAATGATGGCAAGAGATGAGTAGGCAGTGGTCGAATGAGGAGTAGGTGTGAGTGAGTATGTGGGTGAGTGGGTAGAGTGGAATGCAGATAAACTAACGGAAAGTGATCACGTGGACAAGTGGGCGATTGGCGTTTGCCGAAAGTTAGAGAGCCACAATGATCGGAAGAAGGGATACAGCGATGTGGGGGTTGGTGGTGGCGGTGGCGGTGATCTGTGGTGAGCCTGTGACTGGATGGGTTGGGAGGCAGCAGTCGGCACGTGCAGCGCCGGAGAAATGATGGATCCTGTTTCTCGAATGGCTTTAAAAAACCTGTACCACGAAAAAGCGTGCGAATATTGTCTTTTCGATTTGTGCGCTGAGAAATCGTGCTTTGTTGTCTGCTCGAACTGAACTGGAAGAACTTGTTTGATATGTTTATGAGTGCGCCTTGAATTTCCTGAAGTTTCTGTCGTGTTTGCTAAGATTAAGAGACAACGATAGCGGTTGGTTTTGTTGCCAAGCATTTGGTCATTTTGATGGGTATTAAAAATGTAAATGCTGAAATGACTTGTGGTGAATTGTCTTGTAATTAACATGAAATGAAAACCTTATTTATTGCAAGAAATTAAGAGTGAAAATTATTTTGATTATCGATTTCTAAACTAGATGTACCGAGGCTGGGAAAGCGTGCGAATTCCTATTTTGAAGGAATTTGCAATTCATTTAAAACACGCCGTCAGGCAAATTCATTTACAGTTGGTATGGAAACTACATTTAACCTGACGGGACATAGATCTATAAATAGTTTGTAGCTTCTACTAAAATATTTTTTAACAATTTCACTGATTTGTGCCTCGCCGTTATTCAATGATTTACGATTAGTTACTACGCAGGTAGAAAACGCTAAGGAAAAAGCGACACCTGTGAAATATTATCTATTTATTTCTGTTTTATAGAGAATGTCCTCTCTATTTTGTACTGCTCTTCGGAAGGAACAAGGAAAAGCCAGCGTGGAACTACTGTACCTGCGTCGAGAGGTGTCAGGGGAATTGTGAGCTGTGACATGCATTCTCTGCGAGATTAAATTAACAATGTTTGTTACTTAAATGACACCATGTGCTCTTTCTTGATTATGTGTGAACAATATTACGTGCACATATGTTTACAGATATATCTGTATGCATCATTGAACATTTATATAAATCGATGTGTCGTTATTCATTCTTCATGATATATGGTAAATATACAAGTAGCATACAAATGGTACAATGGTACGTATGTTTATCTACTTAAATTCCATCTCTATTGAAAACAAATAGGCACTTTGAGTAATATTTAATTTACGATTTTTCTTCACTATTTGAAATTTGGCAAACTGTGGAACGATCGACTCAGTCACCCAAAGTCGCACAAAATAAATCCCTTTGAAATGCTAAAACAGTTTTTCCTTGAAACGACTGCAAAACCAAATTGTAGATCACCTATTAAAATACTCAATGCAAAATGAATTGGCAACGATATGAAATAAACGCCTTATGTCTAACAGAAAATTGTTATGAGCAAACCTCGTTGGGAATATTCACTGACTTGCTAACGCATTCATTCGTTTATTTACGCACTCAGAGATTGACCATCAAACCAAATTATATATTGACATTACATTAAACCGATCGTGACCTGAAACTTAGGCGACCACCTGTTCATCGAACTGTGCATCAATGAGAACTTTTCACAACAGGATTACGAAACTGGTGTTCGAACCAGGACGAGGAGAAAAATTGGCTGGCATCTGGAAAAACTGCATGACAACACTGACTACTAAAATTTTCCATGCTGCTAAGGAATGGGTAACTGACCAGTAACAACACCTGACTTAAGCTCATTCAAACCACCCATCTCCGTAGATATATACTCACAACATAACCTCCACCACTCACCCAAGAACTTCAAAATACCATCAAAAAAACATTTTTTAAGTCTCAAACTCTACAGTTAACAAAAGAAAATTAATAATTATATGCTGTTTTCAAAAATCACAAGAAAAAAAGTTTCTAAACTATCAATCACACATTTTTCAAAACCCAAAAAGTCATCTTCTTGTGATATCCAAATAATCTACCGGCTGAGGACAAGTCGCCGTTGATGTCACTGGATACTTGCTGATGTTACTGCAGATCTACTGTAGGTCCTGGAGTTCGAGTCCCGACGATGGCAGGACTTTCGACACTATCTACATATCTGGGTAGAGTTCAGATGCCGTCTGGAAGATAATTCCAGCTGCCAGTATTTCTAATCACTACTTTACCATGGTTTCTCCGATCAATACCAGACGAAGCTGTACCATAACAACGGCCAGGAATGCGCGCGATCTTTCCCTTTTTATTCCTTGTCCTTTCCGTACCCTTAATTAGACCTTTTACATTTACATGCACTACACTCCCACATGCTGGGGGGACCAGACAGGAGCTTAGAACTTGTCTCTTCAGGGGCTACCGCTGGTAAAATACCTGGATCTCTTAACCCCGCAAGCCGACGTGCAGGTCGGCGCTGGGTCCCACCTTCCAATGAAAGAAAAACACAGCCAACTCCATGACCAAACATCCACTACTTACGGAACTAACATTATAGCCGTTAACGTGTACGCAAACAAGAAAATAAATTTTCAGTTAACCTGAGGGCGAAAATAATTAAATTTTGTGTATAAGATAGTATTGTTTTACTAGTTACTAAAATGGATAGGGGCATTTTTCTAAATGTGCAATCCATTATTATAGTCTAATAAACGACAATACAATTGTAATTGACTAAAGAAAAAAACTGTTAGAGAGCTGCCGAAATCATTTTTACATGCCAAAGTTTCATAATTTCACATGAGTATTTCAGAAATCTATGCTAGTCATTAAGAGTAAATGTAACAAAAACGGATGGACTGTAACTGCGTAATTACGTCAACTGTGATGCAGACAACTCCCGTTTCCTTTATCCAAACCTCTTCGTGTAACCTTATTACAATCAACTAGCAGCTAAGCAACTATAGGGAAAATTTGAAGGATCGAAAGTCAATAGTATGCTCCGACCAACGGTGGACTTCAGCAATCTCGGCTCAGTCGACATGTAGCATGCACGAATTTCGGAAGTTGCTTATTTGCTCGATTTAAAAATGTTTACAGAGACCTGTATCGAGGTTGATAAATTACGTTGTATTTTAAATAAAATAAAAATAGAGTCTTGTATATATCGTTGCAGATAACTGGTTGGAAGAATAATGCTCGCAATACCTCTCTTTTCTTAATTTTCGTAACCCACCGGAGAGTTTTTATCTTCCTTTATTGATAAGTCTCAATTGGTTCAGGACAAAATGGAAGTTGAGGAACACACTAATTAGAAAAATGTTCAGTCGTCTAACGGTGATTGTGGTACTGATAGGCAGACTACAAATAATTCCTATTTTTGTGAACATAAATCAAACCTTCACTGCAAGTCACTGTGAATGGTCGAGACGACATCAGAAAATGAATAAATAAAATAAGCACCGTTATTCAAGTACGATGAACGCGTGCAGAAAGATGGCTTTCGTTGCCAGCTCGAGAACGCGGATTGTCTTTTTATTGCACGAAGTAATTTGCTGCGACAGCGCAGCCGCCCAGCGACCTCCCGCGATCGCATCCGCGCTCGGCGACAGGCGTCTGGGGCGACTCGAGGCGGAGACGCGAGGCGCAGCGGCAGGCGGCGAAACTGCTTCTGCCGGTCGGCGCAGACGCGCCATCGCGATCCGCCCCGCTCCCGCCCCCGCCGAGGCGGCGCGCCGTTTATGGCGCTCGCTAATGGCGAGGCGCTCCTAATTACTGCATATTTACCCGCCGCCAATTCGACCCCGGCCACTTATCTGCGGGGACGCTCTTAATAGGCGGAGCGGCGCAGTACTGCGATGCGCGGCGAGTACGGGCATCGCGATGGACGGACGGACGGCTGGCTGAGAATCTAAAGTTAGCAGAATCATGTGATGTCACTGCACCGCCTCTGACCGGAGGTTCTAGGTTCGAGTGCTGACGGCGGCAGGATTTTCGGCACTACCTTTCAGCTAGATCGAATTCAGTCGCTGCCTGGACGAGAATTCTGGCGACCGGCTGCTGTGATCAGTAGATTTCCGTGGTTTCTCCGATCAACACTAGGCGAATGCCGGAGCAGTACCCTACCAAACAGACTCGGACCGCGCGCGACCTTCCTTCCTCTTCCTTGTCCTATCCTCTCCCCTTACACGCACTTACACTAACATGCACTACACTCACATATTCCAGAAGAACTGTCGGAGCTTAGAGCTTGTCCGACTGGAGCGGTGCCCCGCTGGTGGGAGAGTCCTGGTTGGGGAAAACCCACTAGCCGACGGTAGGTTGGTGCCGGATCTCGCCATCAATGGGGAAGATCACCGCCATCTCCGGAAAAACAACAACATGCGATACACTTACGGGACTAATGATCAAGGCTGTTGACGCGCGGAAACACGAAAAAATCAATCAATCAATCAATCAAGCAATGCATCAACATTGCAGAACTTAAACCACAACAACAAGAGGCTGCAGATTGTGTGGAAGAAAATTACTGGTAATTAGTGCCTATTCGAAATTTTAAGGCTTGGTTCGTTTTGAAACCCTAATTTCCGCCAGTTCTTAAAACAAAACATTTTAATACGGATTTGATACATTAGTTCACACATTTCATAGCCTAATGTTTTGGAAGAAACGAAAAGAGCAAATATTCGACATATGGACCTTTTATAGGGTTTATTATTTTTATTCTTGTTTTGCTAATAGAAATCTTGGACCACGCAGGACATGCATTTGCACGGACTCTGTAACATTTTTATCATGTTGCAAGTCTTGCATGTTACTAATCAGGAGGATCAGCATTAGACTGAATCGATTTTAAGCTCAAGGTTGTTAGTTCTGGGGATGGAAGATAGAATGACGATGATAATTAAGGACGAATGGACGGCACACACAAACAGACATACACAAACACACCCATGCCCGAGGCGGGACACGAACCCGATCCTTCCGTCCGAGATCCCATGGCACTCTGCCTTAGCGATCTCGGCTATCAGACTGGCATTAATTAAACTGTATTATATTTATAATTAGTCCTTTATTTTCACGTGGTCTCGTCGATGGTGTCGTTTGGGTCCTGCTAACTAAGATTGCAGGTTGGATAATAAAATAAGTTGGAAGACGTGTGGTACTGCGCTGTGAAGTGCAGTTCCGTTAGTGCGGACTGGGATACGTTATTCAGCTGATCTTAATTGGGGTCTGACAGTTGCAGCGACTAGCGCTCGACGAGATGCAGATGTTTGAGACCGCTCTTGGGTTCTTTTCGCGGGTCAAATTCGAACTCTGGGAGCCTCTTTCTCTTAACTGCAGGCCCCCTGGCAGCAGTTTCGAGAATACAGCCCGCCACTGAACATACACAAGCACAGAGACGTATTAGGTTTCTGCCATTACAACTGATGTGCCGTGACGTTCTTGGGGATTTTTCAGAGCGTTTTTCCTCGTACAGAAGAATTCTCTTCCCAAGGAGATACATCAGCCCAAATGAATTGAAATACATCCCAGAGAGATAAGGTGTTTCTGAATGATGGCATTACGCAATCAGATATAACAATTTAATTTATGCTATATTCAAATAGAAATTTATTTTGTATTTTTAAGACGGTTTTGCCTGGTAGTAAAACTCAAAAGGAACGTATCCTAATAAAAGGATTTGGCAGAAAAATGCCAGATAGTTACTTTAAAACCTCGGGCTAGAAGTAATGGTGGCATTATCATCTTCCAGATAAGGATGTACAAGTTAGTCTCGTAAGAAACTTGCAGAGAAGATTCATCATTCTAAGAATCTCCGCTAGGGAGCTAGCAAGATGATGCACCTTCGATGGCTCTCTTATCTTAACACAGTTCAGAGATCATGCTCCGGTAGATCTATTTTGCAGTATTTGCATATAAGGTGGGTCTCTGCGGAGATAACCGTGGGAAAAGGCAGTGACAGTTCCGGAGCGTGCTAAAATGATCTCGCCGAGCATCACGAGATTAGGAAGTCCAGGGATTTATGGAATCCCTTGATTCTCATCGAAAGCAAAATCTAAGTTCTGTCACTCTGTTGCCATTCCTGCGGATGGAAGCGTTTTGATAAGAGCTTAGTGTCTTCCATGGGGACTGTGGAGAGAAGCCTCACGCTTTCGGTGGCGGACTTTGCTGCCTGGTCAGCTATTTCATTTCTCTTATTCACACGTGTCCAGGGACCCAAAAAAACTAAAATAGTGGCGGACCAATTGATGATGGATTTAGTGTTGGATGGTCATTATCAGTAGGTCTAGGGCGAGAAGGAGAGATGGATTCAGAGAGCTTTTGTAATTACGCAGATCCTACTTTCTTTAATGATATCGATACAGCAAATTTAAGTGACTCCAAGGCGCATGCTTATCTGCGGTATAGACGCTGCACGAAGAGTCTAATCAATCTCGCGTGGCCAGACTGCGATAGGCACATCCGGCTTATCGAAGTAGCCATGGTGCGAAGGAATACCGTACCTCCAGGTGGTGTCATACGCTTCCTCTATATCAGAATTGCTACCAGGTGCTGACGTAGCACGAAAGAAGTGAAATCTGCATAGCAAAGGAAGTGACTAAGTGGTCCATGGTTGACTTGTGGCCTGGAAGCCACACTGAAGAGGTGAAAAAGGTTCTTTTGTTCCAGGAATGAATGAATAGTATTTACCATTCGCTCTTGGCTTGCACACACGGCTTGCCCAGGCAAGTTGGGCCAGTAACTTCAGGGGTTGTTCTATCTTTCCCTTTTTGGGGATTGGGAGAACAATGACCTCACGCCGTCCAGCAGTACTGCGTATTTCTGCCCAAATCTTATTTGAAAACGCCGAGGAGAAAGAGCAGGTGTTTTTCGGTGGTGTTTCAACATTTAGTAATGTATCTGGTCTGGTCCTTCAGGCAGGAATCTTTCGCACAAACAAGGAGCCTGTGAGTTTTCCATGGAGAAAAGGCATTGTAATCTTCCTCCACGCGACTCGAGAAGTCTAATTTACAGTTTTCCATTTATCGTTTCGTTTTTTGAAAGCCAGAAGGATAGTGTGCGGAGCTGGAGATCTGTTCGTAGTGATAAGCCATTTCTTCAGCAATTTCTTGTGGAGATGTTAGGAGCTGACCATTTGCCAGAAGCCCTGAGATAGACGGCGAAGGGAGTCTTCCACCGACCTGTCGGACCTTTCTCCACACTACTATAGGGGATATACGACAAGAGGGTGACGAGATGTAAGCTCTCCAGGACGCAGCCTTACTTTCCCGTATCGTCAGTCTAGCTCTGGCCCGGGAACTTTTATAATTTATTAGGTTTTCCATGTGGTTGGGAACCTGCAAGTTTTGTTAATGCCTCTTCGATTACGGGCCGCGGCGGCACAATCAGCGTTCCACCATGGCACAGGGGGATGTCGTGGGTGGCCCGACTTCGGGATGGCCTATGAGGCAGCATGAAGGACGGCGTTATTAAAATGGACAACCATAGCATCGATGTCGTTTGAGCAGTTTTCCGATAATGCAATTCTTTTTCTTAGATAATATTTCCCACTCAGCTCGGTGGATTACAGCCAGAGAGGAGGGCGGGCAACGTTCAGGTCAGAATACCAGGGATTGATCCGAGATGAGAGTGGTCACTGCCTTGCAGGTCACCAAAGACCTCTCGAGATTGTAGAAACAGAGGACTACAGAGAGCTAGGTCCAAGGAGGAAAACGTTTTAGAAGCTAAAGAAGTGTGTGTGCTTTTGCCAATATTTAGGAGAATTAAGTTTTGGTTATCAATATTTTCATCACCGGCTATTTGTGAAGAACCTGCTAAAACAGGCAATTGCACCGCTAACCTCTATTTTTAATGCTATCTTCAGATTAGGCAAACCAATGCATGAATCCTATTAATACAGATTCATTACCCTACTCCCCTTATAGTCCTACAGTCCTAACAAAACTACTATTAAAGAGATTAAGCCCAATTCTCGAAGAAACCGAATTGATTCCGCATCATTAATTCGGTTTTAGAAAGATACATTCAATCACGGAACAAATACATCTAGTAATGAACTATTTAATAAAACTTTCTAAAGCAAAGACTGCTCAGCTGCTTTCATTGATATCAGACAAGACTTCGATAATGTTTGGAATGGAACTTCTTTTACAAAATAGAAAGATGGTCAATCTCAATGGTGTATAATTCTCAGCTCCTATCCCAGCAAGACAGACTCTTTCGTATAAAGTTTCGCAACCAACTATCCTCATTTCGACAGTGAATCCGGAGTGCCCCAAGAGGTGTGCTGGTCCCGATTTTTATTACTTCTTATTTCCCTTTGACCTCCCACAACACATTGGCATCACACCCGCAACCTACACCCAGACGTCACAGCAGTGCTGGTTACCAACAACTCTCCTGTTGAAGCATCAACATCCTGAAAATAATCTAAATGAAATTTCAGGTAGTTTAAGAAATGGAAAAATTCAACCGATAAGGCGAAATCTTCACACATAACCTTCACTCTAAGGAACAATAGTTGCCCCCCCCCTAAAAATGAATGACAATTACTACAAACTGAAGTAGTAAAATATCTTGGTCTACACCTCGATCGCAGACTAACCTGGACAGCCCACATCTTCAAAACAGAAAGGGGATGGACCTAAAACAAACTCTATTGGATGATCGGCAGAAAATCGTCCCTGTAATAAATTACTAGTCTACAAGATGATATTAAAACCATTCTGGACTTATGGAAGACAACTCTGGGGAACGGATAGTCTTTCGAATATTGAAATTTTGCAATGATTTCAAACAAAACTTTAACGATTCATAATAAATGCACCATAGTATGTATCCAACAATACTTTACATTCTGATTTGCAGATTCCAACTATCCATCAGATTCCAAATAGAAAATACAACAAAAGATACAAAAACCACTCGAAACCACCCAAATTATCTTGCAGTGAACATCCTGGACAACATCAGAAGATTGAAATATCACCCCCTAGATCTCAGCCATAGATGTAAAATTGCAAAATAGTAACAAGATGACTGTGTAATTGCAATAGTCGCCGCATATGTAATCGCTGGATTAATATTTTATCTGCGAAGTGCTGTCAAATGACAACTCTTTACTCAAGTTATTTTTATTCATAAATAATTCACCGAATGTTCATGTAAAGAACAAATTGTGAATAAACAGTTGATTAAAAAAAGTAATTCCGATCCCATGTCGATTCAAAGAATTAAAAATAACTAAACCCAAGTTTTTTTTAAATTTTTTTGTCACGTGTGTTGTGTGCATTTCATGCAGAAGTGTTAAATCTTCTTATTTGTGTAATTAAGTAAGCGTGTATTTAATTACGTGCTGTTAGCACCACTAGTCTGATGTAGACTTTTGATGAATTTGGGTGAACGCTTCCTATACCTACATCTCAAATGGGTAGAACCAAAATTAACCAGAAAAATGTACCAAACTTGTTTCTAGCAAAACACTTACCTCTTAATGAGTCCAAATGCGTAATGTAGTGCTCTCATAGTAAAAAACAACCATATCAACTTCGCTGCGATTTTTGAAGGAATTAGGGTAGATCTGCTGTCCCCTTCACCTACGTAACAAGGAAAGGAAATGAAAAATTTACAAAATACATGAGAATCAATCTGCGATACACTGCCAGGTTTCGTAACCTGGCTGATTAGCTGGTATAGTTTCGTCAATCAGGGCTTAAATGTCACCACAGTGACGTCACCGTGATGACGTTTGGCTCTCGATTAGATGACGATATAATAGCTGATAAAGTGTCATCGACCAGGTTAGAAAAATCAGTATATTAACTTACACATGCTTGCAGTGTCAGCAGCAACTGGCGAAGTCAAAATGCATAAGAACACTGCTGTTTAAAACAAATATACCAGCGAATTTTCAACATAGAATTCTCAAGCATGGTTCGCTATGTACTATGTAGCAGAATATTTCCGCACATACTACGTAATATCAAAAAAGGAATCTGAAAAATTTACAAAAATTATTTCAACAATACTTTTCCTATTATGTCTATTGCTGCATCCGTCAACTCCTTGCGGCAAGGATGACTAAAAAATTGAAACCCTTAAACGCACATTTGAAACAAAAAACTAATGTATTTGTTATGACAATGTTCCCTTTGGGAGGGTTCACATGTATCATGAACACTTCTTGTTCATGCATAACCATGTATCGGCGAGGTTGTTTGCAATGTTCACAACGTTGCTTTTCTTGCTAAGAGTTTTCAATACATTTTGGTGTATGCTTCCTCTTCTTTCCAAATACAACCGACCTGAAAAAATAAAAAACCAAAACATATTAATGATGTTAACTGTCATGGTAGTAGCTTGGGAAGTCAAAGGCCCTTACCTGGGCTACTCTCCTCGAGTTTATCAAAATATCTTTGTAACGTCCGGTGCTCTAGTTTCTTTTCATTTTGATGGAGATCCTCATATTTAGTCTTCCATATACTCAAACAACAAACAATCTCAAATATACCTGTACTGAATATAAACTATTTATACAATACATTTCATTACTAATGAAATAGAAGTTTTTAGTCTAACTTCATAATGTTCTCTACTCATGATAATTATACAGCTTTGGAAATTTTTAACTGTCTTCTTGAGCTCTGAATTTAAGGTTTTTGGGTGGTATAACTGCAACATTCTGAAATGTTCAAATGCCATGTTGGAAATACAGAGATAACATCATCCACCCTATGAGTTTTCAATGCATCTGAGCTGAGCTGTTACATCGAACATGTTTCGCATTAAACGCCTGAACTAGTTATAAAAATACTGATCGAATCGTAATGGACAGTTCCAGTAATTTTGGGAGCGGGCAAATGTATAGAATCAAGTCATTAGAAAACAAGTTTACCATCAATTCCGCCAGTAATATCCATCTTGTGTTAATCGGCTATTTTGTTCCTGAGGTCCATTGTTCTCGACTTTGAGCTTGTTGAGCGCTCCTTCAGACCACCTTATGAAAAATCATGCCTGCATTAAAAACAAATTATCAAAGCACATTCACATTACCTGCACTTTACAAAATGTAATGGTTTCCAATATTTTAAATCTAAAATATTATGTATAAAAATAATTTAACTGTAAATGACGACATATAAACTTAAATTTCGCTCAGTGAACCTTCCAGTAATTCACACATATCAGCGGATAAATTATCTGTACAAACGTCTGGGTTTCTTTGGTCTCACATACAAGGTTGGAAGTGACCAACGCAGGGCAATTGTCAACAAGTAAAATGCTTATATTCTTATAATACAATGAAACTTAGAAAATCAGAAAAGAGGAAAGGATTTCGTGATGGAATAGAAAAATACGTACACACAAACAATATGGCAATTATGTTTTGGTATTTCTTTTCCTTTTCCTCATTCTCATCCTCCTCATATTATCTGTAATCCCATAAACAACGAACCTGAAGAATAAATGAATTTCCAACAATACATTGATGTAAAATGAAGATATTTCTAAAAAAATTCTCGTCATAAAGATCCATGAAGCAGCGATTTCTTATTGATAAATCGTATTATGGATCTCACATCTCTTGTAAATATAAGGAAAAAACAGGTCTAAATTTATCAAACAGTGATGTAAACAATATCAGAAGATCCATGTTTAAATCTACAGATCAAAATCCCTAAAAGTGAAGATCCAAAAATAAGGTTGAATTTGCGAGATGGTGCCTCTGTTCAATAATTCGAATTAAGTTTTTGTTTGTAATAATTATAATCATGAGAATATACTCAGAGTTTCTTACACAGACAAACTAAGTCCAAATTCAAGATTTTCAGGTGGCATCACAAAAAAAAAGAAACTTCATAGGCGCAGACATGCATAGAAATGAGTGTATGAATTTTCCGCACCTTGTATCTTTCAATGGTTGGCACTTGTCTAAAGAAAGGAATTTTCCCAGGTGCTGACACTTGTAGGAATAACTTAGTAAAATGTCTCAAAATGCGGAATTTTGGACTTGTTTGATTCTTGTAAACCCTCAAAGTACTGAGAAAATGATAAAATTGATACCAAGAAGATATATTTATATGGAACTAGAGAGACTATCAGCAGGAGTCGCCAGAGAGATGGGCAAATGATGCCAGAAAGACTTCGAATGTAAGCAGTGAAAATAGATGTTATACATATTGGTGAAACAATTTACGTTTTAAATTCAAAGTTTGATATGTGTAACATTCAAAATACAGCAAGTAAAATATTTTGAAAAATTTCACGAAAGTATCTTTAAAGGCGCCTGGGAGAAAGACTATTTTGATATCAATGCAGAATGAAACCACATGGTGTTCCTGATAAATATCAAGACTATACAATTACAGCTCACATTTAGAAAGCGGTGTGCAAGATGTGAAGACAATTTAAAAAATTAAAAATGACGGAAATCAAATTATATTGTTTGTTATTCTCTCACATTGGTGTTAACGGGTCGACTTCGAGCAACAGTACTTAACATCTATGTTTGTGGACTTAGCGTATTTAACCGTATTATTATTGAAATAGAAGTTACAACATAACTGTAAATGAGAAAATGGTATGATGTATTCTCTCACTGATATACTAATCGCGCATTTTCCTTGATGCTCCACAGCGGGAGTGCAGGGTGAGCAGGTTCTGTCTCATCACGACGTTGGGCTATCAACTTGTGACAGAAAATTCAGCGTAATAACTCGTCTTGGACTAGATAGCTTTGAGAAACAACGGAAGATATTTTAAATTCCGAAGAAATAATTAATCATTATAGAAATAATTGAGTAACAAAAAGAGGTGCATGGTGCGCTGAGTCGATAGAAAGAGACCAAAAACTAGGAAGTCCGCATTGGAAATGAAAAAGGTGGGCAGCACTGCACACTGAGCCGTGACGTTCCGAATGGAGCTCATATTTTCTACCGGGCCGTGCTATGCCGGGCTGAGCGAGGTCTAGGGAGCTCGAGGATCAAGAAAAAGTGCGAGCATAGAACTACTGATTGGTGAAATATTTGAAGAATGCCAACATAGGGATTTGAAATCTAAGCCAACTTTTTGATGAGTAAAATGATGTGTACACGTAGGTGTCTTCACTTGATCCTAAATAATCATGTAGCTTACAAATCTTGAATGTCTTTTTATGATACTAACTTTCAATGCATTTGAGACGGGCCTTCCCTACATACATTTCAAATACGGAGAACAAAAATTATGAGAACAATATAGCAATCTATTTATAACCGAAACACTTACCTTCTTAAAGAGTCCAAATAAATAATGCTTAAGTACCCTCATGTAAAAACAAAACACCCGTCAGCGCTACGGACTACAAGGACTTTGGGTTGAGATGCTGCCTGTTCATCGTCTACGCAATGAGAAGAATATTTTTAAAAAATTACAAAATCCCAGAAAACTGTTCAGTAGAAACATTACAATAATTGATATATTTGTAGTATGAGTGTAACTTAATGAGAAGTCAAAATGTATAACAAACAACATCCTTGTCGTGAAATGCTGACAGATTTCAACATGTAAACCCCACTTGAGTGTTCCATGCATTTAGTTAAAATGCTTAATACAATAGGACCAAAGAAAAGAACCTAAAAATTATCAAAATTTATTTCAAAGTATACTTTCACTGTTATTGTGAATAGGCTGCGTTTCCAATTCTTCCGTGACACAAGGATGACTAAAATATATGAACTCTTAGAAGCTGTTTTCAAAACCTGAAAAGTGTAACTGCGTGACAATTTTCACTTTGGGAAGTGTACATCTATCACTAACACTTTTCGAGCTGAGAATGTTTCAATAAGGTGCTTTCTTCTCTTTTAACGTAACCAAAGTAATTGGCCTGAAAATATACTAAAAAATATTAATGATCTAATTGTATAAACTACATGAGTTAAAAGTCCAAGGTCTTGTACTCACTGCAAGTTTTACAAAACGATTACTAAAAATTCTCATACTCCTGTACTCTGTAATTCTCTTTGAATTTGGTGAATCTTCATACTACTTGTATCTGGAGCACAAAACTGAATCGAAAAACATCTGTACGATACACAAACTATGCATTTTGACACGTGATTGATATAGATTAGAAAACACTCGCTAAAAGAAATGGCATGTTTTATAAGATGTCCAACTTCATTTCTCTCTCACTTCATCAACAACTATTACAGATTTGATTTCTTACCTTTCTGAAGCTCTGAATTTAAGTCTTGGATGGAGATGTCTTCTATTCTGCGTTTCTACATGCATAGAAAATCGTAAAAATTCTTGCTCAAACCTCAGTACAAAACGCTTATTTACCGTCCGATTTCTAGAGACATTTTTAACTAGTGGAAGACGCAAAGTGCTTCAGATGTACTTTCCTCTTGTTCATATAAACACACAGCGGTGTGGCTTGTTGCTAGTAGTAGTGCTATGTTGTCTCACACACTGTTAGACAATCTGGAAGATATTCCTTAATAGATATTTTATTCGTCTTATACTAACACACAATCACACAAATCAACTCTAGACATGCGTGTGGTTGGTTCTTGTAATCCTTACCTGTTTTGAATTGCTTAAAATTGCAGAGAAAATGTAGTTGTAGATTATGAGTGAATAATTCAATTTTTTTAAATGTTGAAGTGTTTCATTGTATTCTCTCATCATAGTATGAAAACAATGAGGTCAAATAGATGAATTTGCAAAGTGTTTCCTGTGGTTTTAGAAGTATCCGTTCAGGAATATTTTTAATTCGTTTCTCACACTTTGCATGAAACACAAAATAGCAGAAAACTATCAAATTAAGATCATTATTCGATAGTTGTTTTAAAATAAATGCAACACTGCTATGTAATATTGCCAAATGCACATTGCACAATTTTTGTATTCATGAATTTGCTTGGGTGGTTGGTAAGCCTATCTAGCTTGACTTTTTAATGCTAGCAAGTATATTTTCAACTGTTATATGGTCCTTCCACCTCCAAACATGACATAAGATACTATCAGTACAAAATTCGAACAAGTACTTGACATTGTCGTAGTATTACGTATATTGAATAAAATAGAGTTCAAATCAAAATCTCAAGATTATTCACTTAAATGGAAGGGTATATTTCAATGCCAATTATTATCACATGGATACAATATTCATCACACATTAATACTATTAATCAGTACTATGCAATGATTATGTCATTCTGATTCTTAACGAAACAATTATTCAGTTTTCTACGTTTATTTATACTCACGAAATTGTTAGTGCAACTTATGCTGTATTTAATATGCTTGAATATCATAAAATTTCATATGAATGAAACAAGTCCAGAACTGTGAATGATATCAGAGATATGAAAGTGTCTTGTACTCTGTATCACTAGAAACCAGGAAGTTAAGGCATTAATGTTTACTAAATAGGAATGCCAAAGGTGTTTCATTCTAGGTTAGAGGAGGGATGCAAAAAGGCATCTAAACAATTAAAAATCACCATTTGAAAGGAATTATTGTAAAAAATTAATAATTCAAATTATTCAAATTTTTATTCTAACTAAAATTTAAATGAGAGTTGAAGAAAACGATCATTTCTTTGTGATCTTCATTTCATATGACCACCCGGTATGATGACTAGGAATCTCATTGCGCGACTCTGCCTCCTACGAACTTCTATTGTGGAATCCAGTTTGAATCTTGAAATGGAATTTCAGTTTCGTTCTTCATTTCACACTTGTACCAAATCTCCAGCACCGAAAGAGTAGACATAGCTCTGTTCACCAAAGATATTCGAGACCATACTTATATTAAGAAGGGATTCTCGCGAGTGAACTGAACCAGACGGTTTCACTGTAAAAAATAAAGAAAACTTGTTATCTTCATTTCTCATTTACGTTTTTAACACTACCAGACCTGGAGATCACTTCCATAGAAAGATAAAACATGGCCATTCAGGCCTCCATGTTTGCAGGTATGCTTCAACAGTAGACATTCAGTTCAGGTAAAAACAAAATAATGATGAAAAGGTATAAAAGGTAAAATTAGGTAAAATACAAAAAACTATGCATCGTAAGGTAAAGTAGACAGAAAGCAGCAAATGAAAATCTATTAAAGAACTCCAGAGTACATTTAGTGATTCTTATTGTTAAATATCATCAAAACGTAAACATAAACAAGTCCTCAACCCAACTTCCAGGCTCTACTTATCCCAATAATGGACGACCTTGTAACCTTCATGGAATGTTGGAAATCAATCCCTTCAGAGTACCAGCCAGAGTGCGTTTCCCGCATGTATGTACTGGAATTGTTTCTCAACAAAAATGTAGTAAAATGGATTCCACCTAAAAATAAAAATTAATCAACACTAGTCAGAAAAAATAATTTGTTTCGATTATAAAATGAAAAGAATATGATTCACCTACATTGATTGATGAAAATGTTGAAGGAATGCCAACATAGGAATTGAAAATCAAACCAACTATTTGATGGTACGTAGGTAATGTACTGCATGCAGGTGTGTCGCAGTCTAAATAATAATCATGCATCTTACAAATCTTCGAATGTCTTTTTATAGTACTACCTTTGTGCATTTGGACAGACGCTTCCTACACATACATTTCAAATACGTAGAACAAAAATTAACCAGAACAATATAGCAAATCTTTTTGAGCAAAACACTTTACCTTCTTAAAGAGTCAAATAAATAATGCCATAGTGCCCTCGTAGCCAAAACACCACGTCAACGGCGCTACGAGACTACAAGGACTTTGGAGGTTGAGATGCTGCCTGTTTCATTTATCTACCTGACAAGGGAAGAATACACCAAAAATTACAAAATCCCAGAGAAAACTGTTCGTAAAACGGTAATAATTGATATATTTGTAAGATGATTTAGCAACTTAATGAGGAAGTCAAAATGTATAACAAACTCGTATCCTTGTCGTGAAAACAATGTACTGACAGATTTTCAGCATGTAAACCACTTGGAGTGTTCCATGCATTTGGGTTAAAGTAAGCTACGTATTACGTGGGATAAAAAAAAAAAAGAACCTGAAAAATTATCAAGAATTATTTCAACTATACTTTCACTGTTGTAGTGAATGAGCATTTCCAATTCTTCATGACTTCAAGGATATTTAAATCTCTTAGACTCTTAGAAAACTGTTTTCAAAACCTGTGATGTAACTGCAGTGACAATTTCCACTTTGGAAGGTATACACATATCACTAGCACTTTTTGAGCTGAGAATATTCAATAAGATTACTTTCTTCTCTTTTAACTTGTAACCAAAGTAATTAGCTAGAAAAATATACCAAAAATTATTAATGATTTAACTGTATAAACTGTAGAGTTAAAAAGTCAGGTGTTACGCATACACTCACCAAGTTTAGCAAAAATGATTACTAAAGAGATTCTAACCTCCTGTGCTGTAGTTCTCTTTGAATTTGGATGAATCTTCCTTACTACTTGTATCTCGAGCACCAAAACTGAATCTTAGAAAAACATCATACTGAATACAAACTATACATTTGACACAATGAATTGATATAGATTGAAAACACTCCCTTTAAAGAAATGGCATCTTTTTTTAGATGTCCAACTAATTTTCTATACTCACTTCGCCTTAACAACCATGCAGGTTAAAATTTCAGACTTCTTTACCAAACTCTGAATTTAAGTCTTGGATGGAATGCCTTCTATTACATTTATACATACCATAAGAAAAATGTATGGCAAAAATTCTTAACAAACTCAATGCACAAAACTTGTACCGTCCTTTGTATTTGACATTTTATCTAATGGAAGACTCAAGTCACTTCAGATGTACTTTCCTCTTGTTCATATAAACACACCCAGGTGTGGCTTGTTGCTAGTAGTAGTGCTATGTTGTCTCTGCAGCTATTCCAGAGATAATCCATCTAGAAAAATGTTCCTTAATGAACATTTTTTCGTCTTATCACCTAACCTTTTAATCCACA
Source organism: Teleogryllus oceanicus (assembly GCA_964035755.1). Classification (NCBI taxonomy): domain Eukaryota; kingdom Metazoa; phylum Arthropoda; class Insecta; order Orthoptera; family Gryllidae; genus Teleogryllus; species Teleogryllus oceanicus. Next base: position 13,689,102 of record CAXIVR010000004.1, on the reverse strand, counting down.
CAATTCCGCGGCCCAGCTCTGAACCATGCGTGTGGGTTTGCCATGGTTCTTGCAATCCTGTACGAATTGCTTAAATATGACGGAAGAAATGTAGTTGTGAATTGCAGCTAGTATTTCAATTTTCAAATATTGACGTGTTTATTATATTCTCATCATAGTATAGAAAACAAGCAGGGTCAAATAGATGAATTTACCCAAAGTGTTCCTGGTTTTAAAAGTATCCGTTCGGGGATATTTTCGTCGTTTCTCACACTTTGCATGAAACACAAAATAGCAGAAAACTATCAAATTAAGATCATTATTGACTAAATTGTTTTAGAAGACAAATGCAACACTACTATATGTGTGCCAAATGCATTTGCACAATTTTTGTATTCATGAATTTGCTTGGTGAATTTAGTAAACACACTCAGCTTTGACTTTTAATGCTGACAAGTATATTTTTCAACTGTTATATGGTCCTTACTCAAAACATGACATAAGATACTATCAGTACAAGAGCCGAACAAGTACTTATTGACATTGTCATGGTATTACGTATATTTGAATAAAATGAAGTTCAAATCAAAATCTCTCGAATTATTCACTTAAATGGAAGGGTATATTTCAATGTAATTGTATCCACATGGATACAATATTCATCACACATTAATGCTATTAATCAGTACTACTTCACAATGATTATATCATTCTGATTCTTAACAAGCAATTATTCAGTTTTCTACGTTTTATTTATACTCAGAATTGTTAGTGCAACTTATGCTGTTTAATATGTAGATATCCTTAAAATTTCATATAGATGAAACAAGTCAGGAACTGCCGGAATGATATCAGAATATGAAAGTGGTCTTGTACTCCGTATCACTAGAAACCGGAAGTTAAGGCATTAATTTTTACTAAAATAGGAATGCCAAATGTGTTTATTCTAGTTAGAGCATGGGGTACAGAAAGACATTTAAACAATGAAACATCACCATTTACAAGGAATGAGTGTAAAATATTAATAATTCAAATTATTCATATTTTTACTCTGATTTAAATTTATATTAGCACTTACGTGGGCGGAAACTATCATTTCTTTGTTATCTCGATTTCACATTATCACCCGGTACGATGAATACGAATCTCATTCATGACTCTCCTCCTACGAACTTCTATTGTGGAATCCAGGTTTGAATCTTGAAATGGAATTTCCAGTTTTCGTTCTTCATTTTCCCCCCTTGTGTAATCTCAGCACCGAAAGAGTAGACATAGCTCTGTTCACCAAGATATTCGAGACCATACTTATAATGAAGGATTCTCGCGATGAACTTCAAACAGACAGTTTCACTGTAAAAAAATTAAAAACTTGTTATCTTCATTTCTCATTTACATTTAACACTACGGACCCTGGAGATCCCACTTCCATAGAAAGACAAAACATGACTGGGCCTCCATGTTTTGCAGGTACTTCCAACATGGAGCATTCAGTTCCAGGTAGAAACAAGGAAAATAATGATGAAAAGGTATAAAAGGTAAATTAGGTAAAATACAAAACTATGCGTCGTAAGGTAAAGTAGACAGAAAATGGCGAAATGAAAATCTATTAAAAGAACTCCAGAAGTACATTTAGTGATTCTTATTTGTTAAATATCAAAACGCAAACATAAACAAGTCCTCAACCCAACTTCCAGGCTCTACTTATCCCAATGATGGACGACCTTGCCAACCTTCAGAATGTTGGAACAGTCGTAGAGAGTGCCAGCCAGAGTGCGTTTCCCGCATGTATGTACTGGGTGTTTCTCCAACTTTAAAATGTTGTAAAATAGGATAAAATAAGAATTAATCAACAGTAGTCAGAAAAACAAATTGTTTCGATTATAAAATGAAGAATATTAATTTTACCCCTACGATGATTAATTAGAAAATATTGAATGCCAACATAGGGGGTGAAATCTAAACCAACTTTTGATGAGTAAAAGTAGGCAATGTACGTAGGTGTGTCACAGTCCTAAATAATCATGTAGCTTCAAATCTTCAGCAGATATCCTTTATGATACTGGCTTTCAATGTATTTGGACAGACGTTTCCCTACATACATTTTCAAATACGTAGAACAAAAATTAACCAGAACAATATAGCAAATCTTTTTATAGAAAAACACTTACCTTTTTAATGAGTCCAAATAAATAATGTAGTGCCCTCGTAGCCAAAAAAACACCACGTCAACGGCGCTACGAGACTACAAGGACTTTAGGTTGAGATGCGGCCTGTTTCATCGTCTACCTGACCGAGGAAGAATATTTACAAAAAATTACAAACTCGAGAAAACTGTTCGTAGAGCAGTAATAATTGGCATATTTGTAGTGTAAATTGCCAGCAATGAAGTCAAAACGTATAACAAACTCGTATCCTTGTCGTGAAAACAATGTTTTAAACAATTTCAACATGTAAACCCCGCTTGGAATGTTCCATGCATTTTGAGTTAAAATGCTTCGTATTACGTAGGACAAAAAAAAAAGAACCACAGAAAAATTATCAAGAATTATTTCCAACTGCATTCACTGTTGTGACTGAGGCACCAGGCACCAATTCTTCAGTGACACAGGATGATAAAAATGAACTCTTAGAAGCTGTTTTCAAAACTACTGATGTAACTGCATTGACAATTTTCACCTTGGAAGTGTACACATGTATCACTAGCACTTTTCGAGCTGAGAATGTTCAATATGGTGCTTTCTTCTCTTTTAACGTAACCAAAGTAATTGGCCTGAAAAATATACCAAAAATATATTAATGATCTAATTGTATAAAATGTAGGTTAAAAAGTCCAAGGTCTTACATACTCACTGCAAGTTTTACCAAAAACGATTACTAAAGAATTCTAACCTCCTGTGCTCTGTGAATTCTCTTTGAATTTGGATGAAGATCTTCATACTACTTGTATCTCGACACCAAACTGAATCTAGAAAAACATCTGTACTGAATACAAACTATGCACATTTAATGAATTGATGTAGATTAAACACTCGCTAAAAGAGAATGGCATGTTTTTAGATGTCAACTAATTTTCTATACTCACTTCAAAGCTAACAGCCATGCAGGTTGAATTTCAGACCTTCCACCAGTTCCTGAATTTAGAGTCTTGGATGGAGATGTCTTCTATTCTACGTTTTAAACATGCCATAAGAAAATGTGGCAAAAATTCTTAACAAACTCAGTACAAAACTTATTACCATCCTATTTGTAAGACATTTTTAACTGGTAGAAGACCAAAAAGTGCTAGATGTACTTTCCTCTTGTTCACATAAACACACTGACGGTGTGGCTTGTTGCTAGTAGTAGTGCTATGTTGTCTCACACGCTGTTCAGGATAATCATCTGGAAAATGTTCCTTAATGAATATTTTATTCGTCTTATACTAACACACAGTCACACAATTCGCGACGCTCTGAACCATGCGTATGGCTTGCGATGGTTCTTGCAATCGCGCCTGTTGCGAATTGCTTAAAAATTACGGAAAGTGTAGTTGTGAATTGTAATTGAATAATTCAATTTTTTCATTCATTAATTCATTCATTCATTTTTAATTCATTTTTTAAAATGTTGAAGTGTTTATTGTATTCTCATAGTATGAAAACAAAGCAGGGTCAAATAGATTAATTTACCAAAAATGTTCCTGGTTTAAAGTATCTGTTCGGGGATATTTTTCGTAATTTCTCACACTTTGTGAAACACAAAATAGCGAAAACTATCAGTCGGATCATTATTGTCTAAATTGTTTTGTCAAATGCAACACTACTATGTAATATTGCCAAATGCACATTGCACAATTTTTGTATTCATGAATTTTGCTTGGTGAATTTACTTTAAACACAAATCAAGCTTTGACTTTAATGCTGACAAGTATATTTTTCAACTATTATATGGTCCTTCACCACAAACATATTTATAAAGATACTATCAGTCACAAAAAATTCGAATAGTACTTGTTGACATTGTCATGGTATTACGTTTATTGAATAAAAATAGAGTTCAAATCAAAATCTCGAATTATTCACTTAAATGGAAGGTGTATTTCAATGTAATTATGTCACATGGATTCTATATTCATCACACATTAATACTATTAATCAGTACTATGCAATGATTATGTCATTCTGATTCTTAAAGAAACAATTATTCAGTTTTCTACGTTTATTTATACTCACGAAATTGTTAGTGCAATATATGCTGTTTAATATGTAAATATCCTTAAAATTTCATATGAATGAAACAAGTCCAAAACTGCCGGAATGATATCAGAATATGAAAAGTCATCTTATACTCTGTATCTAGAAACCGGAAGTTAAGGCATTAATGTTTACTAAAATGGAATGCCAAAGGTGTTTATTCTGGTTAGAGCATGGGGTACAGAAAGACATTTAAACAATGAAACATCCACCATTTAAAAGGAATGAGTGTAAAATATGTAATTGGAAATTATTCATATTTTACTCTGATTAAATTAACATTAGCACTCACGTGGACGGAAACTATCGTTTCTTTGTTATCTCGATTTCCACATGATCACCCGGTACGATGAACCTGAATCATTCCTCGCGACGCTGCCTCTACGAACTTCTATTATGGAATCAGTTTGAATCTTGAAATGGAATTTCCAGTTTTCTTCATTTCACACTTGTGTAATCTCCAGCACCAGAAAGAGTACATCGTATATTATAAGCATAGACATAGCTCTGTTCACACAAAGATATTCGAGACCATGCTTATATTGGAGGATTCGCGGTGAACTGAACCAGACGGTTTCACTGTAAAAAGTAAAAAAAACTTGTTATCTTCATTTCTCATTTAAGTTTTTAACACTACCGGACCCTGGAGACCCCACTTCCATAGAAAGACAAAACATGACTGGGCCTCCATGTTTGCAGGTATGCTTCCAGCTTGTAGACACATTCAGTTCCAGGTAAAAACAAGGAGAATAATGATGAAAAGGTATAAAGGTAAATTGAGTAAAATACAAAACTATGCATCGTAAGTGAAATTAACACGAAAATGGCAAAATGAAAATCTATTAAAGAACTTCCAGAAGTACATTTAGTGATTCTTATTGTTAAATATCATCAAAACGTAAACATAAACAGGTCCTCAACCCAACTTTGAGCTCTGCTCCCAATGATGGACGACCTTATGACCTTCGAATGTTGGCACAGTCAGCGAAATTGCCAGCCGCCAGCGCGTTTCCCGCATGTATGTACTGGAATTGTTTCTCCAACATAAAAATGTTGTAAAATGGGTCCACCTACAAAATAAAAATTAATCAACAGTAGTCAGAAAAACAATTTGTTTCGATTATAAAAAGAAAGAATATTAATTTTACCCCTACGATGATTGATGAAAATATTGAAGAATGCCAACATAGGGAATTGAAAATCTAAACCAACTTTTTGATGAGTAAAAATGAGAAATGTACGTAGGTGTGTCGCAGTCCTAAATAATCAAGTGGCTTACAAATCTTCGAATGTCTTTTTATGATACTAGCTTTCAATGCATTTGGACAGACACTTCCCTACACATACATTTCAAATGCAGCCAGAACAAAAATTATGAGTAAATATATGGAAATCTTTTTGTAATAAACACTTACCTTCTTAATGGGTCAAATAAATAATGTAGTGCCCTCATGTAAAAAACACCACGTCAACGGCGCTACGAGACTACAAGGACTTTGAGTTGAGATGCTGCCTGTTTCATCGTCTGCCTGACAAGGGAAGAATATTTTTAAAAAAGATTTCAAAATCCCAGAAAACTGTTCGTGAAACATTTAATAATTGATATGTTGTAGAGTAAATTGTAACTTAATGAAGTCAAAATGTGTAACAAACTCGTATCCTTGTCATTAGAAAACAATGTACTGACGAATTTTCAACATGCTTAAACCCTTGCAGAGTGTTCCATGCATTTGGGTTAAAATGCTTCATGCAATAGGACCAAAAAAGAACTAAGAAAAGATTATCAAAGTTATTTCAACTATACTTTCACTGTTGTGTGAATAGGCTCCACGTTTTCCAAATTCTTCCGCTGACACAAGGATGACTAAATATATGAACTCTTAGAAAGCTGTTTTCAAAACACTGAGTGTAACTGCAGTGACAATTTTCACTTTAGATGTACACATGTATCACTAGCACTTTTCGAGCTGAGAATGTTCAATAAGGTGCTTTCTTCTCTTTTAACGTAACCAAAGTAATTGGCCTGAAAAATATACCAAAAATATATTAATGATCTAATTGTATAAACTGTAGGTTAAAAAGTCCAAGGTCTTACATACTCACTGCAAGTTTTACCAAAAACGATTACTAAAGAATTCTAACCTCCTGTGCTCTGAATTCTCTTAGAATTGGATAGAAGAAGATCTTCATTACTACTCATATCTCGAGCACCCAAAACTGAATCCCAGGAAACCATCTGTACTGAATACAAACTATACATTTGACACAATGAATTGATATAGATTGAAAACACTCCTTCAAAGAAAGCAGCATCTTGCAGATGTCCAACTTCATTTCTATACTCACTTCGTAACAACCATGCAGGTTGAGTCTTACTGCCTACCGAAGCTCTGAATTTAAGTCTTGGATGGAGATGCCTTCTATTCTACGTTTTATACATACCATAAGAGAAAATGTGGCAAAAATTCTTAACAAACTCAGTACGAAACTTATTACAGTCCCTATTTGTAGAGACATTTTAACTGATGGAAGACTCAAAGTGCTTCAGATGTACTTTCCTCTTGTTCATATAAACACGCAGCGGTGTGGCTTGTTGCTAGTAGTAGTACTATATTTGTCTCACACGCTGTTCCAGAATAATCATCTGAAAATGTTCCTTAATAGATATTTTATTCATCTTATACTAACACACAATCACACAATTCGCGACGCTCTAGACCATGCGTATGGGTTTGCCATGGTTCTTGCAATCACACCTGTTACGGGTGTAAAATTACGGAAAAATATGATTGTGAATTGTAATTGAATAATTCAATTTTTAAATGTTGAAGTGTTTATTGTATTCTCATCATAGTATGAAAACAACGGGGTCAAATGGATGAATTTACACCAAAACTGTTCCTGGTTTTAAAAGTATCCGTTCGGGGATATTTTCGTCGTTTCTCACACTTTGCATGAAACACAAAATAGCAGAAAACTATCAAATTAGGATCATTATTGTCGGTCCGTCGGTCGGTCCGTCGGTCCGTCGGTCCGTCGGTCCGTCCGTCTGTCCGTCGGTCCGTCCGTCGGTCCGTCAGTTCGCCCGTGGTCCGTCCGTCGGTCCGTCAGTCCGTCGGTCCGTCGGTCCGTCGGTCTGTCCGATCGGTCAAATCCGTCGAATCAATCCGTACCGTCCGTCGGTCCGTCCGTCCGTCCGTCCGTCCGTCCGTCAGCCCGTCCGTCCGTCCGTCCGGTCCGTCCGTCGGTCCGTCCGTCCGTCCGTCCGTCCGTCCGTCCGTCCGTCCGTCGGTCCGTCCGTCCGTCGGTCCGTCCGTCCGTCGGTCCGTCGGTCCGTCCGTCGGTCCGTCCGTCGTCCGTCCGTCCGTCCGTCCGTCCGTCCGTCCGTCGGCCGTCCGTCCTCCGGTCCGTCCGTCCGTCGTTCCGTCCGTCCGTCGGTCCGTCCGTCCGTCCGTCCGTTCGTCCGTCCGTCCGTCCCGTCCGTCAGTCCGTCCGTCTGTCCGTTCGTCCGTCCGTCCGTCCGTCCGGTCCGTCCGTCGGTCTCCGTCGGTCCGTCCGTCCGATCCGTCCGTCGGTCCGTCCGTCGGTCCGTCCGTCCGTCGGTCCGTCGGTCCGTCCGTCCGTCCTTCGGTCGGTCCGTCAGTGTACCCACCAATGCGTCCGTTGATTGTCGGTCCGTTGGTCCGTCCTTCGGTCCGTATCGGTCGACCCTGAATTATATAACGCGCCCTGAATATGATAACGCGCCATTGCACGGCGACCAAGCGAAAGCAAATGCGTTCAACGCGTATTTTGTATCAATATTCAAACCAAAACGGGCGCAGGAGCAAGTTCATTATTTTCCAATAGAAAACCAGTTCAAGCTTCGGCCGTAGAACTCCGCAAACGTATAAAATCACTGAAAAACAGTAAATCACGCGGACAGACGGCATCTCGACAGATTTTAATAAACTCGGTGAGGAGCGAGTATTGCGTATTTGTTTAAGATTATTCAATGTTTCAATCAATAATGCAAGTCTGCCAGACGATTGGAAGACAGCTATAGTGGTCCCTATTTTCAAAAGGTGATAAAACGAAAGTTTGCTTAATTATAGACCAGTATCTTGCTCCCACATCGACAAGTATACAAAATAATGGAGCATTTGTAGCCGGGTACATTCCGCCGCGAATGGAAAAAGCGAACTGGATTTTTCACGGACAGCATGGTTTAGAGTAAATATTCACGGCAGAAAATAAATCATTTCTCTTTTTGAGATCTAGCTGACGAAGTTGACGCGAGTGGGAGGTGGATGCAATCGTAATCGACTTTAAAGAAGCATTCCGGCGTAGTACCGCATAACCACTTATCAAATTGTGCTTCAGGAACAGTGCTGAGTCGTGAAGTGGGTAATGATTCTTGAGACCGAAACAAAAAGTTCGAATTGGCACTCCGGTTTTCGACTACGGTTATTGTTGCTTCAGGGTTCCTGGGGAAGTATCATAGATAAGTGTTATTTTTGCTTGTGTAAATGATCTCACGTTAACGCGCCACAATCAAAGGTGCGTTTGTTGCAGACGGTGTATTTATGCTGAAAAATCAAAGTAGCGCTAACAGAACTAAATATTACAACATGGATTTAGAACATTTACGTGATTGGGCTGAAAAAAATGACATAGGAATTAACGGATCAGCAAAACAATAACGTTCAGGCGGGGACGAAATTATGAGGAACTAGACTATCGTTGGTGAGGTCATCATCCCAAGATCTCATCATGCAAGTATTTAGGCATTCATATAGATAGCATTAAATTAGGGTGGGAGAAGCATATAAATCAGGTAGTTAGGAAAACGTAAAGTCTTTGCATTTTGTAATGCAGATTCTAAGAAAAGCTCTGCAAACATAAAGAAAATTAGCATATTTTTCTTTGGTTCGCCCTCTCATGGAATCTGGAGTAGCATCAATGGATCATACAGAAAATCACTGGAAAAATCTAGATAGAATACAGAGAAAGCGAATAAGTTTGCCTAGAACCTTTTTTGATAAAAAAGGCATCAGGAACCTCTAGAAATGAGAAGAACAAGGAGCGGGCTTTTGCTCTTTATAAATCATACGTAAGTCAAACAGCTTGGAAGAAATTCAGGTTAGACTAGAGAAGAAACCATTATTTCAGTGAAACGATCCTCCACAAAATTCGAACAGGAAACAAAATTCAGATCTTAGGAAATTTCCTTTTGTAACAGAACAATTAAGATTGGAACAGTTTACTTGGCAATTTTCAAGCCTTTCCTCTAAGTGTCAGGATTTTAGAAATAGAAGTTAGAACAATATGATGTGTGGGCGTTAAAATGCATTAAGTGCTGTGAAGTGTGCGGTGAGTGCGGTGAAGTGCTGTGAGAAGTGCGGTGAAGTACGATGTGGTGCTTGTCAGTGTAACTCAAAGCAAAAACAGTGTAGTGTAGTGTAGTGTAGTGTAGTGTAGTGTAGTGTAGTGTAGTGTAGTGTAGTGTAGTGTAGTGTAGTGTAGTGTAGTGCAGAGCGGTGCAGTGTAGTTAAGTGTAGTGAACGCGATCAATGAATTAAAAAAAAATTAGCCAATATTTATGTAGCTTGTATTAAATTTTAGCATCACCAATATATAATTATTGGATATCAGAGTTGAAATATTTGTTATAATATTTAATATTAGTGATAGTACGATTCGGCTTGTACTGTACTCCTTAATTATTAATGTTATTATTATGATTGTTATTATTATTGTAATTATTGTTATTTAAATGCCACCGGGTCATACCCCATTGCAATTCAAATAAATGTAATGTAATGTAATACCAGTCTATGAGGATTGAGTTGAATTGTGTATGTCCATTTATGTTAGAAATTTACTAATTTATTTAGAATTATTAATTTAGAAATAACACCAAAGCCATTTGCTGTACAAATAAATTTTTGTTTTGTATCAAAGTTAAACAACTAGTTAAAGTGTTGTGATAATTGTAGAAAACATCAAATTCAAGTTTCGTAGATGTGTAACGGAAAATTTTTGAACCTTGTGTTTTCAAATTCTCGAATATCCAAGTGGTGAATTTTGTGTCATTTAAATAGGTAAAGTATAGTAATCTAATTGTATTTATTAGTTTGCAACTTAGATCTTAACGTAAGCACATTGAACTCTTCTCGCAATTAACCAATAACTTTTAAATACTAATTAGAATAGTATTTCTTTAACCTTTTAAATAAATACGTAACCAATTAAATGTTAGCGCTGTAAATTAAAGATAATTTAGAACATTTTTGACACATAATCTGATTTCTCATCTATTTTATTTATTCTCATATTTGCCAAGCATTTGATATGCATTCGTGACATGCTGCTACTATTCGCTATACACTTTCTACTCTGCTTGTACACTCCTCCGTCGACCTTCTGAAGCCACACGTAAACAATAATTTGGGCAGACATATCAAGAGAAGGCTCAGAGGGTCGTTCAAAACTCAGACGGTTTGGACAACAATGAAGCAACACCACGAAACTTTCAGCCGTCCATCCCGCAGAAACAAAACACAAGCATCACAATAATCATGACTCAAAACAGATTTGCTGTGTTAGATTATGACAATGTTCATGCCTTCCCAATCCTCCACTGCCTCCCATCATCGGGCCACGTCCACCCCACAAGAGCCGACGCAAACAGGCTGTAGCGCAAAGAAACAAAGACATGTAGAGTTGCGCAGCCTGGCCACAAGTAAACAAGGACATTTCTACAGGCCCACCAAAGGTACTAATTTTAGCGAGATTGCGAAAGCACACCCGATAGCAATAATTTCTAGTACATTCCCTGAATCACTTATTTCTATCCCCATTATCTCAAATTCTTTACTGGCCCAATCTCTCCTTATATCTATTACATCCTTAAAACAAATATTCCCCCACCTCTAGTATTTCTATATCTCCTAAACGATTTGTAATTCGGACGAAAAACTTCAGAGTTAGCTATCTCTTTCGTTAGCCAAGATTCAGTTCCTATTATTACATCAGGATCACGCATCTACTAAATTCCAAAATTCGATTTCTTTATTTTTAATACTGCGACAGTTCACCTGCAACAGCCTTTATTCAAGACAAAAATCCTTATCTTCAAATATGTAGTTTTTCAATGTCAACTTTTGCAGTTTTTGAAAATACAGAGTTCGCCGGAAATGGGAGTAACAGCTCTGTCGTTTGATACATACGAGGAGAAAACTGAAAGAAACAAATAGAGCCGTTTTTTAAGAAAAAAAATTGTTTAAAAATTGCCTGTATTTCACTCAAAATTTCACGAAAGCTAGTCATATTTTCGAAAACTTGCATTGACATTGCTTCAAGATTTAAACCAAAATCAAATTCCGAAGACAAAGTTTAATCGAAAAATTCATAGCCATATTTGAGAAAATTTTGAAAATCTAATTGAGGTTCATGTAAAGTACCCCCAAAAATCAAATTATATTTCAAATTCGCCGGAACTAAAGTTCATTTAAACTGATCGATGAGTATCAATTTTGGAGATAATCGTTTCAACGGTTGTGGATCGGTTTTGACACTAGCGTTGACCACAGACGACGCACAAGCACACTATTACTGGCAATCGTTTTTTTTTTTTTATGTCAAAGACGATATTCGATGTAGTGCGAAACAAACGGCCTTGGCCTCTGAACTCGGAGGTACATAATTTTCTGTGTAGTAATAATTTCTTTGCAAATGCATCCTGTTTCTTGAAATTTGAAAGACTAGTTTTAAATTGTCTACAACAACTGGTGAGTCAGTTTCATAGCTTGGCGATAATATGGAGTTGAAGGATTACCACAGACTTGATCCGGTTTCCAGTCCGATATTTCCAGTTCCACGGTATTGAGAACATCATTTTGACTCACTTTTTCTGAAAATTTGTTACAAGAAATTTGATAATTTTTTGATAAAACATTGTCTTTCGCTCTATACCTATCACATATACTCTGCCTTTCGACAGAAAGCAATTAAGTCAGCATCTTCCACATCAATGAGCAATCGACATGAAAAACTTTTTGCATTGCATAATAAATACATGAAATCGAGAACATCATTTTGACTCACTTTTTCTGAAAATTTGTTACAAGAAATTTGATAATTTTTTGATAAAACGATAGTGAAATCTATTTAACCTTCAAGATACTAAATCACTAGAGATATTTTGTGTTTCTTAATTATTACAAATGAGAAGTATGAGAAGGAGTGTAGTACTTTTTCATCAATTCAGAATTTTATATGAAAATGGTGTTTCTTCCTTGGGACTGAGCGTGCTACGATGTATCCGCATGAAGTCTTTATTGTAAAACATTGGAGTAGTCTTTGAGAAAACTGCGTTGTTAACAAAATGTACGTAGTGAAGTTCTTCGTTACATACTATATTTCTCAACGGATATCCAAGAAAATGACAAAATCAATCGAAAGATCCAAAAACACTGACAAATGCTCTGTGAAAAGAACATGACAGCATGTGACGGACTTAGTGTAGGTTTGTGCGTATTCCTCACAATGTAGCTGTGCTGCACCAATCGCTTTTTTGGCAAACATTGTTCTAATTCTTGAAAATTCAATTGCGAAAGATGACGTCGTGGAAATCGTTCGTGCTGAGTTGATTGTCCGGACGTTCCTAGACAAAGTTGTAAACGAGACATCGAAAGGTGCATACATGCATCTAAATTAATGTGTAACGCAAGTTCCGCGATGATTTGGAATGCAACAATAAACTAGTGCTAAAACAGAACGTCCTTTCTCGCCCGTATTTTCATTAAAAAGTACGCGAAAAGTATTAACATTTTCGATAAACAGATTTCATTAAGGGAGAAAAGCTCTATTTCCATAATTGTAGTTGTAGGAGTCTCAGAAGAAATTGAACTTTTGCAATTTTCGAAAAATCAGGGTTTTAAACGAACATGAGTCCCGCACAATTCTCTTAAACGCCCTTCACACTATCCAACAAAAATTTAATAAAAAGTGAAGGAGCCGTTTCTTTGAAAATTTGGAAAATGTCCCTGGGACTTCATGTAAAGTACCTACCCGCCGAAATTGAAATATCGGTTTCAAATTCAAGAGGCCGCGGCATCAGCCAGAACGATTGGGGAATATCAATTTTGGAGAAACTCGGTTAAACATAAAGTTAAGAATATTATTAATGGATTGATGTAATTCTATTATTCTTTACTCTTCTGAGCCCCTAGGATCTTTTTCGAATTTTTTTTAATTTTCCTTAGCCTCGAAAAGTCCATTAAAATGCTAAAAAATCGTTCAACTCGACGTGGAAATACCAAACAAATTTCGGAAATGTTATTTTTCAGAGAAAAAGCTGGTTGTAAGTTGTCAGTTAAAATAGGTTTCAAAATCTTACCAGCTTTTTTTTCCCTTCTTCCGTATATGAATGTTGAGACTCCATTCGAATAATAGTTTTACTAACAAACTTTCCCACTTACACAGATGCCATTTATCCAAGTTTAACATAAATTGAAATGATTCCAATTATTGGAATATTTCGGGTCCGGACATTAATATGTAATTATTTTGAAGGTTTAAGTTACAGGTGAAATGGAACCCAAATGTCCCCCTCAATTTTCAGCTTTAATGACGTTTTACAATTATGTGAATGTTGCTGAAAAATAATGATTAATATAAAACGTTAAATACTTATAGAATTTGTTTATTACTTGAATAATTATAAAAAAGTGGAAAAGCTTAAAAACACATTTATTACAAACAGAGTTAGAAACTTTTCCCAGCGGAGGACACTTTCCCAAAAAGGAGGACATTTCAATGAAAAGGACATTTTACATTTCTATTGTTCACGATGAATAAACAATTTAGTTAACAATTCCAAACCATTAATAGTGTTTGAAAATCACATTAGACTTTGCGTCATTAAAAATGAAAGCTTCCGGCTGGATAAATTCGCCCCGGCACTCACCTTCATTATCCAGCAAACAATAAGCATAAATCAGTTTCATATCACAATAAGCCTATTTATGCAGGCCATTTATTTGAGTAAAAATGTAGATATTCAAAACATGAAGTCCCTTTAATTAATTAATTAATTAATTAAATTACTTTAAAAATATGCCAGTATTTTTTCAATTCAACAGAACAAAAAGGAGGACATTTCATATAAATTTAAAAAGTAGGGAGGACAATGTTAAAAGATGATATATGCTCCAAAAGGAGGATAGATGGCAACCCTGGTTACAAATGATAACACGAAAGAGGCCACCTACCCGTTGTGTGAAATTATTTTTAGATATTTCTTGGAAGCTACAATTTCCGTTCTCCTTAGGGAGGGGCACCGCGTATGTGGTTTCGGTCGGGTGACAAAGATTCATCTCGTGTGATTGTGTCGCACAGCGGGTACAGTGCTCGCCATTGAGAGATATCTTGATTCGAACCCATCTCGATCAGGTTTTTCGTCCAGTTTCCCTGATCCATTGAGCAAATCCTGAGATGGCCCCTTGTTTTGCTTCTGGACATAAATGTAACTTCATTTTCTGTGCACGTCTTCTAGAATTCAGTGAAATACAATTATTCAAATTATCGTTTCCATGTTGTCGCGGCAGGAAGTAATAAGGCCAAAATTTATTGTATTTATCCTTGAAAATAGATTTTATTACATGGGAGTGTTTTTTTTTCAAAATTTAAGTAGTATATGACTTAGTGTAGGGATCAGATTTTGAAAATGTGCACACAATTCATTTTCCCATAGCCCTCATACGCAGTTTTAACTGTTTTTACGTAAAATAAATATAATAAATAAATAAATAAATAAATAAATAAATAAATAAATAAATAAATAAATAAATAAATAAATAAATAAATAAATAAATAAATAAATAAATAAATAAATAAATAAATAAATAAATAAATAAATAAATAAATAAATAAATAAATAAATAAATAAAATAAATAAATAAATAAATAAATAAATAAATGAGTAATAAATAATGAAATAAAATAAATAAATGGAGTAGATAAATAAATGATAAATAAATAGATAGATGAGTAGATAGATAGATAGATAGATAGATGAATAGATGATAGATAGATAGATAGATAGATAGATGGAGTAGATGATAGATTTGATGGATAGATGATAGATGGAAGTAGATGGAGAGATGATAGATAGATGGAGAGATAGATGATAGATGAATAGATGGAGTGAAGATAGATGGGTGATAGATGAAGATGAGAGATAGATAGATAATAGATGATAGATGATAGATGATGAAATTTGATAGTAGATGGAGTGATTAGATAGATAGATGATGAATAGATATGATGAGATAGATGAATGATGATAGATGGAGTAGATGAGTAGATGGATGATAGATAGATGGATAGATAGATAGATGAATAGATGATGATGGATGGATGAGTAGATAGATGGAGTAGATGGATGAGTAGATGAGATGGATGGAGTGAGATAGATGGAGTAGATGGTAGATAGATGGATGGAAGTAGATGAATAGATAGATAGATGGATAGATAGATAAAATAGATAGTGAGTAGATAGATGGAATAATAGATGAATAGATAGATAGATAGATAGATAGAATAGATAGATAGATGAATTAGTAGATGATAGATAGATGAAGTAAATAAATAGATAGATAAGATAAATAGATAAATAAATAATAAATAAATAGATGGATAAATGAGATAAATGGAGTAGATGGAGTAGATAGATAAATAAATGAAGTAAAATAAGATAGATAAATAGATAGATAAATAAATATAGATAGATAGATAAATAGATAGATAAATAAATAAATGAAGTAAATAAATAAATAAATAAATAAATAAATAAAATGAATAATAAATAAATAAATAGATAGATAGATAACTTCTTTTCGATATGCGGAGTGCGGATGTAGGGAAAGATGGAATGACGCCTTCTTAACTCTTGACCGGGTCTTCAGGACCCTCAGGGTTTTTTCCTTTCGTCAAACTCGCGATATATTTGAGACTGAGACGAGCCGCCTCGTATACCTTTCAGTTGAATATCAGTGTTCAAAGAATGTGGCGTAACAGGGCTCTTGTCTTCTCGAATGCAGCAGATTATATTTCCCGGGAAAATTTCCGGAAGGATCTCTCAGACGTATCCTATCAGTTGCGTTAAGTGCTCTTGCTTTCCGTGATTCGTGGACTTTTCTCTAATACTTTAGATGTGATTTTTTTCTTGACAATGTGTGTGATTTGGGTCTTGACACAATTTTCACAGAATTCGGTGAGTGATTGGTGTAGTCATTTTCGCGATGAAGCCGGTCCATCGAGATCCGTTGTTAGTTGAAATAAAACCAATGTTGAATAGTTCAATAAACTTTGTCTTCTGGTAGCGCATAGAATGTAAGAGAAATGTGCAAGTATGGTGTTTGTTGACATCCCTTATTTTTAGAAAATTAACGTGGGCAATTTTAGGCATCATCCTTCAACTATAATATTGATGATATATTTTTTCCTTACTGAAATCTTTCTGGCAGATTTGGAAATAAGATCGTGTACACTTTTTACTAAATATGAGTAGTTTAAGTGCAATTTGGGGCAATGTATAGGCAATTAAAAAATTGTAACTTTCTCAAAAAGTGCTTCAATTTTTTTGTTTAAAAGATCGCATAAAAATATGGATTGGTCCCATTTTTGCACAACCGCCGCATTTTCGAAGATTGCAAAGGTCATGTAAGCTAATTGCAAAACCAAGTTCTTTTAGAGTAATTTGGGAATGAAATTGACGTATATATTAAAAAAATTCTCAAAACCACAAATTTTTTTCCACGGATAGAAGGGACGCTTAAAAGAATTACCATTTTGTTGAACTATCAATTTTCGAAAATTGTAAATTTAGAAATAATGCCAGAAAGTATGTGATGTATCATCGCTAGCTTTTATTTGAGATTGTATTGTAAGGATACTTACACATTGTAATTGTACTAAATGTTTTTTAATGAAATTTGGTGTTACATATAGCAGGAAAATCTGATTTTACATATTCGTTTTTTAGCGTTTTCCTTATATATTTATGTTCATATTTTGCAATTTCATTCTACAAAATTTTCCGAACTTACTCGTGGCATACATATTAATAAAACGTTCAAGCTCGGAACTGAGATTAGTACATTGCTGATCGCATACGGTTTTATAGACAGCAGGTTAGGGCACTATTTAAAAACGTATTTGAAATATGTATATTAAATACCTTTTTATTTGAAAACTGAATTTTTGAGTTTTTTGGACATGTATTTTAGAGATGTAATTAAATACATAACTTAGGTATATTTAAAAAGAAATGCTTTTAAATACTGTAAAACGAAAGAAGATAAATAAGGATAGTTTGTTTTTTCTTTTTGATTCTGCTAGTGAACAGGGACCGAAAGGTAATTTCCAAATACCGGTATTTTCTCTCATACCTTTATGAGTTCTTACACCGATAAAATACCTCAATAGGACGCCTTTACCGGTATGAACAGTTAAAGGACAACATGGCATGCATTGCATCCCTATTTATAAAGGAAAGATTATAAAGGTATATACCACTATTTTCAATGAAAACAATAGCTTACCATCCATACATGTTGACAAAATAGGATATTTTGTTAATAATATCTCGGCCAAAAACGTTTTGTTATTGTTTAAAATTATTAATTTGTTTATATGTATAATACTTGGTTACGGAAACGCGAATGATTCCACTAATTCTTAAAGAGTAAATATAATCTCCACTTCGTCATTGCACAATGTTCTCGCCCACTGAAAACTGCTCACCGCCCTCTTCCTTGGGCATATCGAATTGCCCAGTGTAGCATCGGCCCGCTGAAGAACGTGCGGCGAGATGTCTGCGGAGGAGAGGGAAAGTCACACTATCAGAAACAGCAGTGTGCCAGAGGTGCGACTCTACTTCCAGGTCAGAAGGGTGACTGGTACACTCTGAGCGCGTGCTCGGCGGCGCTAGGCTAGGAAAGAAAGGCGCGAAATGATAGAGCAAACATTCAAAAACGTGACAAGTCAACCTCCTTTTTCGGAGAAAAACGCAAAAATATTATAGCATCAAATGTATGCAAAAATTTTATTTGTTCTCAATTATGTAATAATGATAGCTAAATATATTAATATAAAATTTAAATATTCTATGTTTGGTTGAATTTTCGCGTGAGTTTCGCGTAGGTTATGTCTCGTTTTGAATGAATGGGAGGGACATGTCATACTTTGATGGAATGACGGCTGACATGATTAATGGAAAATACCTTATTGAAATTCATAAAATATATTAGGAAAATTAACATTTCGCATCTTTTCTTCACAAATCCATTATTGCAAATTTTATTAAAAAGTATATAAATTTTATTTGTTATTAAAGTAAGAATATCCAAACTTAAAGAATTTTATACAACCATTGATACGTTTTATGCAAAAAAGAGCGTCTTCATTTTCCTCCTTTATCAAGAAACAATTATTTTGACCCATTATTAAAAAAAAAAATTGTTAGGTTTCTTACCATACGGTTTGAACGATTCATGTTTCTGTGATTTTTTTTCATTATATTCTTTCATCTTTCGTTTTCGAACGCTCGGTTATGTCACTAATAGACACCTCCACTTCCACGGCTCAGAATCATTCGATGTAGGATAATAATGTTCTTCCAACTGAGCAGTAAATAGCGACATTAAAGCAAAATGTTTCACATACAGAAAGAACAATTTCATGTCTATTTCGTGGTCAGTAGCTAACTGACTAATTCTCTCGATTATGAAGTTGTAAAAATATCAGGTAAATGAAACGTTACAGCTTTAAATATTGCCAAGTAAGGATTAGACAAAATACCTGGAAAAGCTGCTCAGTGCTCCTCTCGAGCGGCCGGAGAAAATCCGCAGGCCCAAGGAACCCCAACCCATCGGGACTCAAAACAGACGTCAGAGTCAATGCTATCTAAAACCCAAGGTTTGGAAATACCTTTCTTTTTATACAACTTTTTAATAATAGAAATCAAGTGTGCGTAATTTTCCTCTATATAAACGGTAATGACTCATTTTGCTACTAACATGGTAAATAGCAATAAAAATCATAAGAGGACTGCTGATACAGGTCACGTGTAGTTCATAAACAATTTATAAGTCAAAAGATGCTTCTGTCAGACAATTTCACAACAGTTATGGATGGAGAGGACGGGAGTCATATTAGAGAGTGCAAATTTTTTGCTGATCTCGTACGGAATTTCACATGTACGCGTATATAAAATAACATTTTGTTCAAACGATTATCGATTATTTTCATTCACAAACAACTCATCGAGCTTAAAACATCGATAATGAACATCAGGTTGCATACATGTTTTGTTTTTTTGTTACAAAATATGTTTATGAGTCTATACAAAACTGTTTTGAAATATCTACATCAACGTTGCATCCCTATTTTCGACACCTAGAGCGAGAATCGCTGATTTAATACTTGCATTCTGATTCACATAATAGGGTTGTCAGTGAGACTGGTAAACCACGTTCTTAATTAGGGTAGTATATTAAATCTTATAAATTAACGTTACCCGATTAAACGTTACAGAAAAGCGTACGATCTTTAGAAAAATAGTATCTCAATGTAGAAATGTAAAAGTAGCCGAATTAATAACTGTATAACAAAGCAATTTATCCGTCTCGTAGACGAACATTCCTCTTCTAGTGTGGTGTTCCTGTTCAAGGGTGAAAATTGTATTGCTTTCATGACAATTTAATGCATTAAAAAAGTACATAAATGTGTCACAATACAATGATTTACACTACATCCTTCTATATTATCATTTACGTAGTTTGTACCAAAATGACGCGCCGGGAATTACTTATTCCCATCTTCAAGTTAATATAAATATAACATTCATTTTATATCAATATAACTCACCCAGTAAGCTGGGACATGTCATGATTCTTAATATTAGATTTCAATGTTTGTTACAGCGTTGGATTTAGGATGCATCTCGCTTGCGCGCTATTTTACCACTTCTTCGAATTTGTCCGAAAGTACGAAAACAGTTTTAAAATAAGCTTCGGCGATTTTACTTGGGAAAACAGGTGAAATCGATCAAGGAGACAAACGCCGTTTTGAGATCAAAAAATTGAGTCGTGAGGACAAGAGCTTTACGTAATCTGGCCTACTTTCTGGTAGAGGAATGACAACGGAAGATCTTAGAAGTAAAATATGTAAAATAAGATGTTATGGCATAGAATATTGGTGATATCTACACAATTAATTCCATTTTCTTTGAAGTCAGTTTCAAATCGGAATCGATATTTGAGTACCGCCCTCAAATAATTGTTTGATGGTATTCGAAGGAAGACGGAAATATGTAAACAAGATAT
The DNA here is from genome assembly GCA_964035755.1 of Teleogryllus oceanicus. Classification (NCBI taxonomy): domain Eukaryota; kingdom Metazoa; phylum Arthropoda; class Insecta; order Orthoptera; family Gryllidae; genus Teleogryllus; species Teleogryllus oceanicus. Next base: position 13,668,518 of record CAXIVR010000004.1, on the reverse strand, counting down.
AGTTTATACGACTATTACAGATGATACGAGACCGTTTGTTGTGTTATAGCATCACTAGTTCAATAAGTAGAGAAAATACATTGAGATTGAAAGGGGCGAAAGCATAAACCGACTGCCCGACTTGTCTATCTGGAATATCGGCCTCCCGCGCCGCAGGCCACCGGGTTTGACCGCTCGGCCGCGTCAAGGGAGGGCCCACAAGGGTCGGGTGACGCAACGGCGCGGATTGGGAAGGTGAGGGTTTTCCGAAATTTTCACTTTACGCCGCCCTATTCATCCGATTTGCATGATTGACACGGCGTTGGATTCAGGAAGTACGTCGTCATAGCGCTATAAGCCCACATTTTTTAATTTCTTCCCGGAACTATGAGACAAAGTTAAAAAAAAAATTGGAAATATTTTTTTAAAAAACGGCTTCTTAGCGTAAATTCTATTTTATAATGGATTCCACAGCCGTTTACAGATCGAAAATCGGACCATTTTTTTCAGACGTTATCAGTCTAGTAAATTCCCTGTGTAGCCTTAATACTAAATATACCGACACTAGTTCAATTTATCGCCACCACGTGGCAGCACCAAAATAAGCAAAATTTACTTGACCGATAACGTCTGAACAAATGGTCCGATTTTTCTTCAAACACGATTTCCAATTTTTTTAAAACTTTTTCTCATAGTTCCGGGAAGAAATTAAAAAATATGTGCTTATAGCGCGATGACGACGTGCTTCCTGAATCCAACGCCGTGTCAATCATGCAAATCGGATGAATAGGAGCGGCGTAAAGTGAAATTTCGAAAACATCTCACTTCTTCCTGCTCCACGCCGTTTCGTCACTGACCCTCGTGGGCCCTCCTTCGACGCGGCCAAACACAGCAAATCCATTAGTGTTCTGTGCTTCGGCTATCCAGGTCGGCACGGGGCCCTTAAGAGCCGGGGGCCTCCGTGCACTGCACCGGCTGCACCCCTGGGCCCCCAGAACGTAGCTACGCTCTAGGCATGTGTGTAGGACATTGCCAAGACGACTACCAGCCTGCTTCCAGCCAGCCGAGGGCGAGATGCCGAGGGCGATAAAGGGGCATACCAATTTGTTTTTATTGTTGTTTTATTCCTTTTTTGTGCTATGATAGCACTTCCTACACAGGATGTGTATTGGGTGTCCATGTTTTGTTAAAATTGCAACGCACCCTCCATTGACGAGCCAATGCCAAGTCTTTAATATTATATATGACTTCTATGAGGATTAGACTTGAGAGTTTGTTTGCGTTGAATTACTGTGATGTTTGCGGTGAAATTATCTCTTACAACCCTTTTAATATTCCTCCATATTGAGTTTTGAAAAATTGTTTTTGTAAACAATTCTTCATAATTGAATTAATTTATACACAGACATTATATAAACATTAAATTCACAAAGGTATTTCATGATTTTATTCACGAATTATCTAATATTTCGAACATCAAGATTTTAAACAGCGACTTTTACAGTAACTTGCTTTTCATAAATTCGCTGACAATTACCAAGATAGTGATTGCAAAATCTGATTTTTATGTCAAATTATTCCTGTTTTTATATTCTCTATATGTCTATTCCTGATTAATGAATATTTCGTAAAACTTCATAATTTTCTTTAATGATTAAAACCAAAAATATGGCAACATGTAGACCAACATAAATAATACTATTAAGTATGACTTTACAGTAATTAACCCCTTTTTGATACCCAACCCAAGTCAACTCAATAATGGTCATTAATGCACCAAGAGCATTATAAGGATTAGAGACTGGATTTTCAACTAATTACATTTTGTTTGTCGTTCTACTTATCATTCTCAAAATTGTAATTTTGGCAAATTGCTGCCATCCTAACACAATATCCAATTTTTTCATTACATATGTAGTACTATATTACATATTTTGGTATTTTCACAAAATATTTTTTCATTCTATCAATTTTTGTCAATTTTGTTACATATTTTTATGAAAAGAAGTACTTTTTTTTTATAAAAATCACTATTTTCTCCCTACATTATTTCTGTGTGCTGTCTATTTCAGGTATGCTACGTGAACATGCAATTGGATGATCTCACTGTCTGGCGATCCTGCTTCAGTTATCTCAATGGAGAGAAGTGCACGTCAGTGACTGAGATCTTTTTCACCCCAGGTATCAAAAGTATCACTGACACAGTGTTACACAACCTTTAACTTTAATTTTTAAAAAAATTTGATGATCGCCGATGTGTGACACTTCAATGAGAATGCTGCACCAAGCAGTGATTATTGGCTGATCGTAGATAATGCCAGTTTGTACAATGGCTTCTATTGCATCTAGTCTGGCTGCTAAACTATGGTCCTGGACAGTAATAGATGAAGGTTTTGCTACTGACTGAAGTTGTGTGGTGTGAAGTGTGCTTCAACTGGTGTTATCCAAATGATTTCTAAAACGTTTGTATTACTTTTAAAATTTGTTAAGGATAGTTTTATACATGAAATTTCATTATTTTAATGTGTTTTGTAATTAGTGTATTTTAATATTACATATTACATCCGACTTTACGTATTTATTACATATTCTTACTCTTTTAATTACATATTTTGAGATTTTACACTACACATTTTTCCAGTCTCTACTAATGATAGAGCAGTGATGAAATCCTTTGAATGAGGATTTTTTGTCACCAGAGATCATAAAAACCAGTTAACAGCTGTGGTATACACAAGATTTTTATTTTTTAACTAATTGTGATGATTCAGTTTTACTTTTTAATTAATTAGATGATTGGATTAAATTGTAACTTGATCTGGTTAGTCCTTTCATATTTCCCTTCATAACAGAACATGTAGTATCATACAACTGTGTTCATATTTCCCTCATAGCCACAGTCCTCTTGATACAGGTAAGTTTGACAGTGTATATCAAGTTCCGTATCGAAGGCAATAACAAGCAATAACATAAGTAAAAAATAAATATTTTTATATCGATTATATAGTTTTCTATTGATCTCCATCTGTAACTTCTGCAAAAATATTCCTTATTTACATGGAGATGGGCTTCCAGATGGTTTAAACAACACCTACCACCTTAATCCTCTCAAATCGTTAGCATTTCTACCAAAATTCATTTTCATTATCACTTTTTCTTCTCTCTTTCTTTGAACGATTGCAAAAACTGATAATTCTCCATTTGTGTGTGCATTATATTCAACAAAGCTCCAACTCTCAGTGACATTTCAAACGTTTATGCCAATTGTTATACAATTTTATACAGTCTTATTGTTTTATTTCTCTTAAGATAAGTGTCCCTTTAAAATTTTTATTTAGCAAATTTTTTTCTAATTATTTGATTTCTTTTTTTCCCCCATTTTTTAAAGGGGCACTTTTCTTTAATTTTAAATAATACAAGTTAATTGAGAAACTAAATTTTCACCAACCCTTACCTTGTCAGAGGCCACTACATCTTGAATAATTTCTTCCACAAAATATTTAGTTTTGCCATATGGGTTGGTGCAACCTTGACCGGTAGGATGAGCTTCTGTGAATGGCAAGTACTGAGGTGTTCCATAGACTGTAGCTGATGACGAGTATACAAGCTTATACACATTGTACTGTTTCATAGTCTAAAACACACACACACAATTAGAATTAAACTGATTTGCTGAAAAACAATTCAGCTTATAGCAATTCCCTCTTTGGTACACATCTAGTCAAAACCTTACCTCTAAGAGAACAATGGATCCAATCACGTTGTTCCTGTAGTACGAAAGTGGAATTTGACATGATTCTCCAACAGCCTTAAGAGCAGCAAAATGCAAGACTAGATCAATCTTGTGCTACAAATGTAAATAAATTTTTATTTTATATGCTTTGTTCAATATTTTAAATTTGAAGTTTAATTTACATTAAACTTGTTATTTGAGGATTAAAATATAACACTTACTATAAATTGTAGAGAACTTTGAATTCACGGGAATGGAAACGCATGTTATGAACATGATTGCGTAAGGGTACAAATATGAAAGTAAATATGTGAAGGGTGGATGTGTGATACATTAGAAGACAAGTACAGTATTCATAAATGCAGACATGCAACTTCAGGAATATATCATTGAATATGTTATAGCTGGTGAATGGATTAGATGTTCCATTAACACTACAACCCTTTATGGGTCTTGGCCTTCAGGACTATAGTGTTCCATTTTTCCCTGTCCATTACAGTCACTCTCCACTTTCTTTCATTAAGCACTCAAACATCCTGGCACATGTCATCCATCCACTCAGTTCTGAGTCTTCCTTCCTTTCATTGACCTGTTACTGTCCATTCCATAATTTTCTTGGGGAGCCTATTGCTATGGCCTATCCATTTTATTTGCTAGGCTTGAACGAATTATATTATATTCTCCCTGTATATTAGATTCTCAATTTCTTGGTTGGTTCTTATTCTCCATATCCCTGGAGACATTTGGATTGGATAGTATATTCTATGTAATATTTGCCTCTCAAATATACTAAGCTGGTTGACATCTTTTTCACTGAGAGTCCTGTTTAGAGGCATACATTAAAATGGATGTATTAGGATCTCATAAAATCTTATCTCTATATCTCTTGTTATTAGCTTTGATCTTAATGGTTTTAAATTAGTATTATATGCCTTCTGTCCTTTTCTAATTCTTTCATTAACTTCAACTTACAGTTGATTTTTCTCATTTGATATAATGCCCAAGTAATTGATGTCTTCCACCTTCTGACACTAGTAGTTGACTATCTGTTTTTGTTTTATACTTGTCAAAGGAAATCCAGTAAGCTTCATATATTTGTTTTTTTGTTCATTTCCTATTAACTCTACTACTTTTGCCTCCTTTACCAATAGATTAAATAATTCAAATAGGGCTTTCTTGTTTCCCCACATTATGCCAATCATGTGCATTAGCTGAGACAGTTGAAAGGTTCTATCACCTCTTACGTCCAATTTCCTGATTATTGTTTCTAGCATTCAATTAAACAGTTACTAATAGTGAATCACCTTCCCCTACCCTGACTGAAATTTCAAAGAGATTTGATGGGTTTTCTATTTTAATTCTACCAGTTGTATACTGAATGCTGTATATCTTAATCAATCTGTTGAACTTATTTGGTATCCTTATTTCTTTCAGTCTTTCAAGTAAATTGGATCAGATAATTTGTCAAAGGCTTGCTTAAAGTCACAATATGCATATCTTTTATGCTTCTAGCATTTTTTATACATCGGCTCATAACAAAACATATTATCCTTGGTAGATCTATTTCTTCTGAACCTATTCTGGTATTCTCCAAGTTTATCTTTAGTATATTTTATTCATCTGTTATTTACGATTACCGCTAATATGTTGTATGTCATTAAGTAAAGATATTACTTTATAGTTTTGCATTATTTTTATCCTCTTCCTTTAGATCGCACACTAATACTGTTTTACAATCAATTGGCATTAGTTCTTTGTTCCACATTGCTTTCAACAATTCACATATCCTTCTTTGCAGCTCATCACCTTGTGGTTCAGCATTTACAATATCATTTCCAGAAGCTTTCTTCTTCTTCTTAAAGTTCTTTACTATTGCTGATACCTCTTCATAAGCGGCTTTTCTATTCTGTTCACTCTCTTCAAGAATGCCTTTTTTTGCTATTCTATACTGTATTTCCATTTGCCTTGCCAGTATCCCTCACTTCTGAATTCCCCCTCATTTTCCTGGGGTTTATCGTCTTGAAAAAATCATCCAATCTTACCATTATTTTATTTTGCTTTGAAAGGATTACTCCATGTTATGATCTAATGATATTAACTCTTCGCTTATATTATTTTGTACAATACTCTATCCGTTTGTAAAATTTTCTGTAGTCCTCCTTGTAGTTGTCTTTCAGAAGACTTTCGGTTTCCTGTCTTCACATTTCGCTTTTTTTTCTACATACTTTCCTAGCTTCTGTCCTTTTTTGCTTGCAGTTTCCTCTGTTTGTTATAGCTTCATTCTTTACTCGGGCTTTAAATTTTCTCAAACATTTAAAAGTCCGAGTATACTCGTGTTTTTAACATGAATAATAATAAAAATTGGAAATTTTTTGACCATCTTTCGTTTCATAATTGGTAAGTTAAGGAGTTAATAGCTTTATATTGAGAGGTTCATAACAGTTCATAGGAAATGATCAAACACACAAACTGTTAAAACATCAAGCATTAAGTAATACTCAATCTAATTCTCATTAAGAACTCAGAAAATAATTACACAAGGGAAACTCAAAGAAGAACTAACCTTTTCAAATACACTTCCCAGAGCTTTACTGTCAAGTAAGTCCACATTGTAAAAGATTACTGACTTTCCTGTGATCTCTTGAATACGTTGCAAACATACTGGTAAGGTGCCACTTCCTGGTAAAATGAAAAGTTAAAGAAATATATGTACATACGACCATATCATGACCAAAGAAAACCTTTTCAAATGTAACTTATTGCTTGTAAGAAACGTTTCTAATGCAAGTTGCATGTACTGTTAGTTAGAATTATATTTAGAAGACAGAAGCATGCAAATTGCAGATAATACTAGCGAAAACGTGTCAGCAATGCACATCTACAATAGACTACCCAACTAAAGTTCACCTCACCTTCACAAGAGTTAACAAGATTATCAACGACCACCACCGTGCAAGAATTCTTTAGAAGTTCCACAACTGTATGAGAACCAACATACCCTGCACCTCCCGTCACCAATACAGTAGTGGATGAATCCATCACTAGAGAAAAATAGAATACACCGTAATTGGCTTAATGAATGCCGAATGCATTCATTATTAATTCAAATAAACATTAATCTTATATTTAGTTTAAAGCTTTGCTAGAAATATTAATAAAACTTACGAGGTTCACAAACGAGTTCAATAGAACAAGTCTCGAAAGTCAGAATAAAGTTTCCTCCGGTGAACTAACCCATTTCGTATTTTATCACAGCGTTATCTCTCATTTTTTAAAGTGGTGTCCTTGCCCGATGCATTAATTCGCGTCATCCGTATGATAACGCTGCCAGGTACAGCACATTCAAAAATTAAAAGCATCACATACACCTATAAAACAAACCGAAAGTCATCACGCGCGTAAACGCGTGAGTAGACACTCCCCTGATCAACACCTCCTGCAATAATAATAATATGCACGCTCCCACGCACTTCCTCGCATTACACTGGCAGAGCCAGACGAAGTGTGAGTGCTCTGTGGACAGAGCGGCTCTTCAAAATTATCTGCTCGCTTGGGCAAACAGTTGCAATGACATTTGCGGACCTGCCAAATATCTGCGCAGGTGTGCCATGGTGTGGCGACATGACCAGTTGGCACGTTGATAGTAGATGCGAGTCGCCGAAAACGCCTATAGATAAATCTACTGTGACATTGTAAACCGAGCATGATAATTGCGAACTCTGAACCTCTTTGTCCTCTTTTAAAGGCGCACGAAATCAAAGTGTATATCTCGAAAGTATGCACGAAATAAACGTTGCAACCCATTGCCTCATTTTTAATTCACAAAAAGGCATACAGTTCGTCGCATTGTGCTTGATCAGCCGTAGCTTGAAAATTTGTAACTATTTGCACACGTTTCTTCTCAGTTGGCTATTTCGTGTGCATACCTCATTGTCTTATGTTTAACATATCGACGATTGTATTTACTACTTATTAAATTGTACCCCAAAACTGTTGACCTCTTGGTTTTTTAACTTCTCACCTCGCGGATACACAGAAGAACAACTGCAACATTTTGAATTGTTGAACATAATAGTGTAAAGAAGAACCCATTTAACGCCTCAAAAAAATGTGTTCATTTGCATAAAAATAAGTCATTCAATGTATGGAATTTGTTTTTCCGTTCTGTTCTTTTCTCTTAACTTGGTCCCTTTTTAAATCGATTTCACGTAAAATAGATCGTTACTTATTATTCTACAAATCATTATCATACTATAAATTCAGTTTCAGAGCATATTGACACATTTTGAATTTTACATGAATATTATCGTCATAAAAATTTCAACAATATAAAATCATGATCAATTCTGAATACTTTTTTGAAGGTGAATAAACAAACGATCAGCTGATCCGTTGGTGGCTGTTGTCCAACGAGCTTTGAGAGTTGAGGTTACAAAGAAGCAAAGAGCATATTAAATACATTAATAGGTGAAAAAATAAAATAAAATTGAACATTTACATAGATTTACTGTATTTGACTGTTCTAATTATTGTCAAAGAAACTGTATGATTGAAACCAGTGTTGTGCGGAGTAAAATAACACAAATACTGCCTGTGAAATGGTGAAACGGAAACGTCCTAACACCGTAAGTGGTATGTCAATACGTTATTTATCGAAAAATTATGGCAATTAAAGATTAATTGTTTACAGCCTGTGGTAGTGATGGAGATAGCGCTCCGAGTAGCAAAATGGCTCAGGTATTCCTGCAGTCCAGTGTCAGTAGATGGCGCAGATGAAGAAAAAAGGCCTATTTTCAAGGACTCAAATTTCCAGGTTCGTAGCAGAAATAAATGATGTTATTTTAATAATGTGTAAGTTAATAATTTTCTAAGTTTTTATTAAGATCGAGGAAATTTAATAGGATAAACTATAACATCGAAAAAAAGTCATGTTTTCCACAGTACAAGATATTTAGGACCACGGAACGCTAGGATGTTGCTGTTTTTAATAATAATTTAATATTTATTGAGCAGTGGTGCACCCAAGTGGGGGAGGGGCTCTGTTCCCCATACCTGTAGGCTCTCCCCTCCCCGAGAAAAGTCTGTGGAGCACTTCTGATTATTGAATCACATACATTATTATCATAATTTCTTATGAGTCATATAGTTTCTGGGGAGCACCTCTGTTTATTGAGTCACATTATATCAATATGGTGTACAGGGCCTACAGCTTCTTCTCATTCTGTATTTCAGCATCCTGACATGGTTATCTTCCCAATTCAGATTCCTCTCCATTGCTCTTTCAGTCCCTATATCCAAATTGCCCATGGTCTTCCTCTCTTTGTCCATCTAATTGGTTGGTAAAGAAAAATATTTTCCCGTATCCTTTCCTCTCCCATTCTACTGATATGGTCATTCCACATTAACTATTTGCCTTCAATAATATGGAAAATAGGGTCTGTCTTGGCTGTTTTTTTGTCATTGGTGATATGTTCAAGTCTGGATACCTTAAGAGGCTCAAGAAATCAATTTTTAGGGCTTCAATCTTTTTCCTGCTTTTCTCTGTGAGAGTCCAACATTCCACTCTGTACTTTGTAATAGATTTAATAATTGTGTTATACATGTTTTTTGTTTTCCACCCATTTTTTGATGACCAAAGCAATGGTTTAGTACTTGAATAGTCCCTCTACCCAGATTTATACACCGAGTACATGTCATCTTCACACGAATTTCTTCTGATTGACGACAAGCCCAAAATAGTATGCATTTTGACATTTTCTAGTTACAACACTAGGTGATATCTGGAAGATTTATCCTCTTTTTACCTATTATTAGGAGGTATTGTCTTTTTGATGCTCAAGCTCACATGTTGTATACCTCAACCAATTTCCTCATCATGTATAATATTTACTCACTATTACCTGATCATCGGCAAACAAAAGAGTGAACAACCAATTTCCGTTGTATCTAGTATACCCATACATTTACATTTTTTCTTCCAACTTTCTAGAGCACCTGAAAGAATATTTTAAATAAAGTTGGGGTCAGGCAGCATTCTTACTTTTGACCTGTGGTAATTTCAAATGGCTGAGATGGTGCTATACCCATTTTTATCGTTCCTTCAGTGTTCTATATTTTGTATACTCTCCACTTGCATCTTGTGTATCCCGATTTGTGGAGTACTTCAAACAGTTTACAGAGGGGCACATTATCATCGGCCTTCTCTAAATCAATAAATAGTGGGTCTAAATTTCTCTCTATTATTTTTATGAGTATTAATGCTCTTGGTGCTTATAAGCTTGTTCTTCGCTATTTATGAGCCTCTGAATTGGATACTTTTAAAACTATTACTAAAAGTGGATTCTCTCTCTCTCTTTTTCTCTCTCTCTCTCTCTCTTTCTCTCCCTTTCTCCTCCTCTCTTTCTCTCCCTCTCTTTCTCTCTCTCTCTCTCTCTCTCTCTCTCTCTATATATATATATATATATATATATATATATATATATATATATATATATATATATACATATATATATATATATATATAAATAAATAAATAAATAAATAATGAGGGAGAGAGAGACACGCACATGGAAAACCTCCAAATTTTCACGGAAAAGTTCCGGACTTCCACGGAAACCTTCCGGGATTTCCACAGGAAACCCACGATATTCACGGGAAACCTCCGATCTTTAGGGGAAACCTCTGAAGTTTCAAAAATTTTAATTATTCAACTTTCATTTTAAAGTTCGAGAGGGTTTATTGCCAACTAAGTCAATTAGTGTGGAAATTGTGCTAACTACTTGCTAAACCTAACTTCTTAAATTTGAATTGTAGAGTGGGTATCATTTCAAGGTATGGGGAATCATAATGTGTTTGTGAACACATTGAAGGCAATTTGAAAGAAAGTTGGGAAATATGTTGTTTTCTGTCAGTTGGCATAGGTTACCATAGGCATACTATAACACTGTGCAGTCATTTTTTATCATAAAGTTGAACACTTGGAACGAACAAGATTATGTTACCATTGTACTTTCTTGAAATTCTACCTAAAAATTCAAATTTGGTTACCATTATATCCTCCTTTATTTTTTGGTTTGGAACACATTTGGTAGATTTGAGGAGACAGGTGATGTAATTTCCATTTGAAGAATTATAAAAGTACACAGTTCGCACCTTTTGCTTGTGAATAAATAAAGAATTTTAAAATGGATTCCATTTCTTTATGTTCTACATTCTTCCAGTTTGATATTGTATAAAATACATTTTTTCATGGTTTCTCTATTTTTTATCCCTTAAAAGTTTGACTGAAATGAGAGATTCGAAATGTTAAAAAGCAAACACTCATTTTATGTGAAAATGTTCAGACAAAAATGTACAGCTGTTTTTTGAGAAAATCTTGTTTACACATTTTTGTAAAGGAGAGGTGGCTCTGTAGTAGAGGTAGTAGGCTTGTAGGAGAGGTGGCAACTGATGTCACTGCAGCACCTCTGACTGGGAGGTCGTAGGTTCGAATCCCAACAGCGGCAGAATTTTCAACACTAGTGTGTCAGCTAGGTTGAATTCAGTCGCTGTCTGGAGGAGAATTCTAGCAGCCAGCTGCTTTGATCGGTATTTTTCTGTGGTTTCTCCGATCAACACCTGGTGAATGCCAGAGCTGTACCCTAACAAACATCACGGTCGTGCACAATCTTTCCTTCCTCTTCCCTGTCCTATCCTCACCCCTTACACACACACACACACACACACACAGACACACACACACACACAATCACACACTTACTCACACACTCACTCACACACACACTCACACACACATACACACTCACATGTACTACACTACACTCCCACACATGCTGAGAACTTATAGCTTGTCCCGGCTGTGGCAATACCACGCTAGTGGGATATACCTGGATGGGAAAATCCTGTTAGCTGACAGTAGGTTGGCGCCGGATCTCGCTATCCAGCGAGGTAAGATCACCGCCTCCTCTCTGTGAGGAGAAAAACATGCACTACACTTACAAGACTAATGAGCTCTGTATTTGACATGCCTGGAATCACTAACAACCAACCAACATGAAAACTGCGAATATTTTTGAAAATTCTAATATGACATTATTTTAAGTTCCAATAATGAAGAGTTGATTCCAATAAAATAATCTTTAATGAAGCTGTAAATGAGAATAAAAAAAGTTGTAGTTTTTCAATTTTCAAGATTGCAAAGGTTTCAATTTCCAAAAATTAAAATGTTTTAAATGCAAATCCAACATTTTACTGTATTTATGAGCTTCATATAAAATTATCATCGTGAACAAGCGGACAGTAGGTCTGGCGTCTGTTCCTGTTAAAAGACAGTGGATCTGGTGATTATTCCTCCTGATGTTACTAAGCCATCCATCTTTTGTTGGGTATTCCTCTACTTCTTCACCCTATGGGTTTATTCTTTAAAACTGCTGTAGGAAATCGTTCTGATTGCATTCATTGCATATGTGAAAGCCATCTCCTCTGGTTCTCTTTAATGCCATCCACTATCTTTTTTGTTTCGATTTTTTTCTGATTTCCGTGTTTCTTTGTTGATCTAAACGTGTAATTTCTACCAGATTCCAGAGAAATCTCATTTGTGAGGCTTCTAATCTCTGACGGTCTCTTTGTTTTAGAGTCCATATTTCTGATCCATACATTAACATTGGGTTAGATGTTATATTGTGTATTCTTAGTTTTGTCTCTGCTGTCATATCTCTTCCAAAGTTTTTCTTCCATATTCTATTTACTCCATTAAAATTATCATTGCCAATAAATATATGAGTGTTATATTTAGATGGATATTCTGTTGGATGGTAAAAAGGGAAACTTAATTCTGAGTCCAAAATGTCTGAGGACAAAATGAAGGGTTTGTCATTGTTCATTTTCTTAGACAAAAAAATTCCGGCACTTACCTAAAACTGAATGTTACCAAATTATTGTTACTAATTTTTGTAACTAATTATTAACAATTGAGGGTCTGTTGATTATCCTGTCAGTGGCAATTCAGCATCAAAGCTATTCAGTAGAGGATAACTTTAGACACTGGTTATGCCATCAATTAATTCTGTCATTGCCTCTGATCTGTTCTTGTAAATGCCAGAGCAGGATTCAGATTTGATGCAAACCTTCTTACTCTGTTTCTTTCCATCTCAGTAGCTGAGAATTGGGCCCCGAACATTTCTAGATGAGAAATGTCTCTAATCATTTGTACAGGATTCACATGGTTGACATTTATTGATATTTTACTATGATTTACATTATTGTGAACTTCTATTATTTCCAACATTTAACATTGTTAAATTATTTAATTTTATCAGAAAATCTGATATTATTATTTTTTATTTTTCAAATAAAATCTGTAATATAAGAAAAAAAGTGTGTTTTTCTGGCAGCCTGTAATACTCAGTCTGACAATTAATTGCCTCTATAGCTTATATTTTATGTCTGATATAAGACAAATTATTACAAACAACATTTGTAAAACCATTTCTTACAGCATACAAGTAAAAGTAGTAATAAGAAACGTGCGTGGAGGTCTTTGAAGCAAATAATAGCGCAAGAGCGTGCTCTTCCATGGAAAGATGATTGTGTTCATTGTAAGTTATCCTCGATGTACTCTTTTTACTTTATATTTTTTTCTTCTAATGCTTAACATTTTGGCTGAGCAAGTTGTTAAGTAATTTCTATGATTTTGAATGAAAGATTAAAATGAAGTTTATAATACTGTTTGTATTTGCTGAATAGCATCAAAAGAAATTTGAATTGTAATAATAAATCTTTTTATTTACAAAAACAACTTTTGTTTTGAGTTTCATATTTTTAAAAGTATTTTATTGTCGTTGAATCCTTTTGAATTGTATTTTTTCCAGATAAAAAAAGAACTGTTCATTCATCACCATTTTGGTTACATTTGCAGGCAATGCACAGATGTGCCATTGTCTGTAATACCCAAAGAAGGTCTGGACATCAATTGTTTGCAAAGAGCATTATTCTTCTGAGCTTTGACTTATTTATACTCAGACTTTAGGTAAAAGATACACCAACACACACTTTTCACAATTTTACAGGAGATCTGATCAAAATTAACTCTTTCTGTCTTTTTTAAACCAATGTTTTTAGTTTCAAAAAAATGCAATTGTAAACTGAAAATCAGAAGACATGGAGATAGTATCCTTTGCCTTTGGGATATATTATGATTTTGATATGTAGAAAAGTATAGTTTTAACGTTCTATTTTATACATCGATAGGCAATGATTTTAAAGTGAAGTTCATGAGTAGCTAGCAGCTGTACACTTGCCATTTTGTGGTATGGTATTTCATGTAGTAGTTCCAAGCCAACTATTGAATTTTGTGGAGGGGAGGTGTGACAATCTGCATGGTCCTGACTTTTTACCTCGAAAGATGTACTAATGGATTTATCCCCAGTGTTTGCATAGGTGGTCAATCTGAGTGAAGCTACCAAGTGAACTGCCAAATTTGAGATTGCTCATTAGTAAATGTTTTGAAATACTATTAGTATATTGAGATCATCAACCTATTTATCTATTTCTTTTATTATCAGACTCTCTTTGCTAGATTTTCTGAAACATTTTACCGTTGTGAACATATTCAAGCTCATATTTTAAATTAATGATACAATTAAATTGCAAGTTTGTCAAAACAAATTGAAAATGCAGATTGTTAACTTTGCTTCTTGTGGGTATTTCATTTGCATTGTCTTTAAAAAAAAATCACATTTTACTTTCAATTAAGTAAATTTTGACTTTCCAGGCAAAATATACTGATCCACAGACGAAGTTATATTATGCAATGGCAGAAGAGTTCAGTACTATACGTTGCTTGCCAATGGATATCACTGCTGGTTACCTTGCTCTTAGGAGGGCAAACAACCCTATGGGCTGATGTATTCTAATTTATACACATGAAAAATCTGGTTTTGTGTGTGACTTCATAATTCAATTTATTTTGTGTGATATATAATGTTTTGTCTGTAATCACAGGAATTGAAAATTATACATGTTTTACTTACCCTCGTGTAGTTTTTTTAATTTTTATCTTATCCTAGAAGAAAGGATCTAGTATCTTGTAATCACTGAAAGAAACTGATAGTCAGCGCAGACACATGTGTCGAATACAGCATGAACTGTAATTGTGTTATAAAATATTTATTTTTTAGATGCTGTGATTTTTTATTCTTCTATTTGGGGTAATAAGAAATACACTCAGTTTCTTATAAAAATTTTTATACAACAAAATAATTTTGTGTTCTAGAGGTACATTGAGCATGTCCATTTTTCTGCTAAAATGGGATAATTTAATCCTGTTTGTTCCTACTTTATCTTTCTTGAGGGTTTTAAGAACTACAAGTCTTAGAAGTTACTTGCCACAAAGACATTAATAAAGAAGTCAGAGGCAATCAAACAACACAGGTATGCAACAGATCACACCAAGGAATGCGTTATGAGAAACATGGAAAATCAAAACAAAGGAACATTTATTGACCTCTCTACCAAGGTGTGTAAGATTTATTTCTTTACACCATGACCCCCATATGTGTGAAAGAGTTTTTCTGTTCGCCTTCTGTGGAAGGACAGAGTTCCTTACTTCCGTTGGTCAGCAAACAAGTTTTCATACACATTTTTACTCCTTCATTTGTTGTGTCTTCATTAGGTATTCGTTGCCGCAGGAAAACACTAAAATTGTGTGTAGATATGGATGAGATATTTACCAGTAAAAGTTTTTAAATTTTTACATATTATTTTAAATGAAACTAGTGAGAACCCGTCAAAATTTGACGGATGAGATCTGAGATAAATGTAAAATACTGTGCCCAGACTAATGTTCACAATATGTTGCATTGTTTGGATATTCAGGGTGTAACGAAGATATTTTTTAATGTGGAGTTCCCAAAATTTTGAACACGTATGGCCCATGACCAGGTGGCAATGCAACATCGGCACCAAAAGACACAAAAAGAAAGAGCACTATACTGAAGGATATTATTTCAAAGTTTTTTTATGTGTCATCATCTCCTATAAACAACTTTGATTTTCTGGCATATTGCTCGAAGGTAAACTTATTTTCCCATTTAATCAATACAGAGTAAACTCGTTTGCAGAATTTCTCACGTAAGAAGTACAAAGCAGAACAAAACTGGAGATTTCAGACAACGACCCATCGGAAACGAAGACCTCACTAATCTTGACACATACGTTGACTTTCTCTTTCCCTGCGTCCACTTAATGTACATTTGCGTCTTTTGGGCAACGGGTCCATGGCAACGATTCGGAATTCGACAAAACCTGTGAACAACTTCAGTACGTCAGTACAACCGAGCAAAACCCACTGTCCGAATGTTCTCTACAAAATACACCACAAAAGCAAATACATGCAAACTGTCAACGCCACAATGCAATTATTACACTGAAACAAAAGCTTGATGTTTTGTTTTGATTGTTGAGATTTGTTTACGATTCATCAAGGTTTTGTTTCAGTATGTATGTATGTGTGTGTGTGTCTGTCTATATATATATATATATATATATATATATATATATATATATATATATATATATATATATATATATATAGAATATATTGAATTTGAAACAGCCACCGTTTGGGAGAAAACAATTGACAATTGATAAGCGTACTATTAAAGAATGATTTAATTAATTAATTTACATCGTAAATGTTGGTGAATCAACACAAACAATATCTGATAACACATCTAGCGATCACATTCTTTCATTTAAAGGAAAAAATGCTACAATCGGTTCAGTAGAAGCTCTGAACAAAGCCATGGCAGAATACCTTATTTTTTTAAATATATAGATAGATGAACTAGGAAAAACTTGTGTGAAAAATATTCTTTCTTGAAAGAAAGCGCTTATAAATATAAAAAAATGTCAAAATTTGGAAGCAAGAAACTTCTTAAAAGGATAATTTGGAAACACTAATTAATTCATTATTTTTCCTAAACATCATTTTTTAAATTAGTATATTAATTGTGAACTTTATTATAAATTATTTGATTATTCACCATTTATGAATTCACCATATAAATATAGTAAAACAGAGGGGGTAGAAACAATGGTGCTCAAGAAAATTTGCATAGATTGTACTTCTTTCCTCACATCACATACAGTTCATTTTTTAAATTAAATAAATAAAGATTTATTCACAGTGCAGTAATGTATTTCTCTTTGGGCATTTCAAACTCATGAAATTGATGATTTACGATTATGGTAATAATAAATGTATTTCACGGGTAAAAATTACACAAGAGCATTTAATAAAATAAGAAATGGAACTCGCAGCTGATCTCATAGCTAACTGCTGTCACCACTCTCGGCTTGTGGCACATATTTCGAGACATCGAATAACCAATTTCTAGTGTGTGGACTCATCCTCACCGGCCTCTTTCCTCATTTCTCCCAACTCATCTCTCAGTGTAGTCTGTTGTCTGGTCTAACTATGCTTAATACATGCAAAGGAATATAATGTCTTTAGCCTGCTCTCCTGTGAAATTAGGCAAAGTGATATAGAGCTCTGGAGCATTTAACCTCAGAGACATAGAATTCTATTTGATGAAAATATATTTTCTGTAAATGTTTTCAGTTTTGCTCTTACAATTTTTGAAATTATGAAGAATTATGAACATTTGTGAGAATTATTTCCTGGAATGTAAGTGTCCTATGCAACCAACTGGAAGTTTTTACATATTCTCTATTTACTCTCTTCTTGTTTTTGGCCAAAGATTTTTTAACACACTCTAGTATGTTTAAAAGAAAGATGACCTCCAGTAGATAAGACAAGAAATTTCATTTAAAAAACATGATTTGAACAACAAAAATTTTTGTCCGATTTCTTTATAAAATATTGTTAGCAGAAAGTTAAAAAAATAACAAGTTCTATGGAAATCTATGCTCCCAGAACCAAATGCCTACATTGAATATTCCCCGCGTAATATAGCCCATGACATCGATTTCTTCGTTGCTAACTCATTACTACTGAAGGTGGAATAAGTTAAGTTATTAGCAACAGCACGATTGAGTACTTACTGATTGATCGTACCAGGCATTTGTTAAGAAATGTTTGGAGGCCGAAGAAAAGAGTCAAGGATAGACCAAGGACAAATCTGCCGAAGGACGGTATATTTGCACCAATGGAACCGGTCATATGATCATGGTATCTTTTAATGTGGCTAAATCTCAATATATACCCGGAAACAAGAAAGATTGTGAACGGTAAGACTATCCATAGATTCCACTTTCTCGTATTTCTCCCTTTTATCTCCGTAACATATACTGCTGATAGAATTCTGTGTGAACAAACAAATTTACATTATCTTCCTAGATTAGAATCTGGTGATTCAGGGTGGTTCCTGTAGTATAGATTTTGTGTAAAATGAAGTGACAGAGAATATTTTTTAAAATTTAAGCTCCAATATTTCCAAGCTCCAACAGAATTTTGAAAATGTGCACACACCACTTTTCCCATAGCACGTCATACGCAGTTTTTAACTTTTTGACGCAAAATAAATAAATAAAACACCGAAAAATTGTTAAAGAGAAAAATCGAGATCATGTTGTTGAGGTGATTCCAATACTTTAGGTGAGGGGGAAGAAAGAAAGAAAATATCATTCTACAAATGATTTTATAAGCCGCGGTAATGAAACCCGATATAACATAAAATTACATTTAATTTGAGGTCTGTAATGAATTAGTTTGTCATTACTTACTATTTAATGTTATATTGTAAAATTATGTTGAATTTAACAAGTATTCTTGATAAAGTAATTTTCAATTTTTTGTGAGGGGGATCCGAAATGTCAGTTTTGTCCGGAGCCCCAAACGCGTATTACGTTTACGAGAGAGAAATATTTAGTATAATTTTTAACAAACTGGAAAGACCGTTCATTTTTGATGTTCTAAAATTAGAGCAACACGAGAAAATATTTCCTCGGCCACTTATTTCGCTGAGTCCTATTCGAGGATTACGACTCGTTTCCGTTGCAGAACTCATCCGCAGAGCTGGCTGACGCTGCAGCTGCGGCAGCGCGTGCAAGAGGCGTTGACCGCGGCGAGCCGCTGCCGGTGTGTTTCGACGCGCGCCCGTCCGCTGCCTCCCGCTGCCGCGCGCAGGCGCGAGGACACTTGCGCGTACGCGATCCCCAGCTGCTGCCGCCTGCCGCGCGTCGCCTGCGCCACGTCATCGAGCGCCCGGAGCCTACGAGCGGGGACACGTTCCTCCCGCGCATTCCCAGGGGTTGGTAGAGCCAGCGATCGGAGTGAGAAACAACGGGGATGAGGTCGTAGACTTCCGCGGCCACAGTCATGCTGAGGCGTACAGTATGGCTGACGTGCCACGCGCCACTCACAAGGAGCGCTATTAACAATTTACTCGCTAAAACGAATAACAACTCCAATTTGAAGTATCCTGACGGGGCGCAAATTCAGTGCATGCCTGACGCCTGAATATTCTAGATAAGCCGCTACCGCGTGTTACATGAGGCAAATTAATTAACCTGACTTCCAGTATTGATACTCTACCGTACCAGATGTTCTGCTAGGAAGTTTCTGTTAATTCAAGGAATTAACCGAACTGCCGTGATGCAGAATCAGTGGCCATATTTTATTATTACTTGATTCCTGAAAATCCCCCCTCCTCCGCTTTCCTCAACAATAAAATTCGCTGCAATTGAATTACAATTTTTGTAATTTTCTGTATTACAATTGCAATTTACTGTATTACAATTATACATTACAATTTGTCTGAAAAGGGTCTCTTAAAAGAGGTAAATTAAGAAAATTGCTACGAGTATTTCGGGGCTGGTTGGTGATCTGTTAGCAGGGGTATAATTTGCGTACAACCAACTAGCTAGAATATACTAGTACGAGTGACAGGCGGGGGGGTGGAGGGGGGCTCTTGCGCATCGTATCCGACTTCAGCCAATGAGCTACAGACACCAGTATGTCACAATATTAGCGGAAATTTGAAATGCAGTCAGATACCAAAATTACAACCTCGTTACAAGACATTCAAACATATTTATGAAGCAGTTCTTTTAAACATTGCATTTTGTACACCTTCATCGTGATAATTTTGGTTGGCTGCCGTTGAAAATTGTTACTTTGTACCACTTCAAAATGTTTCTGAACACTTTTTGCTCTCCATGCAACATGGCGGCCAGCTATTTCTCCAGATGGCGCTGCTTTAACTGCAAAAAATTGCTTTAATTTGCTGCAAACTTGGAGGCGCTTCAGCCACTCTATGTGGTATATTCTAAATTGTTGCATACAATACATGGATTTCAGTGTCCGTTCCAAGAAAAATCGGTTGTGGTGGTCTTTCAGAGACTTCACCGTGTACCGGAAGCTCCCGTTTTTATTTATTTTGCGTCAAAAACAGTTAAAACCTGCGTATGGCGTGCTATGGGAAAAAGTGAATTGTGTGCACATTTTCAAAATTCCGTGATCCCTACACTAAGTCATATACTACTTGAATTTTGAATGAAAAGCTCCCATGTAATAAAATCTATTTTCAAGGATAAATAAGCAATAAATTTTGTTTCTACCCACGTTGTCCTTCGGAATAATACTTCCTGCCGCGACAACATGGAAACGATAATTTGAATAACTATATTTCCCACTGAATTCTAGAAGACGTGCACAGATAATGAAGTTACATTTATGTCCAGAAGCAAAACAAGGGCCCATCTCAGCATTTGCTCAATGGATTAGGGAAACTGGACGAAAAATCTGATCGAGATGGGGTCATTGACCCAGAAGTTGCGATACAATACTTGTTACATATTGTTTAGAATTATACAGTCCAATGATAATAATACATTAAATATCACTGTTAAAATTAATGTTACTTTCCTTGTGATGCTCAGTATAATCTCTAATTGTATAGAAACAGTTATGTAGCAGAAACGATTTCACTTGGAATTTAAACTTTCTATCGAATTTAATCGTTTAATGTCATCTGGCAAAGTGTTGTAAAATAATGTACATGTATCGTATGTGAAATTTTTGTAATGAGCTGTTGACACTGTCAACTGATAAATATGATTTCTACGTTGAGTGTTATAATAATAGACATCGGCATTTTCTGAAAATATATTCCCGCCCTTAAGCAAGTCATTTTTTACAAAAACCATTGATTCGTAAATCAACAGACAAGATAATGGTAAAATTCCTAGAGTAATAAAGAGAGGCTTACAAGAATCACGTGGGTGGGATTTGGTTATTATTCGTACAATTTTTTTTTGTAATCTAAAAGTCTGGGAGCTATAAGATGTATTTCCCCAGAATATTATGCCATATCTCAGGCGGGAATGAACATTCGCGAAATATACACAACGAGCAGTATGAATGCTGACTGAATTTGCAAGAATTCTGAACGCGTAGCATAATTAACTTAATTTTGTGTTCAATTCATTTAAATGGATGTTCCATTTAAGGTTTGACTGAATTGAGAGACCTAAAAATTTTGTTGCCTTAACATCAGTCAATGGTACACCGTTCATTTTCAATGGAGCACAGAATTGTTTATTTGAAATGGAAAACTGCATTAAAACCGTTTTCTTTTCGTTTACTATTAATTTGTTATTTCGAACTAATTAAAAATCTGATATTCGTACTATTTACGGTTTCTTTATTGCAGCGAAGTTCGTAAATATCCGCAAAGAGAACTGTTCTTCCGTTTCGAATCGTCGAGGACATATCGTTTATGTAAAGTAGGAACAGAATATGGCCTAAAATCGATCCTTGAGGAACACCACGTGCCATGGACAAAGAGTCGGAAAGGTGCGTACGTAATGTTCCATCATTCCAGTAAGGTATTTCCACTCTCTGAGATCGCTGTTTAAGGTACGAATATATCCAATCTAGAGCAATACCACGGATTCCATATGAAGGTAATTTTGAAAGTAAAATGTCATGGTCAATGACGTCAAAAGCTTTTAAGAGATCAAAAAATAATCCAATATGTGCCTCGTTTTGATCCAATGACGAGGCGACATCTTTAAGACAAGAAAATATAGCTGTTTCCGTTGATTTTGATTTTCGAAACCTATGTTGGCAATCTGAAAGCGTGTAATGTTTACTGAGAAAGGTTTCCATTCGTACATAAAAAAGTCTATCTAATATTTTGGAAAAAACTGATAGAAGAGAAATGGGGGCTGAAAATTTTGAATTTCATTTTGCTTGACCGGTCCATAACGATGAATTCAAATATGTGAATTAACGGGTGTGTAATGAGAGGCGCAAAATTCTGTAAGAAACAATTCGGAAAATTACCTAAACCGACTTAATATTTACTTTTTAGTTTATCGAAATTTTTCAGAATTTCATAGGAAGAAGTTTCGAAACGAACATCGTGTCTAAAATTTTAGGTGAACTGTCTATTATTGAATTTGTGCCTGAAGACCTCAGTGAGATCGGCAGCAATTCTCGAAAAAGCATCATTATATTTTAAAAACAACATTCTCTACAAGGTTTCTAGTTGATTTGGTGGTATTTTTAATTATGTTTGGTCGTATTTTTTTTATATTTGGTGGTATTTTTTTTAAAACGCACCCCAGATTCTTCGTGGAATTTCATGAAGAATGACAGGTCCAGTTTTTTCGAAATTAAACTCTCTTGGAGAAAATTGAATTTAAAAACCATTTTCGGCCACGAAATTCATTTCCTGCGCTACCGCGGCTTCTGTAACTCGGTTCTCCGTGTTATCGGTGAAACTCATAGCCGGGCACACACGAGGGAGGGCATGCCCCCCTGAAAAATTTTAAAGGGTTCCCTAGCACTATGTAATAAATCATTTTATCTGTAAGTATACTCAATTTCTTATTTCCCCCCTCTATTTAAGCTGATAATTTAGAAAATGAATTGGGGACGAGGTTCTCCAAACCAATTGTTAACCACGTAAATGGTTCAACATAAAACCAATAAGTGTATTAATTTAGTTGGATCATTTAATTTCTACTTTCAATTTCTCTGTTTTATTTATTTTGTAGTAAAATGTGACATATGTAAATAAAAAAAAATTAATGGAAAAGGGGGCCCAGAACTCTAGTTTTCTCCCTCTTGTTTTAGGTCGCGCACGACTGTGTTGAAACTGTGGACTCGTGTGTGGGGAAAGCATCACGAATTATCCGCGCGCGTTTCCTTGAGCCCTCATTTCGCTGGATGTGAGAGGAGTGTAGGGAATTCTGACGACATGACTATTATTTCGTATCTGTAGATGGTTTTCGAAGCAAAATAATTTCTATTACAAGGGAGCAAACTTTTCTAGTTATTAGATTTTGTTAGCAACGCTATTGCTATCGTTTATGCGTAATTCCATAAGCGAAAAGATGTCTATTCTTCATGACTTTATTCAACTAATGTTAGTAAAGGAGTGGGGATAGGTATTCCAGGGCTCAAGAAAACGTGCGCGTATAATACAACCCACTAGAGAAATACATTTGCAGCATCAATTGTTTTAGTTGTTCTATTAAACGATCTAGCAAATGTTAGAAAATTAGTTTAATTCGAAATTACTTCACGATATACAGCGGCGTTAAAAAAATAAACGCTGAACACAATCCAAGACTTGAGAAGAGAAAAGGGTCGGGAAAACTCTCCTGGAATGCAGCCTTGATCATTTGCATATCTTAAGAATGAACTAGGGTCTTGAACTTGGAGAACTCCACAGATTCACCGATAAATACGGAGAAACGAGTAAACGCCCGGCTCCGCAGGAGAAGCTGCCGGTTTGAATTTCGCGCCCAGAAGTGACTTTAATATAATTTTCTGGAAGGCTTTTTTATTTTAACTGATTCTACCATTCTTAATGAAATTCGACTCAGAATCTGGGGTATCTTGTACATACCTTGAAGAAAATCTGTTTTCAGTTGACAGAGCTAAAGAATTAGCAAGACTAAAACATTATGACTTATGGGAAAGTCAGTAGCTCCCACTGAAAAAATGTTAAAACGATGAAGAAAAAGAAGAGGAGCTTCACTGATCTGCCTGATGACGCAGATATATTGATAATTGTATGTTCTAATATTATTTTGAAAATTTACTTAAAACCCGAACTGTTGTACTGTTGTCAGAGAGTCTTGGAGTAGCTCAGCCCCCCTGCTTTCATACACGGTTTAATATTTCTAAGAGTTTTATTACTTTTGAAATTCGTGAAACAATTTTATTAATTTAATTTTTTGAACTAAACAGTTTACTAAATTTCTAGGCTTTTCCAATTTTGTAGAAATAGGGAATTTTAAATGAGTATATTACATTACCATTAGATTTTTCAAAAACTGAACATTATAATAATATGAATGCTTTAGAATTTACTTCCTATTTGTCATGATGTGCCCAATTGACTGTGTTAACATTTGCTTATCCCAGACACTATTATACTCTGCAGCTACTCTGCAATTTTATTTTATTCACACGTCTATAAAACCCTACCCGTAAAATCTATAATGCGTTTTCATTTGTTCTAGTAATGGAAGAAATCGATGAAAGACTGAAATTTTTAGACGAAATGAAACAACTTTGAGAAGAAAAGGAAGTATCAAATAGATCATCATGTCAGAAATCACAGGCAAAACTGCGTCAAATAGAGAAAATTGATAAAGCTCAAAACTTGAATGCAGGATGAAGGTGTCACCACAAGTCCTGAATAATTTCATGAAATTAGAGAGCAGCAGGTTTGTTCTGCTTTGGTATCGTGTGGTAAAGTTAACACATTTGATAAATGGTACCAATGTCATGAACAGAACACACATGTGATTTTATTGTACCTCACCCAACTTTTGTCATATTAAAAAATATGTAAATAAAATATTGTTTTATTGAAATGAATTGTCCAAATTTTAAATATATTTTATTAGTGATTTATTTCCTTTGATAAAATGGAAAAGAAAAAAAAATGATGAAAATGATAAACCAAATATGTGCCCAAGGTGGAAACCTGCTTTCGCCGGAGAAATATGTCAGAACGGACTATTTTCCCATGTAAAGTACACTGAATAAGTCGGAAACGTGCCTGACGCGGAAACGGAAAGGAATTATGGGGCTCAACGGTATTAAAAATTCTGGATAAGACGGAAAACATATTGATTTAAAATTAAACATTGACTTGTGAGGCGACATCGTACCAAGAGTCACTGGGAGCTCTGCTCGTCTATTCGCTTTCTCAGCTACCCTCGTCCGAGCATCGAATTTCCCACGCTGCTCGTGCGAAAGCCACTGTTTATTTGACCTTCACAAGTCCGTGTGAAGGAGAGACGCGAAGAGCGCTTTCCACAGATCTTGTAATGCGACTTCGGATTTCAGTAGTTTTAAACGTATACTCACAGTCTATTTACACTCGTCACTTTTTTCCTGTGCTGAAAATGGACCCTGCTGATAGATGCGGCATCACTAGCGCCCCAAGTGGTGAGTAAGCTAACAGTGCTCTCGCCTCGTTAGAAACTTCCTGGCTTTTGAAAGCTAGAAGAAGAATTTCACGTCGTAATTCCATTATATTGAAAACCTAATCCATGTGTTATTCAGCTTTTGTCTTATACATTTATTAACGAAAGCTTAATGACATCAAAATGTGGAATATTTTTAAATATTATGTGGAATTTCTCCTCAGGTCGCCATGTCGCGACAATGCGATGGCGACCTGGGAAACAATGGGTATCATTAATGTCAATTTCAGTGAAGGTGTCGTGGTTTGACACTTCAGGTTTCAGAAGAGATGCTTATCTGTTACGTGCTTATATGCACCAGAATGTGAAAATTACCTGAATATTTGGATTTTCTGCAGGTGGAATGTTTCATTACGATATACAAATTAACAAGAAGTTACGCGTGAAGCGCAACGAAGAAGCGTAGTACTCTTCGGATGTTGAATCACGAATATACTGTAAACACACATACTACGATTTGTGAAATACTGAATACTTCGAAGATGGAGACTGAAGACTAACATTTTAAAAATAATAATAATAATGATAATAATATAATAATAATAATAATAATAATTATAATAATTCAATCATGCAACAATACTCAAACTAAGAATGTTATTGCAGATTGAAAACAAAAATTGTGAATGGAACTGCTTTTACTTATAATTGATGTATACTCCTTTGTTTTCTAAAAGTACATGGCCATTTAATTGTTTGTCTTTTTAAAATCAGTTCAAACGTTTGGTTTTCTTCATAATGCCCCTCTTTCTTTTAACATAGCATCTTGCGAACATTTACAGGAATATTTCTTTCATTAAATAGTAGCCGAGTTGAGAGTATGTTATTTGATTTAGAAATTTATGTAAATGGTTTGAATATTAGAGGCTCACTGTCAATGAGACACATGACAAGTCATTGCAGGGCAACGACATTTCACTCTGTGTCCCACATGAATACGCTATACAATCAACTTACGAAATGAAATTACACTGATCAGATCCTGTTTGATCTTTTCACAACACAATGCTACTGGGGGCTGGCTGGGGCATTCACACACTCGTCGCGGTGTCAATCCATAAATACTTAAAATTAACATTTTTTAAATGATCGTGTTTATTTATTTATTTATTTATTTATTTTACGTCAAAAAACAGTTAAAAACTGCGTATGACGTGCTATGGGGAAAAGTGAATTGTGTGCACATTTTCAAAATTCTGTGATCCCTACAGTAAGTCATATACTACTTAAATTTTGAATTTTTGAATGGGAGAAAAAAAACTCCCATGTAGTAAAATCTATTTTCAAAAATAAATAAGCAATAAATTTTGAATTTTGAAAGGGAGAAAAAAACAAAAACTCCCATGTAGTAAAATCTATTTTCAAAAATTAATAAGCAATAAATTTTGAATTTTGAAAGGGAGAAAACAAACAAAAACTCCCATGTAATAAAATCTATTTTCAAGGATAAATAAGCAATAAATTTTGGCTCTTATTACTTCCTGCCGCGACAACGTGGAAACGATAATTTGAATAATTGTATTTCCCACTGAATTCTAAAAGACGTGCACAGAAAATGAAGTTACATTTATGTCCAGAAGCAAAACAAGGCCATCTCAGCATTTGCTCAATGGATCAGGGAAACTGGACGAAAAACCTGATCGAGATGGGGGTCATTGACCCGGAAGCTGTAGTACAACAGTTGTTACAGGTTGTTTATACTGACTATACAGTCCAAATGGTACTACGCATTATGTATCTTTGTTAAAATTAATGTTACTTTTCTTGTGATGCTCAGTATAGTCTCTAATTGTATAGAAACAGTTATGCAGCAGGAACGATTTCACTTGGGATTTAAACTTTTCTATTGAATTTAATCGTTTAATGTCATCTGGCAAAGTGTTGTAAAATAATGTACATGTATTGTATGTGAATTTTTGTAATGAGCTGTTGATACTCTCAATTGATGAATATGATTTCTACGTCGAGTGTTATAGCAATAGACTTCGCATTTTCTGAAAATATATTCCTGCTCTTGAGCAAAGCCATTTTTTTTACAAAACCACTGATTCGTAAATGTTAAAGACACGGTAATGGTAGAATTCTAGATTAATGAAGAGAGGCTTACATGAATCACGTGGGTGGGATTTGGTTATTCGTAATTCGTTTTTGTAATCTAAAGGTCCTGATGGGATAAGATGTATTCCCAGAAATATTATGCCATATCTCAGGCGGAAATGAACATTCGCGAAGTATACACAACGAGCAGTATGAAGGCTGTTTAATTAACACAAAGCAAAATAATGTGGGAGAAAAAGTGAACATTCTCAATATTACACTTCATGAATTAGCGATTTAGGAATTCTAATACTGAAATTTCGAATAAATAAATGTTTTACTCGTGATGTTAGTGACACTTGATATTGCTCAACGACATCTAGCGGTTTCCGGAAGTTCCACGCCAGCTTGTGGTGAAGAGAGCGCCTGCCGGCAAGCGTTTAAATTACTTATAGACTTGTAAGGCCGGCCAAAGCTTCTGCCCAAACCCCGAGCCAGCCTTCTCAATGCGCATGCGGGCTCACTTCCCCGCGCCCCGTCCCTGGCCTGCAGCTGTCTCACGGCGTTAGACGGACGAGATTCCGCCTCACCCGCAGCACCGGGCGGCGGCGAAGACACATCACATTGAATATGCATAACAACAGAAATATTAACTTGGTGCGGTATTTCTTCCCTAAAAAACGACATTATGAATTTACATTATTATTATTATTATTATTATTATTATTATTATTATTATTATTATTATTATTATTATTATTATTATATATTTTTTTTTAAGTAAAGAGATATTTCTCACCTTCAAGATTCTTAGGAATAGCTCAGCTTGCTCTTCCCACCCTGACGCTTCGCCACTGGAAATGAGGGATTATATGTGAAGCAGTCATATATAACAGCCACAAAATAAAGTATTTGTATTTTATTAGAGTTGAGTTGCATTTATTTATTATCGTTATTTTCTTTAAAGATATCAAAGCATACCACACTTAATTACATTACAGTTGATCGCATTATGGAAATTTACAGTTTCTTATTGCCGCCCTGAAAGAATACTTATCATTTATTGGTCAAAAACTGCATGTGACGTGTATGGGGGAGAAAATCATCTGCGCACGCTTTCTTGAGTTTCAGAATCTCTTCCCAACAATTTAACTATTAATAGTTGAAAGATGAAATAATAATAATAATAATAATAATAATAATATAAATAATAATAATAATACATTTAAAAAGCGAGAGATTAACATTTCAAAAACTAGATATTTTCGTTGCCGAATTATAGAAAACTTATTTTTAACGGTAAAAACAAACAGATTTGCTAACAAAATAGAAACTCACCCCAAGCTCTACTACCACTACAAGCAAAAAGAAGAGCTCATCAGAACGTGCGCATAGTGAAGCTAGTACATTTATGCCCAGAAGCAAATCAAGGGACAATCTCAGCAGTCAGCATTTGCTCAATGGATCAGGGAAAGTGACAAAACCCTGATCTTCCCTGGCACGTACACGCTTCAAGGGTAAACCAAAAGCTACAATGTTTGCCCTGAACTAAAACTAGAAATTAGATAATTTCTAAGCATTATATATAATAACCTTCAAATACTCCAAATTTCTAATTCTTTCTTTTATTACATCTGCTCATCAATCAACCTATCTCTCAATTGTCTGCATCCTAAATTACTCATAATTAAGAACTATTTTCAATTTTCCTTGGAAGTTGTGCAAGTTAAGCATTATTATTCTTCAAAATATAGTGATTCTCGCTTATAGTCCAGTTAAATAGTAGTTCGACAGGAAAGAATGCTGAAGGTTTTTCTCCATCATTCTTTATATTTTTTTGAAATTTCAATCTAGATTTGCCATTTTATGTGTGTTGTGCGTTTTCAGAAAACTCCAAAAATTCTACTTCCAGTTTTCACTAATAATTTAAAAACACTTTTATAGAAATACGATTATTCACGAAAAATAATATACGATTAAATGCAATATTACATATATAGAGTGTGTGATATGTTGGTATGTCACAATATATATATATATATATATATATATATATATATATATATATATATATATATATATATTGTGACATACCAACATATCACACATTTATTTACTAATATTTGTCGTAAAATGGGGTAAATATACAAGGATATAAGAAATATAAGTGTCCTGAAAGCAACGGCAGCCGAGTTGTCAAGGTCAAACTTCATTCTGGCATTGAACTCAGGGCACAGCTAGCTAATCAAGTAAACAATTATGGGATTAGCTGAAAGCAATACAGTCTAGGATATAGTTAGTTGATTATGTAATCATTTTAGGGATCGGGCCAGACAGTCTATTCACGACGGAAGTGCGTCGAATGTTGCCAGAAAAACAGTAGAAAGAAATAGGCCGAGTCTTGAAGGGCTGAAGAAAGATTATTCTCACATTCTGGCATATGTCGTGGTGCTGTGCGGGTCGCTCGCAGATATTAATTTTGTGAGATTGGGACTTGTAATTTTTTCTTGAGAGTGAATAGTTATCGGACTTTGAGTAATTCTTGAGTGCGACGAACGGAAATTAGAATTTTCTCGGGATGAAATAACGTGATGGACTTCTTGAACATCATGTAAAAATGTGTAACTTGTACTGTGTGATAATAATCAGACTGATTGAATTTATAAGATCTACAACAAGTTGGGACTCTGAATATTTTTGCGATGTGCGGAAATTAGAATTTGAATGAATTTGTACGCAACAGGACTTGGAATAATTCTGAGTAAATAATAGTTTGCTGAACTTAAACATTCTCGTCGCGTAATCAGAAAGAACTGGGAACTTTCGCGAAGTAAATTAAATTAGAACTACAAGTATTTGAGGCGGTGAGGATCAGTGACTCGACAACATTTGTGGAAGAGCAGGAGAGAAGAATCTGGTATTTGGACTTTGGAATTCTCGTCACCGAGAAGAGGAAAATGGTTTTCAGAGCCCTCGTTCGCGCGCCCAAGACGGGTAATGCAGGATAAGGTTTGAAAGAGCTCATGACCAAAAGAACATTCTTTATTTGTTATAAATTTTTCAAGTCACATTTTTGCCTGGCATTGAGAATAAACGATAAGTTTCTTTCGAAATAGAACAAACGATTTTCATTTAGCCAATTCCAGCTAATAAGTAGCTAGACAATATATATTTGCCGATTCTCGCCACTCTGTATAGATGCATATCGGATAATCGGCTACGGTAGATAATGGCAATTATTTCAACGAGACTCCATTGACCCAGCAAAGGGATATTGATTTTATTTAGATAACGGCCAGCTTACTGTTTTTAATAATATTAACGGAACCTTCTGGCGCCCATGTTTAAAAAAAAATTCGAACTGGTTACATCGAAACGCCCAATAATTTTATAAGCAGTTTGTGTGTGGGCATTGTTATATATATAGTTATATATATAACATATATATTATATATATATATATATATAGTGACATACCAATATGTGGATCATTTTATTAAAAGTTATTTGTCGTAAATGGGTGGAAATGCTAGGGTAATTAAATAGGAATATGGCGCCTTAGCAACGGCACCCAAGTCGTTGTCAAGATAAATAAATATTCATCTGGAATTGAAAGTGATGGCGTGGCTAGTCAGATTTGAAAATGATTTGGGGATTGGTTGAAGTGAGCAACGATAGTCTACTACTGCGGAAGTATGTCTGAGTTTTTGCGATAGAAACAGTAGAAAGGGGAAACTGAGCTCTGGAGAGCTGAGCAGTTATAAAATAATACACATTCTGCCATATGGCGTGAGGCGGTGCGGATCGCTCGCGGATAGATAATTTGTGTAATTGGAACCTGTAATTTTTCATGAGATTCAGAAATGTTGGACTCCGAATAATTTAGTGTGTTAGAAGTATAATTAGAAGTATTATTTTTGCAAGTTTAATCGAACTAGAACTACGAATATTTGAAGTAGTGTGGATCAGTGGCTCGGCAACGTTCGCGTGGAAGAGCAGGAGAGAAGAACGCGTTCAACTCTGGAATTCGCATCACCGGGGAGAAGAGAAGATATAGTGCAATATAAAGGTTCGAATAAGGTCATGACCAAAGGACAGTCTTTCTGTTGCAATAAGTAA
Organism: Teleogryllus oceanicus; assembly: GCA_964035755.1. Taxonomy (NCBI): domain Eukaryota; kingdom Metazoa; phylum Arthropoda; class Insecta; order Orthoptera; family Gryllidae; genus Teleogryllus; species Teleogryllus oceanicus. The sequence continues at coordinate 13,637,173 of CAXIVR010000004.1, read as the reverse complement.
TAAATCCTAAGTTTCTTTTTGAACGAAAAAAAAACAACCGATTTTCAATGGCCAATTCGAGCTAATAAGTAGCTAGATAAAATATTTGTTTTCAGATTCCTCGCCACTCTGTATGCATGGGAGATCGGGTAATCGGCTATCAATAGGTAATAGCTATTATTTCAGACGCAACCCATCGACCCAGCTAGTGGGGCAATATTTAGTTTTCTTTGAAGCTATAATAGCTAAAATATTAACGCATTTTTCCCCAAGCTCATGTTCACATAAATTGAAACGGTTACGACGAAACGCCCAATAATTCAGAGCAGTTTGTGGCATAGCTTCAATATATATATATATATATATATATATATATATATATATATATATATTGATTAGACAAGCCCATAACGCCACCATCAGCTATGAAAAGAAGCCCACGAACAGAGAGGACTAGGGTACGGAACGATGGTTGCAAACGCGCCATCTGCCCTCGCTGAACTATGACGCCCGAACTAGTGAATAATGTTTTTCCGAAGTCAGAAAGGAGAGAATATTCACCCCTCCAAAATTTCCCAGGCGCGAGTACCATGTAAGTATCGCGGCGCGCCCGAGGAACTTCTTGACTGCAGCAGCGATTTACACGACTGAATTCTCTTTGACTGCAGAAGCGACGGCTACTACACTGAGCTCTCTTCGATTGCAGCAGCGAAGGCGATTGTAACGTGATAGCATAGGAGTTTATTTTAACTTGGTAGTTAAAAGTTAGCTTGAGAAGCGTATCTTCGAAAGTGAGGTAATTAAGAAATAGAGTGCACAAACATTCGTCGCATTTGAGAGAGCAAGCAAGGTGACTGTTTGACGCCGAAATAATTTCAAATATGTAAAAAATTCGCGCAGAAGGACATTAACTAAATCCAGCATCTCATATTGCACGCTGAGACCACACATGTCTAAAGTGTGGTAGGTCGGCCGAGCATTTAAGCATAACTTCAGCAACATTAATAATTTCGAGGCTGGAAGATCGAACAAACGTGTGCGAGGCGCGGCGGAAGAAGAAGGACGACCCCAGGAAGAGCGAAGCGTAGGTGAGAAAGATTTGGACTGGAACGAAAATCGTGCGAATCCCGAACGGGAGAAGGGTGTGGAAATTGGAGGATTGGCGGAGTTCGAGCGAAGGAAACTGCTATCGTCGTGGGACAGCAAGCGAAGACGAGTGGCAACGCGGGGCGAGCGGCATAAAATCCCCAAGGTTACCTACAGGCGAGCGACGCGGAGCTGTTGAGGTAAAGAAACTGGCAACGTTTATGCGGCGAACAGTTGGGGAAAGAGGATAGCGGTAAATACACGACAATTGGTGTTAAAAGTGGGTGAAGAGTCTAGAATAGGTGGGAGAAGTATTTCGAACGATGTGAGTGGCAGTTTCAAGTTCATTTACTGCACGTGTCATTAAATTCATTCAAAGAAGCCATATCTTGTACAATTTTACATAAATAATTCATGATTTTCATATGTTGTACAGTTGATATTATCTGGAAAAGTCAGTTTGTTGTATTGTGTAAAAAGTAATTGCTTTTTTGTGATATGTAAAGGGGTCAGATTTAAGTAACGTGAATGCTACGTTTTATTCAGTGTTATAATGAGTGCGAAGCCCAAGGCTAGCACCTGTGAACGGGATTCTTTGAAACAAGTGTGAAATTCATTTCAAAAGCCGTGCACGGAAAACTAGAGGCTAAAAGGAGAAACACCAGGTGAAAACTCAGAAAGGAGTGAGCAAATTGTAAATTGTAGTTGGTGAAAGTGTGTTCAGGCAGTTGAGGTGACGCCTATTTTTTTTGTTTTGTCTTGTTTTATTTTTTTCAGTGACCAGCTACTTAAAGTGCATTATCCTGTTATGAAATTGCGTCACTGTAAATGTTTTCATTGAATATATGTTCATTTTATTCGTATTTTATCTGATTCATTGTGTCAAGGGTTCTTCCCCCCGACGCGCCGCGCATAATACAACTCTGTTGCGAAAAGGAGTCGTTAGCCCTAAGGATGTGCGAGATCGCTTGGGCGTTACCGGCGTCGTTCGACAGTCCACTGCCTTCCCGACGTCAGACCCCTTGAGTTGTTTCTGAATCGCTTGCTGGATGAGGCTTATGCCTGAAAATGCACCTGGTGTGGAATACGGCAGGTTTATACTCAAAGCAAAACACTTGTGGCTCTGGCATACAAGGCTGTATATTCTACACTCAAGGAATGACAAAAACAAAAAAAAGCACACACAAAAATTCAACAAAAATAGCCCTTGACAAACAATCACGTACAGAACGCGACCTTCGTGCTCGGAAATGAATATCCCGAGCAATTATTGCTACCTCTTCACAATAATTAGGTATTTCCCCTGAACGATTCATTTAATGAATTGTACTTATACACCATTTGGCAGGCGTGCTCTTGGTCTTAAGGACCCAAAGAATACAAAGTTGAACTCTTCCTACTCTGAATTGCTTTCATTCCTGACAAATGGTTAATTCATACACCCAATCACTACTTCAAACAAAACTCGATACAGCAAAATTAATCAAACTATTTACAACACTCTCTCTTTAACACTTAATTAATTGGGTGACTTGTTTAAAGTGAATTAATCATTTCTTGTTCTAATATGGCATTCATTCAGGAGTTCCACACATCAAAGTTCACAAATGTGGCTTAAAATACCTAATATTTGAAAGCTTTTAAGAAACAGTGTGGTTTAGCATCGTTCAATTACATTTCTTTCGTTTCTGCAACCGTCTGTCGCACGGGTACTACAAGCCCAATGGGGTTTTACGAACTTGCCTAGTCGAGTGCCGCGAGCGGCGCCTGGCGCCTCGGCGTTTGGGGATGTGACGATCGCGCCCTACGCGACCTCCGCTCTCGCCCGCTTGCCGCGACGGCTCGCGCTGGCGACGTGTCGGGGCAGCCTGGCCTCCACGATCTCCGCCCTCCTTCCGCCGGCGTCTCCGGAACACCTTCGGCCGGGCGCCTGGCCTCGCCTCTGCGCCTGCCCTCCTTCTCCCAACACAAATGCTTCTCTGGCGGTGTTTTCAGGAATGGTTATCGCCTTGGCTCCTGCTTCGGTGATGTGACGTAGCGGCGATGCAGAAAATTGCTGGCGTACGCCGGAAAAGAGTCCGATTCAACCTCACCGAATTCACATAATTCGCTCTCACTGACACATGTTTCTTTTCCGTTGTGAGTTAACAACAAAAAACGAGTACAATGTTCGTTCTCTTCCCGTATTCGGATGAAACAATCTCGCGTGAAGTTCACTGCTAGCGACTCGCGACCGGTTTTCTTCACTCAACCGTCTCTATAACGGTTTTACGTGATTTTTTGAGACGCGTTCCGCAGCGATCCGTCCTCCTCCGAGATTTTTCTGAGACCCTTCAACTTTCAACGGAAAATTCGCCGTTGGCTTCCCTCGTTTTTCGGATACCGCCAATCACAAGATCTCGTTCCTAGCTGTTTTCGAATTTCTTATTCGTGACAAGTTGTTGCCTGAATGCGGCCACGTGCCGACGTCAGACAGCACGGGGTTCTCGTGCCCCGTTCAAATTAGCGAACTGCCGAAGACGGTATTTTGGGAATTTTTATATATGGTCTGGTCCATTACCAGGGCGTATATTCGAGTCAGAAACTAATATATATATATATATATATATATATATATATATATATATATATATTTGATACGATTTATATCTCGAAGTACTTCCTCAGACGAAAGGTATAGGCGCTATATTATGGTAAATTGCAGTATAATATGAAGGTTGCACCTGGCAGCCTTAGAATACCCAAATTATTTTTCAATAAAACGCACAAGTATACATTTTTCAATATTTTTTTACTGAATCGTTGAAGAAAATTAAATGTTTTCGACTCCTTTTCCCTGCTTACATGAATTAGCAGAGCTACAGAGACATACTCTTTGGAGCCGTAGCGGAGCAAGGTGCCTGCCAGTGGATGGACACCGACTGGCTCTGCCGTGGATGCACACAACAGGGCATGCCCACTTGCACTCACTGGGCAGAGAGCGTAGACTCTTGGGAGGCACAGACTTGTACCGCGACACACGTCCACATCTCGGCCAGGCAAATTCACCTCATCACCTGACGTTGTGGGAAAGTAGGGTTGTTTGTGTGATTTTTGTCCGTGTTTTCTTTATGAAACAATTAATGAAACTAAAGACTTAGTGTTGTAGAGAATGTACCACTTACTATGCGTCAGTCCCATAACTTCTGAACGGTTCACGATATCGAAATACAGTTTTCGCTCAACAATGTGAAATCATGAGGCAAGTAATATGCCGTGTTAAATATAAAGAGACTATTGAAATCTGCGTCAAAACAGACAAGCCTATGAATGAACTTTCAGGGTCAGAATTATTTCAAAGATACAAAATTGTCTCTTAAAATTATTGATACAGTAGTGACTCTGAAGGACTTTTCAAGATTTTGGAAACTTTCATTTTATTGAATTTCTTGGCGAAAATCAGTTTTCCACCTATAAAGCGCCCTTTCATTCACAAAAGTTTCCTTTCCTAATAAAAGAATATCCATTCTTTGACAGTGAGTAGCTTCGAAATGAACTGACCAATGTATACATTCATAACGCGAAATATATGGCTGCAGACTTTATTGCTGAAGTATTTGTTAGTCAAATTGGTCTAGAAAAAACTGAAGTATTTGTTAGTCAAATTGGTCTAGAAAAAATTATTAAGAGACGGTTCGTTTGATACAACTCAGTCTAACTTTCCCTTTATCTACATTCTATAGCATTATGTGAAACGAATATGATTACATTAAAGAGAGGAAGACATTCGTGAGAAATTCCATGGGATATATCCGACTCGGTAATTTCAGTATACCGTTCAATTTCAGTCAAAAATGTTAGATTAATTTTCAGAATACTCAACTGCAAGACTAGCTTCGCCTCTGTTGTATTGAGGAAAAAACTCAATCTGTCAAACAATCTTCTAGTTTTTTACATCTCGAGAAATACGGATATTTAGAGATAAGATGAACGTTTTCTAGCACGTAATTCGTCTGATGAAAAGAGTCAAGAGTTAGGAGAAACACTTTTATCTAAAAGTAGATGTATTTTGAGTCATACACGAAAATAAAAAACTTTGACCTGAGAAGTTGCGACCTTAAAAAAATAAAAAATGTTCGACAGATCCACGCAACCTGCACGTAACGCCAACTATTTGCATGCATTTGTAAAACACCATACTTACATCAGCTTACTGACCGCTTGGAGGAGATATTGGGGCGCCAGGATCAAAAATTCGCTCGACGCTGCGGGACTGTGTTAATAGACTGTGGTCTAAGTCTGTGACTAGATTGGGTACACGACAATTGGTGGAAGTGGCCGAAGTCCCATCAAATAACTTCCTCTTACATTAGGGAGTTTTTGCACGACAAAGCGTTACAGCAATCGACCGCACTAACGATTTTCTGCGCATGCGCAGTTCGAGCAGGGCTATCCATTAAAACCTGAGGCAAAGCTGGAGGGCGCAAAGAGTTTATCTGGGAGGGTGCTATTACAGGAAGCGCGAATGTCGCTGGGTACAGCTGCAGGTTAGGATCGCCAACTTCAGCACATAAAAATTGACTAATTTATGAGAAATACGAAACGTAGTTGAACATTTACATATGTTTGTAAATGTTCAACTATTCATAATATATGATATAAGAAACTCGCTGAAGAAAGCGCAAACATCGACACGATCTTTTGTAACATTACGTGCTCCTGCTTGCGTCTCGCGAACCCACACAGCAGCCACGCACGTTTTAAGTATCGTTGGCAGCAGTTCGTATTTTAGTTCGTGTAAGAAGGTGATAAGTCCGGTATATACGGCAGTTTTCGTTCAGATTGGACGAACTGAAAACGTGCATACCAGACTTCACGTTTTCTATATGAACATATTCATAATTTTTCATGTAGAAAGCCTATAGTTTGATTCAAGCGCCTCTTGCGGCAGAATCATTCACTAACGGTAATCGGTAATTTCTATTTTGTGGTTAGGTGTGTCAAAGTACGATTGTGTGAAGTGATATATTGTGATAAACTTCCTTTTTCCCAATTCCTTCCTTCCTATTTTTATTCTCTATGCTCCCCATAGTGAATTAATACGAAATAAAAATCATAGCCAGAACGCACGCACATAAATATCATCAATGACAGTACAATGACGGCACAATTCAGTTGTTTCTTTTTAGATCCCCTAGCGGCGGCTTGTGGCGATTCGTGCAGAAAACATACAGACCGTATATGCGCCTTTTGGCGTTTATACTTATAGTTTGGGGTCTTGAAGTTTCTGTATAGAAACTGTATGAGAATCTACACGAAAACTGTAGTGTGTATACCGGGCTATAGAGAAAAGAGCGCCACTGTAATGCTCTTCACCACGTGATATGGGAGTTGAAAAGCCCTGAGTTCGACTTTCTCATCACCTTTGTGCATCTGCGCATGTGTAGAAGATCGAAATTGCATTCATAGCTCCATGATTGAAGAATGTCTAGAATATTGAGTAGTCAAGATACTTAAGTGGTGTTCGTATAGAAAAGGTATAATGTCGAAAAATAATCAGTTATATTTTGGGGGAAAATCAACAACAACAACAACAACAACAACAACAACAACAACAACAACACAACAGAAGTACAGAGGAAGCAAAAAACATTTCATCTAGACGGTAGATGCTTGGTCGCTATCAAAGACGTTTCTAGAAATTAAAAAAGTGCGTTATTCTTGACAATTTTTAAATCATTACGTTTAAATATTGCAAACTGCAATAGCCATTACTGCTTTTTAACTGATCAACATCGTTTAAAAATCTTTAAAATGTTGAGGATCAGCTTAAATGGGACCATGAATTCCGGATAGAACTAGAAATTCTGAAATGGCGACCGTGTATTCTTAGATATGTTAATGCATCATACTCGTAGTTCTCGGAGCCGAAATAAAGAGATGAAGACATAGATCATCTCCGTAAACACACATGGATTTATTACAGGTAGAAGAGTACATTTATGGAAGCGAGCCCGCTCTACAGTTGGGGCAGGCGCAGCGGGCAAGTGGACGAGGTCCGGGTGGGAGGGCTGCGGGGGCCCGTGGACGCTCTGTGTCGCCAGAAGGGGCGTGGCACCTGGCGCGCACCCTGCCTTTGGGTGCTGCCACGCCCACCACGCCCACGCCGCCGTCGCCCATGCCGCACACGCCATCGCCGCCGCCCTCCAGAGCAGCGCCGTTTCTGTCGGCACAGACAATTCAACAAATCACAAACTCTGTACGGCGAAGATTTTGACTATTTGGTGAAGTGTGGGAAAATAAGATCTGTAGGTGAATAGATGAGTGAATAGGAGAAGGCGAAGAAATTTTTTTTCTTTCTAGTCTACGTAGTTTAGTGAAAGCGAGTTTTTTTTGTCTGTTGCCTGACCATCGGTCCGTCTGTTGGTTTATCTGCCCGTCTGTCCAACGCATAATGCGCGATGTATTAAATTACATGACATTAACCCTATTTGATAAAAACTTTTGTATTTTCAAAATTACACCCATAGACACCCAAAAATTACACCCATATTTTCGTGAAAATATTTCGTTTCTTCTTGAATAAGTAAGGACGGAAATTTCACACAATCACGCCAAAGGAACAACTATTAAGAAAATTAAATGCGATTTTACTTTTGAATGAAAGCAATTTATTATTCCACATTCTCTTCAAATTGAATATAAAGGATGACAATTGAATCCTCATGCTAAGTGTGACAATAAGTCTATTTCTGAACGGTGCGTACGCTGAAGAATAATTCGAAAACTCCGTTTCATAGAGAGATGATGTTTCACTTGTAATAAAGTTGAAAATATCTAGGAATCCATAATGAATTTTCAGTAGTAAGTCAACTACCTCCGAGGCCACCGTGATCTGGCGTAACACGGAAGGAACCGCTGGCGCGCAGGGACTCACGTGGTTGTCGCCACGCGGGGAAGGTGGGGTGCAGGGGGGCACTGGGTAGCGGCAGCGCCATCCCGCCGCCGCCCCGCCGCCGGCCCCCGCCCCGAAGCCGAAGGCGGACGCGGCGGCTGCCGTCTCCTCCAGCAGCGTCCGCGACACGGCGCGCCGCACCGCCGGCGGCAGCCGAAGCGCCATCTCTGCAACAGCCCAAACACATCGATGATTGGCGGTCAACGTTTTCTTCGCGTATATTTTTCAGAAACATCGACGTATTTGAAAAAAATGCTCATGATATAAATAAAATTTCCAGTAATTATTTTTGTATGAATTGCTCAAAACCAGCAGCTACTGACATCTCTTCGTAACATTGTTGTGGATGCCCAGACGGCACGAAACCGAATAGCAAACGGTTCGTTCGCCACGTTTCTCCAATGTTGGGAGGATAAGGGATTTAATTTGGACGTTTATTCCCTTTTATAAGTAAATTGGGGGAGGAGGGAGAGATTTCTTTATGGTTATTTCTGGGGGTTGTTCAGGATGACTCACTTTATTATAATTTTAACAAAATGTATTATGTTTCATGCGAAAAGTAAACAATTCACGGCACCGAATAAACTGGTTCAATATCTGGACAGATATTAATGACAGAGTGATTTAATGCTGAGTATATTTACAACTAATATTTACGTGTTATGTATCACATTAGATCCAGGCCGTTTTACTTCGATGGTTGATAAATGATAGTAAATAAATAAAAAATGCAAAACATGATGTCATTTAGTTTTTATATTCTTCTTTAGATTCGATAAAGATTATTCTTTAACTTATTATTTATACGTGACCAAACAAACTATAACTGATTGAAGGACTGTAATTAAAATGGAAGTATGATGGGAAAATACAACCTGTTTTGTCATATTGAAACACCGATACTTTAAACATCAATGTCTTTTGGCGATGTTAACATCAACATCGAAAACCTTTTGGTGATGTACCGAAATATTGATGTATAGATGTTTGGGTAAAATTTGCTATCAGGGGGCGATCACGCGGCGAAGCATCGGGAGCGGTCAAGACGTCCCGCTAGTTCCCGTCTGCAGTTCTTAGCTTGTGTTTTCCTATCCCGCAGTGTCGGGAAAGGATTCGTGAACGGGCCATGTTAAATGATAAGATCCGTGCGCATGTTTTTAGGCAGACACAAAATGCGGTTACTTTTAGGGCATGCACAGCGTACTAAAAATTCAATTTTGAGCACCAGCGCTAAACGTGAGTTAGTGCTCAAATGTTCTGATAAAACTATGAATGCAACAAAGAAATCAAAATACTTTCCTCTGATCAGCTATAACTGATCTTAATGACACATGGTACACAATTAAGCGATTTGTATACTTCAAATAAAAGGAACGTCAGTGAGGCTGTCTAAAATTAATTTATACACACGTGATAAAAGTGATTTTATTTTACTCGTAGGATTGGGCCACTCTACCTATCGACCTCCTGTCGCAACATTTCCTACTCCCAAAATAAAATGTCACTTTTATCAGTCGTATCACAAATAACTTTCTTGAAGTGTGCATTTGGGAGAAAAGTTTATTATGATTTATTTGTTTTGAAGAAGTCTTAATTAATTACCAAATTTGCAAATGATAAAAGGAGATCGTGTAAATTCTATCAAAGAATGAACAACACTCGTTTTCGCCAGCAAATCAGTTTATGCCAAACAACAAATAAATGTTTCTCAACGGTGGTTATATCTGTAAATGTAGCGAATATTTTTTTTCTGGACGGTTATGTCTGTGAATACAACGCCTGAAGTGGATAGAATCCTGCTCCACTGTTGCAGAGCACTTACCGCCGACTTCAGGAGCGAGGGCATGCAGCAAGGGCTCGGGGTCGACGGCAGTCGGCAAAGCAGTTTCCGACGCGCGACGATGGCAGCTCTGCATGCCGCGCAAAAAATTGCGCTGAACCTCAGCTACTTCACGACCATCGAGCATATCTGCGCAAAATTTAATTTGGTACACACGCAACTTGTTTTCTTTAATCGCTTTTTTAAATTTCAGATCAGTTGATTGATTGATTGATTGATTGGTAATTCCTGGCGCGTCAACCGCTAAGATCATTAGTCCCCAAAATGTAGTGTTCTTCAAGGTTGAATAGCTGGGGGTTCCCACCAGTTTAGCAACGTAGAAGCTGAGCTCCTTGAGAAACAACACCTATATGAGTACAAATACCTACCAAGTACCTATAAGTAACTTAGTACTTGAGCTTAATTAATATTAGGGTAGGAATAGTTTCCAGTGAACTTTACACCTGAGCTCTCAAGATAATAAACGATTTCCTTTGCCTCCTGTTTTGTGTTTCATTCATGAGAAAAAAATCACAACTCGATAGAAAGCTCAGAAATGTAGGTCAGCTCTTCTCAAATGTAAGCACTGGGCCAAGTGGTCTGGTGGCTCGCCTTAGCGGTCCGCGTGCGTCTCGTCATTCACTAGACTAGAGCCGTTCGCGCCCGACTCCGTTCTCAGTTCGTCTGTATGCACCTTCTCTCCTGGTGAACAGGCAGCATATTGGCTGCTCCTGGTAACTTGTTATTTCCCTGCTCGTCAACACTGATTGTTATTGTAAGAAACGAACCTCGGACCGCGCGCGACTTTCGTTCCTCATCCTTGACCTCACCCATTACACACACACACACACACACACACACACAACATGCACAACACTACCACATATCGGGCGACCAGTCGGGCGCTTAGAGCATGTCCCGGCTGGAGCGGTGTCCCGCTGGGGGCAAAATACCTGGACAAAGGTACCCCCGCAAGTCGACATAGGACGGCGCTGCATTCACATTCTAGCGGTGGATGACTCCCGCATCTCCCGAAAAATACGTCCGAGACTAATGACCATAGCAGTGACACGCCAGGAAACCCCAATCAATAGGGAGTTTTAGCGCCAGGTGTAAAGAGACATCCTTAAACTCTTGATCACGTGACTAACGACTTTATAAGGTCGTAATCAACAACGTTCATAAGAGTTTTAACTATTGCGACATTGCGTTATGCATTATAAAAAAAGAAGCATTTCAAGCGTTAAACAAAGAAGTTGCATAATATATCAATAAGAAGTCTAGTGTTGAGCCGGGCCGTTTTAACAGCATTGGGGGCCTTTGGACCTAGGTTAATTCGGGGACCCCTATTCTTACTTTTACCAATCTCCCTCCTCCCGAATTTCGATGCTGAAATATAAAGACAATCCTATCAATTCACATTGTACTTTTTATTTATTTTTTTAATATTTTGCAAGTGTTTCAATTATACATTATTCAAACATAAAATTTAAACATGTATAAATAAGTAAGACTAACAGATTTATAATTACATAGAAGAAGATTACAAATTAAATATTTTAATTTTTTTATTGAATTTTACAACAAAATTGAAACGCATCAATCAGCCACATTCCGTATTATAAATCTTATCCAATGATGCGCTCCACATCTCTCCGTTATGACAATTGTTTGCTTATAGTTTAATCATACATCACATTTTACAGGTTATTTTATGTAATTGTTTAGACTCCTACAGGCGTGAACTATTTATGAAGGTATAAGGACCCTTAAGATAAGACGTTATGCCTTCAAGGTCCGTCTCGTGACTGTTAGTGCATAGCGTCGCTACTTTACACGTGGCACTAAATCTCGCGAATGAACGAAGGAGGTGTGCGCGGAGGGAGACAGACTTACGGAGGGAGACGGGCGCGGCGGCGACGACCAGCATGCGGTGGCGGCGCTCGCGCGAGGCGGGGCTGCCACGCACGTCCAGCTCGCGCAGGCAGGGCCACGCCCCCGCGTCCATGGCCGCCGCCAGCGACTCGCTCTCTTGCAGCGGGTTGCCCGCCGCGCGCAGCCGCTCCAGCGCGCGCAGCCGCTTCGCCCCGGCCAGCGTGCGCAGCCCGTCGCCCGACACGTCCAGCACGCGCAGGCCGCCCTGCGCCAGCGCCAACAGAGCTTCCTGGCTGCCCGGACACGCGGCCCATGCACGACGGCTGTTCACTGCCTTACCAAGGATTTAAAAGTACGAAATGCTTGAAGGAAACTCTCACAAACGGCTCTAAAGTTTTTCTTTAAACTGGATACATTTCATTTAGAGCTTAGATCACTTAATATTACACTGTAAGTTAAAACTTCCACTTCCACTACAAGAATTGGGCCTGGTGGCCTGTTTCGTCCTCAGTATAAGTTATCACTACATCTTATTCCTGGACCTCCTCAACCCTCGCGAGAAATTCGCGCTGGAGTGCATGCCGGAGGCAGTGAGATGGCGACCCTTCCACTGCGCTAACCCCGCGCGGCGCCCGTAGCGCGGCCAGGAGACATCTCAACTACTCATGCGACATCGATAACAAAGCATCTGGGTTACTAAAGATCGATGTTGAAAATTAAACCATCGATGTTAATAACACATCGACTAAAAACCTTTAGACATCGATGTTTTAAAGGTGGTTTCATAACCTCTTAACATCACTTTCGGGCGGAATAAAAATGTAATTTTACATTGGCTGTTTTTTAACTTATAATGAAGGTTTAACAGAAATAATAAACAATGGATGCTCGATGAAGATTATACAAACAGCGTTTGTGTGGTTCGTACACGTAAACTGACAACGATACCATCAGCCATTTTAACTTTTACTCAAAAGAAAAAATATTTTATCTTTTTGTGATTATTAAAATTTTTCATTTACATCAAAACATGGAAAATGTAAAACATCGAGCACAAAACATACATGTTAAAAAATATCGGCTTTTATATATCGATGTTTAAAACATCGTTGTTTCAGGAACGTCGATTGCTTTAACGCTTAACAGCAATCTTAAAACTCCCTATTAAGGACAAAAACTCCCTATTATAGGACGTTGCATGCCTAACACCTGGGCACAGCAATCTATAGCACTGACGATCTTGTGCGGATGGGCAGATGCGCAAAAGTGATGCGAAACAAACTGCGCATGCGCTTAAGATCGATAGTGCTGCCCATTGCTGTAGCGCCCTCGAAGTGAGTTTGAGCACCCTCGAACGTTAAATCACAATCTTTTGCGCATGCGCAAGAGATCAATAGTGCTGTCCGCTATGGCATGCACAAACTTCCTATTATTAAAAATTCAATATGTGAAAATATCGACATTGATGTCGCATCTCTAATCCCAACGTCTGGCAATCCTCAAAGACATAGCCGAACTGGATTTAATACGAAGTTAAAACAACTTGCCATAAAATTTCCTAGTCCCAAAAAGGATTACAAATGTGGAGTTTTTCGAATTCATCGGGCTTTCTTATAACTACTTGGAGGAACTTCTCACTAGCAGTAGTTTTTAAACAACTTGCGAAGGAAAAAAATGTATTTTCCATGTGAGAGGAAATAAGGAACCACGAGTCACTTAACGTACCTTGTTTAACTTTAGAGCTTAGAAAACATGAAAATTTCCCTCAACAAAGTAAGGGAAAAGTTAATGAAAAAGAGAATGAAAGGATTTCCCCCTACAATACAGCTATTGTTTATTATTAAATTACTACATCAATGTAAAAATTTTAAATGAACTGCAATGAAAACTGCAATGAAGCTTCTCATTCAGTAACAAATTGTATGTACTGCAATGAAAAATTCTTTTAGCTTAATTTTCTCTTCCAATATTTAATGTTAATACTTTTGGATTTTTTGTTATACGTATACCAGTTCACTAGGCAAGAGATACAGTTCCTTTGACACGAGAAATTTCGTTCACCCTAAAGGAATCGGTTCCTTGCAATGTAAACGTTGAACATATGAACGTTGTAATATAGGTCAATATTTACGCGGTACAATTAAACATTAGTTTTACATAACATTTCACTTTGAAGAGAAATTATTTTGAAGGCAACACTCACTTTTAGGGAATTTCTAATAAATAAACAAACAAATAACGTGCGTTAGCACGTCGCGGAACACTTGGTGTCAAAATGCGTTGTTTGTAAAATTGCGTTTGCAATAAAATTAGATCTCTAGCGTGAAAAATACGAATAATCACTTCACTAGTTCCAAGGAAGAGTGTCCACCATAAAACGTCCCATTTACCAACTAGTAATATAAAATTAGTCGTATTGTGGGTTTGCGGGGGGTTTCGGAGCGACAGAGCACTAATAAATTCGTAATGTAGTAATATAATTAGTATTAAATTGTAATAATACTAAGTGTTTTGTGTAAAACTAACGTTTAAATGTACCGCGTAAATGTTGATTGACTCGTACCACAACGTTCATCTGTTCACATTGAAGAGAATCGATTCCAAAATTTCTCGTGTCAAAGGAATCAACCCTCTCTATGATCAGGCAATAAGATATCGGTAACCCCATATTAGTGCTGATGACAACGACAACAATATATGAAAAAATCGAGTAATATTAAGGTAGATGTCTTGACCAAAAGGAAAATAGAACCAGTTCAACATTTGCTCTGTTTATGAAGAGCCTGACTGCCAACAAAATTTGAATAAGCTGTGTTTTATTGGGTCAAAAGAAATTAAATGTCATAATGAACTTGCTACATTTTCCCCTCGCCAGATATAGATACACATTTTTGTTGATTTATCTCGAATAGTAAAAATTTCGAAATAACTTTATGGCACTGCTCATTTTCAGCATTTGCATCACTTACTGCTAGAGTATCAAGTGTCCGAGGATCGAAGTGCAATTCCTCTCCTTCTGCAAGTCGCTGTTTTTCAAGATGAAGTTCCTCCAAATTTTCTTGGGCTTCTAGGCCTTCCACGACGGAGATTTCATTGAAACCTAGGTACCTAAAAAGTTTCATTGTTTTCAGCTAAAATATTGTTTGAAATTGTTTTGTGTGCACACATGCATCGCATTAAAGTATTGAAAATTTACAAAATGTGTTGAGATCATTCAAAAAAGCACTTAATATGTACCATATTAAAAATGTGTCATCAGAAACTGAAACATTAGCGAAAACATAAATGCTACATTTATGAATGCTTTTTACTTACAATTTACATAAATTCGTTAATTTGTCTAAATTTTCTATTTTTGTTATTTTATTGTTTTGCAAATATAAATGAGTAAGACTAATTGCATGGTCGAGATGTTTTATTTCTGTCAGGCAGTTGTTATGTAGATATAAAATTGTCAGATTTCTGCAGATAGAAAAATCACCCTGTAAACAACGAAGATTGCGTAACAGATTAAATCATCAAATCAATATAATTAGTATTATGGGAAATTTCAAATATTTATTACTCACAATATCGTCTATCTTTGATCGTGCAGCATGAGTTGCGTCTTCTTCCTTAAGAAATCATAGTTGCTTTGCTCCTTATTTTTTTTTGCAAGTACACCAGACGATTTACTGGATAAGTAACTCGTAGTTAACTTGACCATTCTCGTAAGTTATTACAACAATAAACTAAAATAACCCTATCAAAATAAGTTGCTTCCAAGTCAGAGTTTATCATAAAACTATTTCCCTTTTTATATAAAACTATATCCCTACCCTCACGAGAAACTGATGTGAAACACGCGGTATGTTGCCATGGAAACGGAAGGTTCATCTTGGCACCCACAGAGGGCAGTCTCATCATTGGCGGCAAACTCAACCGGACGCAGTGATCTTAAATTTCTTATAAGTCACAAAACATAATCATAGTTATACGATCATAGCATATCATCAAAGTATTTTAAATTACGAACAAATTACTTAATACACTACCAAAGAAATAGACTGAAAAGCCAGAATGTTTTCAAAATATTTATTTATTAAACCTTTGAAAATATATTACATGAGCTTAAATGAAATATTTCCGACCATGATTCAGACATATGACTTAATCCCTGATACAGACATTTTAATTAGTCACAAGAGTAGGAAACACAATGTGTAAGCAATGTGTAAATTGACGTCGTGTCCAGCAATGTGTAAATTGACGTTATTGTAACTTCTCTATGTGTAATTGTAATCTTTAAGGCATTTTATCAATTTATTGTAGTTCATAATAACAATAATTTCAAGTTTCATTGATGAATTGTGTTTTATAGAGCTGTTGACATTCTAAAAGCGTTAGGCTTGACATTAGTTCACATCATTCAATCACCCCGATTTATTTCAAATGAAAGATTCAATGTTCAAAACTTTGAATTATATTGAATAACTGACAATTGCATACTATTTAACTTTATTTCGTTGCTCTGTCCGCTCATAGTTTGTCAGGTGGTACATGTACGAAGAACTGAAGTTGATCAGGCATATACCTGAAAAAACAACAACAAAGAGCAGGATTTACTATAGTGCTGGCCAGCGAAAAAGACAAGCAATCGTGACAACTTTTGAAAAATATCACTGTTGAAAATATCACATGTATTCATACTCGATTTAGGGTAGTTTTGTTCCCTTTCCAAAAGCCGTTGCCAACCTACCAATAATTTCACTGTATTTATTTATTTATTTATTTATTTATTTATTTATTTATTTATTTATTTATTTATTTATTTATTTATTTATTTATTTATTTATTTATTTATTTATTTATTTATTTATTTATTTATTTATTTATTTATTTATTTATTTATTTATTTATTTATTTATTTATTTATTTATTTATTTATTTATTTATTTATTTATTTATTTATTTATTTATTTATTTATTTATTTATTTATTTATTTATTTATTTATTTATTTATTTATTTATTTATTTATTTATTTATTTATATTTATTTATTTATTTATTTATTTATTTATTTATTTATTTATTTATTTATTTATTTATTTATTTATTTATTTATTTATTTATTTATTTATTTATTTATTTATTTATTTATTTATTTATTTATTTATTTATTTATTTATTTATTTATTTATTTATTTATTTATTTATTTATTTATTTTACGCCAAAAAACAGTTAAAACTGCGTATGACGTGCTATGGGGAAAAGTGAATTGTGTGCACATTTTCAAAATTTTGTGATCCCTACACTAAGTCATATACTACTTAAATTTTTAAGAAAAAAAAGCTCCCATGTAATAACATATATTTTCAAGGATAAAAAGGTAAGAAATTTTGGCTCTTATCCATGTTGTCCTTCGGAATAATACTTCCTGCCGCGACAACATTGAAACGATAATTTGAATAATTGTATTTCCCACTGAATTCTAGAAGACGTGCACAGAAAATGAAGTTACATTTATGTCCAGAAGCAAAACAAGGGGCCATCTCAGCATTTGCTCAATGGATCAGGGTAACTAGACGAAAAACTTGATTGAGATGGGGGTCATTGACCCGGAGGCGGCAATACAATACTTGTTATATACACATTTATACAGTTCAAATGGTAAATAATGCATTCTGTATCATTGTTAAAATTAATGTTACTTCTCTTGTGATGCTCAGTATAGTCGCTAATTGTATAGAAACAGTCATGCAGCAGAAACGATTTCACTTGGGATTTAAACTTTGCTATCGAATTTAATCCTAGGGGAGGAGTGGGTGAAAATTGGCAAAAAATTTTGAAAAATACGATTTTTAATTTTTGATGTGATAATTTTGTTTGGAATGTGGTTAATTTTGGTGTTTTTATTTTTCAGCAGTCTATGATTTAAAATGGCTTCTGCGAGCATTTAAAGATCTCAAAGCGTCGATGGCCACGCCCCTGTTCTGGCTTCCAAACGTCTTCATCTCATAGAAGTTTTGAATGTATTTGCATTTTGAATTTCCCGGTATGAACTTTATATAGATGTTCTCCGGAACAAATGAGCTACAGAAAAACACAAAATGCCAACGAAAGTTTGCATAGCCTGATTTGGAGTAAGTGCCCCAAAGAAATATTTGTTTCGAAGAAGAAAATAGAAATTGCTGTCACATCAGCAGTTTCTCAATTTAATATGGGGTGTGAAGCAAGTGAAAAGATAAGATCAAATATAACTGGCATTAACATGACACCTCAAGGGAAGAAAATAAGTGCAATGAGGGATAAACGCCGTCTTCAGAAAAGTGAAGTAGCTGCACAACCAGGTTTTCAAAGTGTCAAAAAAAACAACAACTCAAAATGACAAATACAGTTCTAGAAGAAAAGAGAAAAGTTGTTGAGGGTACTATGTATGGCTCTGGAGAATTTTAAATGTAAGTTGACAAAGTAAAATGCATTTGTACGAAGTTAAATTTTCAATTTCCCGCATTTCACTTTCCTCACCTTTCTTATGGAATTCAAAAGTTCCACGTTCTACAATTTTTAATATATTTCAATGAAACTTAAAACATCTTAAGAAAAATGTAGTTTCATAGTAGTTATGTAAAAGCTTTTGTGTTATAATCATTAATTACTAATTTAAAAAATATTAATTTTTTTGTGTGTGTTTTATAGCCATCAGGTAATAACTGTATATCTTATTATTTTTTCTCAGAAACGCTCTCATTTATTTTATTTATATTCCATAAATGTAATTATATACCTTTTATGAGTAATTCATAAAAAGTGATGAATGTTGCTTCATGTGGAACGTAGAGCATTTTATAAAATAATAAGGAATTTTTTAAAAAGTTCAAAAAAAATTTTTCTTCAAAACTAAAAACAGCAGAGTAACAAAAATTTGTAGGGTACATTAGTATAATATATTACTTCTTCTGGCAAAATTTGAAGTTATTTGAATGTAAGATGTAAATTTTCAAAATTTCAACCACATCTCCCCTTGTCATCTGGCAAAGTGTTGTAAAATTGAAAGTTGTTGAAAAAAATTGAAAGTTCACTTCAAATGTAATCAAAGTAGACTTGCGTGAAATTATTCTTGCTTTTCTGTATTATGTTCTGTAAATACTGTAACAGTTAAGTTTATTCATATTCGTTTCATTTCTAAAAGTAAGAAATGACTACTGTTCTTCACTATTGAAATAAATGCAAATTATCACGAGAGGCGCTTCGTTGGAATTAGACCTTTTCAAGTTATAACTGAGTTTTAGTATAGCAGAAATTATAATATTTTAAAACTCTATGTAACTATTTTCCATCATGCGAGAAAATATGTGCTGTTGTATGCAGTCTAGTTTAATAAACAAAAACGACTTTCTGTTTGAGAATTTTATTTCTACTGGGGGGGGGGGTCTACTAAAATGTAATTGTACTGTTATTGTATTCAACTGGTTTTCACTGTTAATATCTTTGGTCAGTTTTATAGTCACTGTAATATCTTTGGTCAACCTATAGTGTGGTTCTTAAATTTTTCTGTTTTACCACCAGCCCTGAGGATGAAACAAAAATATTCCGAAACGTCGGTAAACTATGTTTTAATGTCTACTCCGGCCAAATCCCGTGATCTACATTGCCCATTTCTACTTCATAGTCGTGAAACTACTAAGATTGATTTCAAAGAATATCAGAAAGAGGCTACTTCCCAAACAGTTGACCGAGCCGCATCGAATGGTCGCGTGTTCCAAACGGGTGGTTCGGAAGGGGTCGAACCGTGAGGGACGGACGGAAACACAAGTTACTCGGTAACTAAATCGGGACTCATTCATCCTCAATGCTCCGTGTCCGGACTTGCCGCACGTACTTTTGGATGAAGCTGAGCTGGTACTTGCTGCCGGGCGTGGTGCGGTACAAGTGGCGAAGCAGCAGCGGCGGGAAGAGTTCGTTTATGGCGTCGGCCGCGGCCTTGTTGCCGGCCGCCACCTCCTCGTCGTCCACGTCGTCGAAGAACTCGGCGGGCGCCCAACCCACGGGCACGAAACCGCCCCCGCCGCCGCCTGCGCCGCCGCCGCCATCCCTGCGGCCGCCGCTGCTGTCGCGCCGGGTGCCCGTCGAGTCGGACGCCGAGCTCCTCCGCCGCTTCATCATCAGCACGCTGTCCGCGGGCGGCTCCTGCGCGGCCACGTTTATTGTTTATACACGAGCTGTGGGCCACCCCCGTAACTTCTAAACGGCTCCGGATATCGAAATCCAGTTTTCGCATAACAATGCAGAATCATGGGGCAAATAACATGCCGTAGAGAAATTGTCTATACTATTTTTAGTCTTCGAGAAATTTAATCATCTTTGACTTTTTTAAATGAGACTTTATATTTTTCTCACTAGCAATCGATAAATCATGAAAGTAGGAATAAAATGATGTATCATAGTATGTTAGTATTTTGATAGTAATTTGAGTATAAAATTAGATTTTCTGGCAAGAGATTTTCAAGTAAACGGGCAGCCTTTGCACAGTGGCCCTTGGGGGAAGGTGCCCTTCGCGGCGTCGATACTGTTTTGTGGAGAGAGGAGTGTGAAAGGGGTGGCCGTGCAGGATAAAGGCGTAACTGCAGCAATTCATGGTCTTGACACGAAAACATATGAACAAACATCAATTTTAACGATCAGAATATATTTTATTTGTTCATCTGAATTGAACTTTTCTTCTTCTGAAATTCCAAATCAACGATAATCGAAAAGAACGAAATAAAAAATATTGTAGCGAAAACTCATAAGAATCGAGCTCAGTACAGAAACAAGCCATCATTTTAAAACATCGGAAGCGAATGAATGAAAGATTATCATTGTAATATCATATGATCGATTAATTCATCAAACAATAGATGGGTAGACATTTTCTCTTATTATTTACTGTTAATAACATTCCTATTTAAACACGTATCAAAAGAACAAAGCAATAAAATTTTTGAAATACTCTCGATAGTTCTATCAGTGTAAATTTACCGAACTTTAACAAAAATACATATCTGCAGTCGCGACTGCCAATACTGATTAGAGTGTTTCTCACTTCATAGCGCCAAGTGCGGCCACGAACTTGAAAACCCACGGCAGAAGACGGAAGTGCACTCTTTTCTTTTCCATTTATAATCAGCAGTCGTATGGTTGCAAAGCGGACGATCCTTTTATTTAAAAATGAAATTTAACAATGAAGAGACGATAGTTGGCTTCTTGTTCAATTTCAAAATTATATTTATTATTATCATATTCCATACGCTACCAATTTTTTATATCGTTCTTTGGAACGATCCATGTTTTGAAATTTAGTAGAAGATACGTTAAATAAATGCAAAAAAGCTCCCATTTTGATATTAACTTTGGTATTTCTTAGAGTGATGTCCGTGTCAACACCAAGGATTGCTGTAGTTACGCCTCTTATCCCACACTGCCACCCCTCTCAGTCTCTCCTTTCCATCCAACAGTTTTGACACCGCGAACGCCACCTTCCCCGAAGGCCAGAGTTGCAAGGGCTGCTACACGATTGCCCGTTCAATTCAAAAGCACATGTCAGAAAGTCAAATTTATACTCAAATTACTATCAAAATATTAGCATATGATACATCATTTTAATCCTCTTTTCATGGTCTATCCATTGCTGGTGAGAAAAATATATAGTTTGTTTAAAAAATCGAAGATGATTAAATTTCTCGAAAACTAAAAATATTATAGACAATTCCTCTATGGCATGTTACTTACCCGATGATTCCGCATGGTTCTGCAAAAACTGTATTTCGATATCCCGTTTAGAAGTTATGGGGATGGTTCATAGTTCGTGAGACATCTGTATATTTATTTATTTGGTTAATTGTATTTTTTTAATTGGAGGAATTGCATTAAAAATTCTTCATCATAACATTGACAATAAGATTGTATCCCAACAATAATAATCTCTCACTCTGCACATACAACGCAACTAAGCAATTTCTGTAAGTTTGATATGACACCATGAGGTTTGTCGACATTCAAGTTCACCAATAATTTAGTGTAACTTAAATTCAAATACTAATTAGCTGGAACTCAAACTGAGTTATAATATATGTTCTAAAAACAGACGGTCGCGGAAGTTCATTAGTCCCTTAAGTGTAGTGCATGTTTATTGTGTGAGGCGGCGGTGATCTTCCCCCGCTGGATTAAGAGATCCGGTATTGTACCAACAAATTTCAATTTCATTACCCCTAAAATATCTTATTCAAAACATTGCGTTTTAACACACGTCGCCACAGCATACATGCTAAGTGAGGCAAGAATATGGCGGATGACATGACACGTACCGGGAGCGGTAGCTCAGTGTATCAACTGATGCCACTGCAGCGCCTCTGACCGGGAGGTCCTAGGTTCGAGTCCTGACGGTGGCAGGATTTTCGACGCTAGCTTTTCACCTAGGTCGAATTCAGTCGCAGTCTGGAGGAGAATTCTAGCGGCCGGCTGCTCTGATCGGTGTTTCCGTGGTTTCTCCGATCAACTACCAGGCGAATGCCGGAGCAGTGACTCACCAACGTAATGCCGGACCGCGCGCGATCTGGTCCTTCCTCTTCCTGTCTGCATCCTCCCACACACACACATTACACACACTAACATGCACTACACTACTACATATTCCGGGAGGCCGGTCGGGAGCTTAGAGCTTGTCCCGGCTGGGGCGGTGCCCCGCTGGTGGGAGAGTCCTGGTTAGGGGGAATCCCCACTAGCCGACGGTAGGTCGGCGCCTGATCTCGCCATCCAGCGGGGAAAGATCACCGCGCATATCCCGGAGAAAACATGCACTACACTAACGGGACTAATGACCAAAGCAGTTGACGTGCCCAAAACACGAAAAATCAACCAATTCAAATCGATCGGCAATATCTTCTCGGAGAGATCTTCCTCCCATCTTTCTGGCAAATATTGGTTTAATGCTGTCTTGTTCTTTGCTAGTGTAAAGATGACAGCAAGAAAAGAAGCAAATTGCGGAAAGATATTGCTAGACTCCAGGCCGTGTATCAGCCGCACTAAATTCCTGCAATATGGCAGCTTGAAAGATTTCCTGCTGGAATGGCCAACTTATAGAACTGATAATTCTTGTAATGTCTTCTCGCTTTGTTTTGTTTTGTTATCTCATTCACAATCTCGCGCGGTCTCGAGTCTTGTCCACTGTTCAATAATACATGTTTCGTTTTTCGGTAGAATTAAAAGAGATGTTCATCTGTAAACGAATATTAACTCAGAATAATTATTAGTTAATTAAGAACACACATCAACCATTGTATTTAAGAAGTGTTAAAAGTACAGGTAAAATATATATAACCTCAAAAGTTTTCTATGGTCATACTTCTATGTTATTAATGCTTAGATAGTCAACAGTTCTTCACGTTTTGAAGTAGTAATATTTTATTGAACGCAAATAAATACTACAATTATTGAAGTTAATTAACATGATATACATGGTGCTTAGGTTGAGTTAATTAAAATGTTCCTAAATAGTCCAGTTATGTCGATATCAATGCAAATACATCCATTTAATTGATCGTTCAATTATCATTAGCTTAAAAAGGTAACAAAAATAATCAAAATTCATCATTAGTGTAAGTAAGCTACAACTCATTGTTACCAGAGACAGTCTTTGAAAACGTGTTACTTCAGAAGTTCAGCATACAGAGAATTCAGATGTTGTTAAGCTACCATTATTTTGAAGAATTAAAATCAGAAATAATAATAAATATAATATAATTAATTTAAAAGAAGAAATACTAAAAGGACACTTAACAACAACAAAGTAACTACTAGATAATCATTTCTCTAATTAACTTTATTATTATTACTAAAGAAACAATTGGAAAATAATAATAAAACGAAAAACGCCTAGTACTACTGGGAATAAATAAATGAATGGAAAACACAAAAACGAAGAGCACCAAACGCAAAACATAATCTTTAGCAACACTGTAAACTAACACAATTTCACTTGATGGCTTTGAATGTTGGCGGTATCTACGAAGTAAATATTGTTTCATTGCAAACTTAAATTTTTAAAATGTCCCTACCGCTTGAAGGTAATATATTCAGGGTATTTGTGTGACGGTTGGCACCAACTTAGCCAACATAAACGAATCGAAATCCACCGCAAATCATATAAATGTATGTTTCATCCGACAGTGACATTTTTCAAAAGTTGTCCGTTAGTTCGGCTTTTTAGCTGGCCAGCAGTCTAGTGTAAAACGGATGTGCATTAGAGTGGAGTACTCCTCCATAGTAGGCAGTTGCGGCGCGGTGTACTGACGAGTGCGTAGGCGGCGCGGCGTAGCGCGTCCAGCGCCGAGGGCACGCTCTGATGAGGCGGCGCCTCACGTCTGCGCCGCCGACCGCCAGGAGCAGCACCTGCGCCCGGTGCTGAGCGGCCCCGACGGCGCCGACAGCAGCACCGCCGCACGCCCAGGTCGGTGCACATGCCGCGCAACAGCGCGAGGGGATGCGCCAAGCGTTATCTCTTCTACGACCTACCCCCACTAGATGGGGAGATACCGGCGCCGGCGTAACGTCGGCTAGCGGGGTTCCCCCAACCAGGTCGGGACCAGTTCTAAGCTCCCGACCGGTCGGTCTCCCGGCATGTGTATAGTGAAGTGCATATTGGAGTAAGAGTGTGTAAGAGAGGAGTAAAGAAAGTGCAAGGAAGGGGAAGGAAAGATCACGCGCTGTTCGTGGCCCATTTGTTAGGGTGCTGCTCCGGCATTCACCTGCTGTTGTTCGGAGAAACCACGGAAAATTACCCATCAAAGCAGCCAGCTCCTAGAATTCTCCTCCAGACAGCGACTGAACTAGCTATCATGCTAGTGTCCAAAATCCTGCCGCCGTCGTCAGGACTTGAACCTAGACCTCCCGGTCAGGAGACACTGAAGTGACATCGGTTAATGCCCTGAGCGACATCTCCCGATTGTTGGAGGCTAGCCCTCGGGCGTCGCTGGCGAGAGGACCGGGGAAACGCCCCGTCCCTTCGTCAACTAATCCGGTAGTTTTATTCTAATTTGATGTTTTACTATTGTCCAAAACAGCTAATTAACTAGACTACTGCCTACAGACCTAGTCGCACTGCCCAACACCACCTAGGTGGTGCATCAATGTGGTGTTACGGGTCACATTGTCAAACCGCAAATACTTCAGCCACTCTTACTTTTCCAATTTTATTTTTTAATATAAATTCAACAAATTTAAAATATCAAGTTACTTATAATTCAATACTTTTATTAGTTGTACATCAAAACGATTTTGGATTCCAGGTACAATAATAGACGCTAGACTAATAGAGGCTATTGCATGCTACAGATAACTCTAAAACAGGACCGGGATCGGTAGCTCAGTGCATCAACTGATGTCACTGCAGTCTCTGACTGAGAGGTCCTAGGTTCCCACTCCCCACGGCGGCAGGGTTTTCATACCAGCTTTAAAGCGCCAGTCGACCAGTTGCTGTCGAGGAGAATTCTAGCGACCAGCTGCTCTGATCGGTAGTTTTACTGGGTTTCTCCAAACAACACCAGGCGAATGCCGGAGCAGTACCCTAACAAACGGGCCACGTACCGCGCGCGATCTTTCCTTCCAGAAGTACACTCACATGCACTTCTGTTTTAGAAATAAGTTAGAACAAGATGAGATATTACATGTGTGTCACAGATATTAAATGTGTATGTGCTGTGAAGTGCTGGTCAGTGTAATTCAAAGCAAAAACAGTGTAGTGTAGTGCAGTGCATTGAAGTGTAGTGAACGCGATCAATGAATTTTTAAAAAATCTAACTTAGCCAATATTTATGAAGCTTGTATTAAATTTTAGCATCACCAACATATAATTACTGGATATCATGACAGAGTTGAAATAATTATTATAATACTTAATAATAGTGATAGTATGATTATTGCATCCTCGGCTTGTACTGTACTCCTTATTATTATTGTTATTATTATTGTTATTATTATTATTATTATTGTTGTTGTTGTTGTTGTTATTTAACTGCCACCGGGTCATACCTAATTGTAGTTCAAATAAATTTAAATGTTGAAACAATTGACCTTGATACACGCCATTTCAAATATAATCAATAAACTACTTTACCACACATGCCGGGAGATCAGTCGAGAGCTTAGAGCCCCTGGCTGGGACGGTACCACGCTGGCGGGTGATATCTGGTTGAGAAAATCCCTGCAAGCCGACGCAGGTCGGCGCCGGATCTCGCCAACCAGCGGATGAGATCATCGCCACTTCCCGCATTAAAACATGTACTACACGTATGGAGAAAATGACTTTAGCAGTTGACGCGCCCGAATCACTAATCAATCAATCTATTTATGTTTATTGTCAGAGTATGTTATTGAATTAATGAAGCTGTGACATAACTTGACCTTTTCAAACTTGCGCGGACCTTAATGACTTCCATAAATGGATAGAAAAAATTGCGACTAAAACTGTAAGTTTTAAGCAGAGTTACTTTAAGGCATTTAAACCACTTCCTTTGATGTCCACCCCGCTCCGCAATTTTCCATGTCGGAGACGACCATTCTGCGTTGCCCAGCAAGCGTTTCAGTGGCGAATCTCCAGACGGAACATTTTCATGAGGTTGCACGGCGTGAATACTCAACAATAATAACAATAACGGCAGCAGCAATAGCGACAGAAAATAAAAACAAATAAAAAAACGAGAACCAATTTCAACATAAAGCAGCGAGCGTGTTAGCTCTCCATTTCTCGTTACTCAAGCAGTAGCTTAATTATTCTGATTTCGAATATTCAATTAGCGAAGATCAGGCACGCCGCTAGAATTCTCCTCCAGACAACGACTTAATTCGACATAGCTGAAGGCTAGTGTCAGTCCTGCCGCCGTGAGGACTGAACCTAGGACCTCCCGGTCAGAGGCGCTGCAGTGCATCAGTTGCCGCCGTCCGTCCAGTTGGGCCGATCGTCCTCCGCTTCAACGAGCAACGTCCCAAACGTGGGAGGGGCGCTAATTAAGTGACCTCGCGCAATGGCATTGGCGAGGGAGATCAAGGCCAGCGGGCTCAGCCAGACGCCCGTGTCATGCCATGCGGTACCATCATCCAGTTATCGGCCTGTGGGAGGGACGGCTGGTCGCGGAACGGACACGTGAAAGTGAAGAGCGGATTCAATTGTGCTGGTCTGGCCACTCGTTTCAGATGGTGATCTTTGTTGGAGGTCTGGGAGGAAAGTACACGAAATGTTCATGCTAATTTAAATTGGTTTAAACAGAGTTAAACAATGGCGTTTATCGTGGTCTCTTTAAATGAAAATAGAGATGATGAGTGTAGGTCGTTCAATTAGTATCTACTGCCCAACATGGCAGCATATTAGGTCTTATGGGGTTACAGATACATTTGCGCCATCTAACAAAAATTATAAATCCTGAACATTTTCCCATTATTTTTGTGAATTATCACGGTGCATACATATTAAATTTGTTATGACATCTAAAGCATAATTTCATTGACCCTGAGATAGCATTGTAAAGTTTTAGCAACTGTAGCTAGATATAAATTTAGTGTTTTGCATATTATTACTAACGGCTTAAGAATATACTACCGATATAATTTGGAGGTTTAACTTCATCGAGCCGTTTTTGCGTATTTAATTAATAGATGGTATATTGTAAATATCCACAAAGAAATTCTTTAGTGCCCAGACATTTAGATTGCAAAAGAAAATTATCCGATGACTGAAAAATCTCATCCACGTGATCCTTGCAGCCTCTTTTCATTGATTTATTCATTGATTTCATTGATTCATTTCATTTCATTGCCTCTTTTCATTTCATTCATTCATTCTTACCATTGCCTTGCTTATTTATTTATGAGTCTATAGTATATGTCAAAACTGACTTACTAAACGGTGGGAACTTATTTTCATGTAATACTGATATTTATAGTTACTACACTCGACGTAGAAATCATGTTCATCAAGTGTCAGTATCAACAGCTAACTACCAGAAATCCACATACAATACATGTACGTTACTTTACAACGCATTGCCAGATGAAATTAAAAAATTAAAATTGGTACACAAATTTAAGTTAAAAATAAAATCTTTCTGCTGCAAAACTGTTTCTATACAATTAGAGACTATACTGATCATCAGAAAGAAAAATAATGTTTACTTTACAAAACCATGATGTAGTATAATGAATTAGTTTACATTTGCATTGTATAATTTTAAAAAAAGACTCAAAATGCCTGTAACAAGTAATGCATTTCTGCTTCCGGGGCAATGACCCCCCATCTCGATCGGGTTTTTGTCCAGTCTCCCTGATCCACTGAGCAAATGCTGAGATGGCCCCTTGATTTGCCTCTGGATGTAAATGTAGCTTCTCTATGCGCACGTTTTGTTGAACTTTCCTTTGCTTGTAATAGTTGAGATTAGGTGTTTCTATTTTGTTAACAATACAGAAATATCAAATCTGTTCGTTCCTTTACTGTTAAAAATAAATTTTCTATAATTTGGCAACGAAAATATCTACTTTTTGAAATGTTAATCTCTCGCTTTTTTAAAATTTATTATTATTATTACTATTATTTTTCATCTTCAACTATTAATAGTTAAATTGCTGGGAAGGTATTCTGAACTCAAGAAAGCGTGGCAGATGATTTTCTCCCCATACGTCACAAACAGTTTTTGACTAAATAAATAAATAAAAGAAATATTCATTTTCAGCATTTAGCACTGCTTGGAGAGAGCATTAAAAATATATTAATGAAACTCGGAATTCTTTATCGCTATAGAAGTTAATTTTATGGTATATAATTGTATTCTTGACATGATATTGGGAGAAATTTGTAGATTTGATTTTTGGGTTACTGCTATGCAGTATAGAATACGTTTTGTAATTCTGCGAAAAAGAAAACATGCAATTTTTCAACAGAAAAACTCTTATTATCATACCCTTGAAACACAGAAGTAAATAAATCCTCATCCTCATTGGAGTTTTTGGCAAGTTTGAAAGGTGATAGAGCTGGAATTTGAGGTAGGTTATGATAAAAGTTGGTGACCAGATATGTGATGTATTGTTCCATTGGTTCCAAATTAAATTCATTATGGAGTTGATTGTTAGTTATGTATCAAGGGGCAACTACTCCTAAAAATTTATTTTGTAGGACTTGTTTATGGATGTTAGTATTAGCAGAATTGATTCAAATTGGGCTGGCGTACAACATTGATGGTCTTAAAATTGTCTTGTAATTTGCTATGGCTGATTTATAATATTTTGGGATGTTTCTGTAAATTAATGGTCGTTGTTGTGCCAGTCTTATTTTTAGCTTGGGGTCACTTTGGCATTCATATGTTTTCTCCAAGTTAATTTGCATCAGGTATAAGTTCAAATATTTTAATAATATTTAGGCTTATTTTATAATATAATAAGTTTATTAGGGGGGTTCCATTCTATTGATTTGTTATTTAGAGTGAGAGGGAGTGGGGGAGAGTGGGGTCTTATAGTAAATATTTTAGAAGGGGTTTTGTTAGGATTTAGTTGGATTTTAATTTTGGCCGCCCAGCTGTCTATTATATTTCAATAAATCTGTAAGTCGGTTCTTAGCTCAGTGAGGGCTGTGCGGAAGTAAGAATGGCTTTGCGCAGGCAAATTGGCGATCGTGATTTTATTAGAGTGTGGGTAGGTCAAAGGATATGAAGGGTGAATAGGGTGTGATAACGAAGAGCCTGGGGAAGTGCAGCGTTTATTGTTCTTGGTTGAATAAATGATTGTTAACATTGATTGAGAAAGTTCTATTGCTTTTGGAATTTATTATTGTTGATTTTAAGTACTGTGGAGTGCCTATTTGAATGAGTTTATAAAAAGAGCTTGAGTGCCATGTTGGGTCAAAGCTAGTGTAATATCAACAGATATAGCTATAGTGTGATGATTCTTTTGAAAGTTGAATAAATGAGCTCTGAAATTCTTAATAGTTGGTGTTGCGTTGAGATTCTTTCTGTAAATCGATAGCATTGGTACAAAAATAGGTGGTTTTACAGTCTTTTCAATATGATTTTCTCGATTATTTTGGAAAGAGTTGTTAATAAGTTGATTGGGCGGTAACTCGCGGGGTTTGATGGGTTTTGTTTGGCTTTTCTATGGGGATGACGATTGTCTGTTTCCATCATATTGCCGTTGGAAGTTTTTAATGCTATATTGTCGTGACCTGGGACCTTTTTGTTAGGAAGTTTCTTTATGATTTTAGAAATTTCAGTGGAGCTGAGAAATTTATTCTCTGATACGGACCGAAGAAGTTTAATTTTGTAGCTTGTAGAATATTATTATGTTGCGGATGGGCATTCTTGTCTCACATAATGTAGTTTCAAATGCGTGCAGTCTCTTCTGCCTTCCGAAGTGAGATAAGGCCTACCTGTCGTTGTGTTTAAAGGAGGGACAGGATTTTTTCTTTATTTTTAGTGAATTGCCATAATGTGTATTACTGGCGTTGAGTGATGTGCGTTGTTATTATATTGTTCGCTGTTATGGTTTCTGATAAGTCCTTTGACCACGTTGGAGATTAGGTCGAGTTCTCTCTTTAATTTTCGCGTTCTTAGCTGAGCCCAGAGTTTTAATTTTATCTTTACGATTACGAAATGGGTATATTTCTATCAACTAGGTCTTGGAGAAAAGGAAATTCTCAGAACCTCAGGAAATGCAAGAAATATTAGATGAGGTTTTCAAATCAAATGACCTTGTCAAATGAATCTTTCTCTGAGGGCGAGGTGGATGAACACGTGAATAATGATGATATAGATGACGATTGAACTTCTGAGATTGAGGGAGAAAATATTTCTGATATGGAAAATGATCTTGAAGAGGAAGAAAATTGTTTTGTTGGAAGAGATAACACGACAAAATGGAGGACAACGTGCTTCAAAAAGTCTTCAAAGTTTAATCAAAAGAACACAATAAAAATTTTCCCTGGGCCCAAAGGTTGAACTAAGACTGCTGAATCAGAAATAAAAGCATTTTTTCCGATTACTCATGAAAATATGTTAGATGAGGCAATGACATATTCCAAAATGTACATTCGTAAGAAAAAACAAAACAAGATGTCCAATACATACGTGACAAGTTTTCGGGAAATATCCCGTAATTAACTTTAGGCTGTGCTAGGCATATTGTACTTGCAAAGAAAGGAAATCATACTAATGTGAAGGAACTTTGGGACACAGATGGTAGTGGTATAGAGTTTTTACGTGCATGCATGAATTATGGAAGATTTTTTTAATTTGTTGCGTTCAATCAGATTTGATTATACCCAATCCAGAATTGATCGTACGAAAACCGACAATATTGCTCATATCATAACTATTTTAGATTCTTACAAGCCATTCATTGTGGTTCAGAATGATTTTGATTGCAAACAAGGAGTAATATTTTTCAAACATTATTTTGTGTATGCAATTTTGTCAATTGCATTAATATTACTAATTTTCAGTTTCGCAATTAATTCGTTGAAATATCAATTTTAAAAGTTTACATCTGAATAAATAATGTCTAAAAGGAAATATTTGGCCTTCTTTGCCATAAAAACCGTAGAATAACATTATTTCCAAGCAAAGGTAGCTGGTAGCAAATTTGGGCGCGCTGCTGCTCTGCGTAACGTTCAGAGGCCCTGCCTCGAGGGTTAAGTTCCTGCTCTAGACTGTTGGCATAAAATAAGATGCCTTATATCATTTTATGAATCCTTTTACTCAAAGTATGCTTCATTTGAAGATACACTTCCCAGAAAATATTTGCTGAGGAGCAGGTAAGATTATGAAAACCTACATGTATCGTGGAAGGATCAGAGTTCGAAAATTCAGCAAATATAACGGAGAACTCACTTGGCAGGATGTGAAATTATTGTACAAAGCTCATCCAGAAGGTAAGTACCGTGTATCCGGGGCAAAAAACTCCGACGGACGTGCATGCATAATTACGTCCTGCAACTCGAGATGAACTAGCTTGCTGATCATTCGATACATTAACTTAAAACATTGCTTGTTAGGGAAAAATTTTTAAAGGGTGAAATAGAAAGTCATGTTTGTTACCTTAGATCAGACTGACATCCTTGAATAATGCCTACTACACCTCATCAACGTTCTCAAAAATCATGTTTAAAAATAAATGTTAAAACACACTATCTGACCGCCACCTATAAAACAAGAGCGCTTTTTTTAATGCGATATATTCACCTTTGTGAAATTATCATTAGATAAATGAAACATAGGGAGAGAACGCCATGAGTGAAGGTATGTTGCAAAATAGGGTTGGGAAGTTTAACGAAGGGTCATCCATTTCAAGTGGTCCAGCACCGATCGCCTGGACCACCCTCGAAAAACCATACTTTATACATAAATCCTCTAATGTTTTGGTTGTTCAAAACGTTTTTAATTTTTTTACTCGAACCTGGTTTAGAAATGGCGGCCATATTTGTTTCACGCCGTGAGCCATTTTTCACGTTTGTAGACATTTACCCTTTTCTAAATTACTCAGCGCTGGGTTGTTCTAGCATAGCATAAATGGCACTGAATTTAGTATACTCTGGTCTACACATTGAATTATTATTTACCTAACTCACTTGTTTTTATTTGGGAAATATTTGCAACCAAATCTATTGAACGCGAATGAACCAATTTCGATTTTCAGAGAATAATTTCTCAAAGAAGGAATAGAATCACAGCCGTAATTTTTTCTGTGCTTATACACATAATAGTATAGTTACTTTCTATAAATATGAATGTGAGCATGCACCCTTTGAAATGACATACTGTCTTAAAAATGGAAATTTTCATATTTTCCAATCGAACTGTATTTCTGTTGGGGACCAGATATAAATCTGAAAATTGCACACGTACTAGATTACTATGATACCAAAACTTCAGTAAACATTTCAATTTTTAGATTCAGCTCAAAGTATTTTTTTAAAATTCGAAATTTACGTAATAATAAGGCTTCATAGTCACATTGGGGATAAGTTGTGACAGGTAGTATTCATATTATTTTGAAGCCATTTTCAACTAAAATCTACACTGATTGAAAATAATAAATTACGATTTGTTATAATTAAACATAACGTTGCAACAATTAACAAGTAATAAATGTTGCCTCATTTACAATTTTGAATATTACTAGACTTTAAAAGAAAATTATTTGTAATTGAAAATAAGGTCTTCTTGGTGTTACATGCTAAACCAGCTAATATAAAAATAGTTTAAAGATATAAATTAAATAAATTCAGCATTTTCTATATTTTTTCGCGTTTAAAACTGCCATTCTGCTTATTATTTCTGAACGATTCATGGATCCATATGTGGATATCTACAAATGAACGATCTCTCAGTGCTCTTTAGGTGTAAAGATCGCCACTGAAGAAACAATGCGACAATGAGAGGATATAGGGTCAGGTCGGAAGGTGCTTTGAAGCTACTGCGGAACCTGACGCCACCTCTACCTCTTTGAGAATATCATCAACTGGAGGTTCGCATCTGACAGAACCACCGCGATGAACCGAGGAGTTTTGAGGATTTGCTCCTGAAGGCTTCTGATGCGTGTATGAATTTAAACGGCTTATTTAAGGTCGCCTTATAAACAGCGAACATTGGCACCAGCAAAAATACAGTATTTAGAAATTCATATACTAGTTAACATTCATGGGACATGCATACACAAACTGAAATCTAGACAAGTGTTAATAAGAACAGGCAGTGTATAATACGAAGTAAATACCATTTAGCATATTAAATTTGATGAGGAGTTCTATAATTTTCTTTTGACCGGGATAATAATTCAATATACAGTAGAGATTATCATTGATGTAGGTTTGTTCTCACAGTCGCCATCACGTGGCAATCAACTATAATATGCTTCGTGGAAACTGGTTGTCCATTGTCGGCAAAGACTCGGAGTGTTTTAATTAGGTAGCTATGACTAAGATTAAAATGTCCTATACGTAGTCTGGTTATAACCACGTGATGTTCTCTGCTAAGACTCATGGACGTGATGGGAGATTCATCGATATTCTTCCTGACTGCATGTAGTTTAGAAGGCAACATTTTCCATTTCCGGTTCCAAAGCTTCTTAACCGCAAGTTAGAGGTACTTTTAAATCAGGGAGGAGCATTTCCAGTATCAATTTCCTGGGGAGAGATTGCTGCCTCTGCCATGCATCCGCTTCTTCATTGGCCCTTTGATGCCCATATGAGAAGCTGGAAGCTGCTATTGTAACGCGACATCCTTAAGGAAGGAGGATAAAGCTTCTTTTTGGATTTCGACCAGTGGATTTAAGGTATGTCGGTTTGGAATGGAGGATAGAATCACGAAGAGTCAGAAAATAACAATATCTGCTACATGTCTTAGGATGCTAATATCAATAGCTTTGATAATAGCACAAGCTTCAGATGAGAATATGGAATAGAAATCCGGGAGACGATAAAGATTCTTAAGGGGTGGGATAATGAAAATAACAGCTCCATTAGGTCTTGATTGTTGCTTGGATCTATCCGTGAAAAATTGGCTATAATTACAAATTTGGTACTCGAACCCAAGATTAGTTGCTTAATGATATGTTTTAGGATACCAGGATTTGTAAATTTGGTAGCTCTGTATCGATTGGCAAAGAGAAATGTTCCCCAAGGGGGAAGAGGGTTGAGTTTCTTTCTGATATCACAGACCCAATGCTGTCTATCCTGGTACTTAGCAAGTCTAATACTTAGCGGTTTAGGATAGTTAGGATGATTTGCAAAGTGGAGTGGACTTGAAGAGGTTACAGATATACTATGGGAATTAGGGACAACAATGAGTCAAGTAAGCAAATTTTAAGCACAGAAGCTTTCTACGGAGTTCTAAAGGAAGGAGGTCCGCTTCAACTAGTAGGCTAGTACATGAGCTGGTCCTGAAGGCACCCAAACTTAGGCGGCTTGCAGAGTTGGTTATAGGGTCCAAGTTTTTAGCAAGTGGTTGCTGGCTGAACTATAAGCCACTACTCCATAATCTAACTTTGGTTAGAACGACTTGCAAATAAATTTGATTAGGAAATAGTGCATTTGATCCTACCTGTGTGAAGATAACATTTTGATTATGTTGAGTCTAAATAGAGCAATCAGCTTTGAGGGTAGAAATAAAGAGTTTCCACGAATGCTTATGGTGGAATGTTAAACCCAAACTTTTGCTGGTATTTGTTCTTCTTAGATTATGGTCACCAATTTTCAAGGCTACTGAAGACGAGTTCAAAACTTTCGGAGATCTCGATAAAACCATAAATTCTGATTTGGTTTTTTAATTAGATGAACTTGATTGACTTGGACCATTCGTTGTTTGTATTGAGGGATTGTTGCATAATAATTGTGATTAGATTTAGCATCTTTTGCTGCCACAGAGGAGGGTGATACCATCGTAAACAGAAATATTTTCACTGAGCTTTTACAATATTACCTGGCATCATTATAAAATGAGAAATAATATCATTTAACACTGATCCTTGAGGAAGGCCACGGACATCTGAACGTGCTGTGACGTCTTATCTTGAATACGGACCTAAAGAAATTTGTGTTCAATGAAGTTCTTTATGTAATGCAAACATATTCCCCTTGATTGGCAATGTAGTAATGAAAGATAAAAGTCTGGATTTTTGAACCATTTCGTAGGCCTTCTCGATATCAAGCGAAACGACCATCGCATGGTGGTGCATGCTAAGGGCATTACAGATTTCTGAATCAATTTCCACTATGGTCATTTGTGGAGCGAAAAGTTCTGAATCGCACTTTGAAAGGAGACAAGAGGCTTTTTGATTCAGTAACCATCTTAAACGGTTTACACTGCCATCTTCTCAAGAAGCTTACAAAGATTGCACGTTAGATATGGGGCGATAAATTCAGATGGATTGCATCTGTCCTTATTACGGAGGCTTAAGTAATTATAGCCTTTCCCATTTGTCCGGAAAGGTCTGAGTTGACCATATGACATTATATACCTGAAGAAGGTGTTCCAGGGCATTCACCTAGGGTTTTTAAGAAAACTGTTGTGACGTTGTCAGCCCGGTTTTCGAGTTGTTACTTTTCTTCAGCACATATAGAAGTTCACCTGCTGAACATTCTGTTATAATGGTCAATGTTGAACCTCTACCAATGAAGAAATAAGGTCTGAGACGTATGAACTTCATTTCAAGAGTTTAAAAGTTCTGATCATAGTTGCAGTTGCTGGAATTTTATAGAATAGATAACAGCAAGTAACTGGTTGATGTCTTAACTTGTGAATATTTATTACTGCTTGGTCCATTACCAAGGAATGAGTGTGGAGTTCATCGGTGCGCCACCACGGACTTGATTTGTGCCATAACAAAGAGGAGGGGGTCGGTCTAGTTATTGAAGAGGTAAAATGGTTCAGGATTGAAGTCTTGTTGTTTTTAATAACATGAGCTTTGGCCCTAGCTTTCCTAAAGAGGATTCCGTTTTCAATTGTTTTATTCTCTGCATTTTCGAAATATCTTTCTTTCTGATGGTCAGTAGTACATTCCTCATTCCACCAAGAAACCTGGTGCTCTTTATTCTTCCAGAACGTAGAGGAATGGATGAACTGGCCATACATTGGAAGCATATTAGTGAAGTCTCTGAAACTGTTTTATTTATGGAGAGGAGGACGAATCCGGTTTGTGGAAGGTTTGACATTATTATTTATGGTGTGCTGGTATTGTAACAAATTAGCGCTGGTTAATCAACCACTAGGTGGGTTTTGAGATTTCTACAATTGTCGGTCGGAGAAATTGATGGAGATAGTAAAGGTCACTGTCATAAAGTTGATCAAAGTGCACTACACATTTAGTAGCAATGTGTTACTAGTCAGACAAATCTATTTCACTCTCAGTACCATTGCTTGGGTTAAATCTTGTAGCACTTCCTGTTGTTCAGGAGTATTAGTCATCATATTTATCGATCCATTTTCATAGATTTGCTCCTCTGTCAGTTCTTTTGAGCGCCCCACATGGTGTTATGGCTATTAAAATCACCTTAATTATAATAAATGGTTTAGGAAATCGCTTGTATTATGATATTGACAAGTTCAAGAATATTCAACATCGGCTATCTGGTAAATATTGCGTATAGTCACAACTATAATATTAAGCTTAATTGCGGCTAAGGCTTCCAAGGGAGTTTGAAGAAGAATATTATGACGAAAAATATCTTGTTTCACAAAAGTCGCTACACCCTCACTTGCAATTAGAGTGTCTCTTCTGTTACAGGATACACTTTTTTATCCACGTAACTGAGCACATGTACTGCCTTTAAAGTTGGTTTCTTGAAGGCAGAGAACTTGGGGACTGAAATCATTGGCGAGAATTTTTAAGAAAGGCATTCGGGGGTAGAAGCCTTTGCAATTCCATTGAATAATACCCATGAGAAAAAATACAGAAAAAATATATGGGTAGTAATGTTGTCGTAGATGCTTTAAACTATAGTTTGAAGAAGGGCTTTAAACTTAAGCAAAATTGGCAAGAAGGGAGAGGTTGATCACTGTTTCTTCAACTTGTCTTTAGCCTTAACTTTTATCTGCATCTGCATCAAGTGCTTGATAATTTCCTCAAGCACCTATTTTCACATTTCAATGTTTCAAAAACATTTCAATGTTTTTTAACATTGCTATAAAAGCTGCAAAATCATCTGTGAATTCTCTGGCAATTGTTACAGTACAGTTATTACCGTTTGTTCTGTGAAAGAAACTCTGAAGTTGAAGTAAAGTAGTGGATAATGAAATATTGGAAGATTTAATGATAGTTTTAGTATTGACCATGACTGATCGTCAATGCATTTTCAGAAGAGGTTTTTGCTTTTTTCTTAATTTTGAAGGGGTGTTTCTTCTTATTTTTTCTTTATTTGCAGTAGTTTTATCATCCATGTTTATGCTTCTTCAGTCAGTATCTTGGAGTTCATTCTGCCATCTGATTGGTTGCTAATCAGTTCTATTCGAGCTACAGATAACTATCTCTTTAATCTGACGGCGTTGCAGGCACAAGTCCATTGAGCTTTGAAGTAACTGTTGCTCGCGGCCAGCCCAAGTGTAGGGTGATTGGTGAGAGGAAGTTGTCACGAGCAAGGTTAAGGCTATAACTTCGCCTCACCATCACTTTCAGGAAGCGTACATTCAAATGTGTTTGGGAGAAACATTATTAGAATTTATCAAAAACTTAATAAGGATTCGTAATATCTACTTGTAGGAAGAGTGGTGGGTATTAGTTAATTGGGAGTTAAATGAATTTGGGTACTTGTTGCACCTTGATTTTTACAATAAAAACAATGAACATCAGGTGTTACATATATCCAATGGAGGAGCATTATTCATAAACACCTGAAATGATTCAGGAAATTTACGTCTATCGTCTGGTGACACAAATGTTTGGCGACGAAAAACTGAGAATGACTCAAAGTTTGAGTTATTAAATCCAGCACGAAGAAGGCTACACGGTACTACAGTTTTGATAATTGAATGTTTTTTCCCTTTCTTCAATTACTTCATGTGGATACATGACATTCGAAAGAATAATTCTTTTGTTCCTAGATATATAAGTGATCTTATGGGGAAAACTTGATTAGACACAACAATGTTCTTATGATTGTACACTAGGTCATCTGCGATTTCCTTACTGGATAGGTACACACACAGTCTGTTGTTCGAAATTTTAGAAGCAAACTTAATATGAAAGGGATTAACTTTCGTGATAACTTTTCAATAAATTCTACTATTGGTGTACTATTTGCCGAGTCTATGATTACAGCATTTTCTTTCTTGGGAAACAGATATTGCATAGTAACTTTGGCATAATTAATTCTGGTAGTCTTACTGTTCTGGTCTCGTGAAGATTGATGAACTTGAGAGGGCTCCATAGTGGTCGCGAAAAAACAAAAAAAAACAAAAACTTATTACTTAGTTAACCAATATCACTTCACGTAATAACTGCACTTCTACCACGTTTTACATAATACTGACAACCACCGAGTCAGTAAACGTACGTACAACATGATTTCTCCTGAGCTGACGGAGCGTCTGACCACCTCGGCGGTCAGGACGCGCCTGCGTGAACGAGTTTGTTGCCTACCCTTTCCATCAAAAGGTGTTACAGTTTCTGTGTTTCTGTGACTTTTTGTACGGTTATGTGACAGTTGATAAAACGGAGGATGAGTGTTTTATAGGAGATTTTACTAACGAAGTTTGCCATAAAACTGTGTATGGAGTTATTTCTAAGAACGTTAAGTCAATTGAAGATTTTGTGAAGGAGAGAAAGTGTTCGTTAAGGAATAACTGTAATATCACATGTTTCTAGTACCATGAAATAAAATACGTTAAAAAATTGCATAATCTCAATGACCAATCTTGTTCAGATCTTTGCAAAATTCATAAAAAGACTATAACAAAAGGATTGATGAAAATAACTTTGGCTCATTATTACAAGAATAAAAATGTTTCGGTCAATCTTATACCATATTGTGTCCAACATGTTATTCGAAAATTTTTATTGACCACAATAGAGATGATGGAAGTCCAGAAAAAGAATTCAGTGACTCCTCCGAAACAATGAAAAACTTAGATTCAGCATGTGCCATTTTAGGTTTATCGCGTACATGTAAAATAAAAAATCGCAAGAAGAAAAAGACGTGTGCTTGAAAAGAAAAAATTGATAAAGTTTCCACAATTATTAAAAAACTGGAAGTTTCATTTGCAAAGGAATTTCGACATCAAATCCAGATAATTCTGAAAATTTACGAACCGATTATGATGATCTGATAGAAAAATTAAAAATAAATGTGCTGTCGCTAACAAAGAAAACAAAATAAAATTTATCAGTTTGCTTCCCAGTTCTTGGAGTCGAAAGAAAGTGAGCAATGAATTTAAAGTGTCGGAACGTATGGTAAAATTGGCAAGAGATCTGGTAAAGGAAGAAAATTTATCTGATTTACAAAAAACGAAAGCTTCAAATTTGCTAAATGACGAAACAATAAAAAAAGTTACCAGTTTTATGAAGATGACGAAAACAGTCGTCTAACGCCTGGGAAAAAGATTGTGTCTCTGTAAAGGAAAATGAGAGACAAAAGAGGTTAATTCTTTGTAATTTAAATGAATTCTTTTGGGAGTTTAGGAAGACTAACCGTCACATTAAAATTGGAAGATGAAAATTTTGTGAGTTGAGGCCAAAGTGGTGTGTGATCGCCGGGAGTTCTGGCACTCATAATGTCTGTGTATGTCTGTTTATATCACCAGAATATAAAGTTGATGATTGATGGTGCCAAACTGAAAGTCAATTACAAGAACCTTTGAAAATTATGGTATGCAGTACGGATAGATTTGATTGTATGATGGAAGTTGTCAGAACTGTCCAGGGAAAAAGCATTGGTTGATTTGTTTGAAGAATCTGAAGAGGACTCAATGCCAGACAATATAGTTTATAGACAATGGGTGATCCAAGATAGAACTGAACTGACGACAATTGTAAAAACAAGAGAAGGGTTTTTTGAAATACTGATTGACCAACTTGCAAAGTTAAAGGTTCATCATTTTACTGCAAAATTGCAGGTCAATTTTGAAAGAAAAAACTAGAGTTGACAGATGATGAATGCATTGTACTGGCTGACTTTTCAGAAAATTATTCTTTTGTGGTGCAATATGAAGCCCAAGGGTACCACTGGGTTAACAGGCATGCAACAGTTCATCCATTTGTATTTTATTATAAAGATGAAGATGAAATAAAGAACCATAGTTTCTGTGTAATAAGCAATCACCTGGAACATAATACTACATCCGTCTATCATTTCAACTTCATCTGACCGATTTCATTAAAGAACATTGACCTTTTGTAAAAATACTAATATATTTCTCTGATGGTGCTGGTCAGTACAAACAGAAAGAATTTTATCAATGTGTACTACCATCAAGTATATTTCGGACTTGACATTGAGTGGCACTTTCTTGCGTCATTTCATGGGGAAAATGCCTGCGATGGCGTAGGAGGTAGTACAAAGCGATGCGTAACGAAAGCCAGTTCACAGCGCCCCCAAAACATCAAAACCTGACAGCTCAGGACATGTATAATTTCTATAAAGAAATAGAAAGCAATTACTTATGTTTTGAAGGAAATGAGGAAATTAAAGAATCAATTCTAATATCTTAGAAGAAAGATACAAAATTGTCAGAAAATTAAAGGCACCAAATCTTTCCATTGTTTTATTCCACAATCAGAAAGAACAATAAAATGCAAGTATTCATCATCATCAACTGAAAATGAACTTCATAAAGTTCAAAATTTGTTCCATTGACAAATACAATTCAGTCTCTTTTTGAAGATTTTGCAATTTATTGTATTTGAAAAAAACATTTTTTTGTTCTTTATAAAAAAATCAATGTATGCATTCTATTGTTAAAAATACAGATTCTATAGTTGGTTGTGTTTCAAAAATTTAATAGTTACAAACGATTGCGTTTTATCTCCCCGTATCTTCAAAGTAGCATTGAAGCGTTTTCCACGAAAGTTTACAATTAAAAAATACTTTGAAATGAATCTAAAAGTTGACATTTTTACTGAAGTTTGGTATCATAGCAATCTAGTACGTGTGCAATTTTCAGATTTTTATCTGTCCCCAACAGAAATATTAGTTCAAAATCGGAAAATATCAAAATTTCCATTTTTAAGAGGGTGTAATTTTCAAGAGGTGCGTAGCTCACCATTCATATTTCACAGAAAGTAACTATATTATTATGTGTATAAGCACAGAAAAAATTTCGGCTCTGATTCTATTCCTTCTTTGAGAAAGTATTCTCTGAAAATCGAAATTCGTTTATTCGCGTTCAGTAGATTTGGTTGCAAATATTTTCCAAATAAAAACAAGTGAGTTAGGTAAATAATACATTGGTTTGTAGGCCAGGTATACTGAATTCAGTGTCATTTATTATAAACGCCAGAACAACTCAACGCTGAGTAATTTAGAAAGAGGAAATGCCTACAAACGCGGAAAATGGCGCACGGCTGAAACAAAATGGCCGCCATTTCTAAACCAGGTTCGATAAAAAAAAATTTTAATGTTTTGAACAGCCAAAAAAATACAGGATTTGCGTACGAAGTATGAATTTTTTTCGAGCTGGTTGAGCGACCAATTTATTAAATTCTGGACCACTTAAAATGGATTGACCCCGAAGGAAGGGAAAATGTGGACGAGGAGGAGCGCAATGGACGCCCGTCTTTGAGCAGCAAAGAATTAGTGCGTTTAATAGTCGAAAATGGATTATGATCTTTCAATGCATTTTCAAAGCTTTAGTAGATGAAATTGTGACTGTACATTTTCACTACAAAATTGTGTGCGCTAAAGGTACCCAAAAAACTGAAGGGCATGTCAAAATGGAAATGTATGGAGTGACCTTAGAGTTTTTGCAACGTTGTGCTATAGAAAGAAATAAGTTTTTGAAAAGGACTGCCAAAACGAGAAAAAATGATTTTTGCGAGATACTCAAACAAAAACGACAGTCAATGAATGGCGGCGTATTTCTTCCTCGCAACTCAAAAATGCAAACCTACCTCTTTGAAGGAAAATAATGTGCACTGTGTTTTTGACTGTCAAAGAATTTTGTTCTGTGAACTGGCTGGAACGAGGCACACAGTTAACGCAACAGCTTATTGTGAGACATTGAAGAAGTTAGGCGCGCGATACAGAACGAAAGTCGTTAACAGCTCTCTTCTGGTGTTGTGTTCGTGCATCACCACACACGACCACATAACGCATACGCAAAACGACGCTGTTCGTTGCATTTCGCTAGGAACAATTCTGTCATCCTTCTTACAGTCCGGACCTAGCCCCATCCAACTTCCATTTCTTGTGCATCTCAAGAAATTCTGCCTGCCAGCACGTTGCAGTGATAATGAGATGAAGGTAAATGTTCAAAACTAGTTCAGGTCAGGCGCCAATTTATACAAAGCGGATATGTATTGTGCAACTTATGACACATGCCTTATTTGCATGGTGAATAAGTCGAAAGTAATTTAAGATGTGAATATTTTCTGTAGTAAAATTGAAAGAAAAACTGCTAATATTTTAAAATCCAAATGGTAGTAAATTTATGAACATGCTGGTATATTGGATAACAAAACCTTCAACTACATTTAAGTAGTTAAGGTAACAGTCTGATACTGGGACAAACTTTTAGAAGAAATATTTTATTGACCTTTCGCATGGCGTTTTCGAGCCAAATATTTCTAGTCCGTCTATCGTGATCTACAACATGGTTAGAGAAAACAGATTAATGAAAAATACACAGCATATTTAATATTTTAATATATTTTCATATAAATAATTCCACAGTAATACATTTTGTAAACAAGAATATGATTGTACATTCTGAGCAAAACAATTACTTGATAAGTCACTTAATAAGCGCATTCAAATAAATATTCAAATGTCATTCTCTATATTCAAAAATCATTTGTTTT
The DNA here is from genome assembly GCA_964035755.1 of Teleogryllus oceanicus. NCBI lineage: Eukaryota > Metazoa > Arthropoda > Insecta > Orthoptera > Gryllidae > Teleogryllus > Teleogryllus oceanicus. The sequence continues at coordinate 13,593,981 of CAXIVR010000004.1, read as the reverse complement.
TACTTTGTATATATAAACATAATACCAACTCTGACCCAAATTAAAAAAAACATCGACTTTCCCCGCTAATTTGTTTACATTGGTGTGTTTATAATTAAAATTCTGTTTGTTTAGAATTATTTGGATAAAATAACAAGAACAGTAGGCTCCAGTTATAGTGAACTTCTGAGGAATAACATTTTGGTTCAGTACATCAGAGGTTCAGTATATCCCATGATATCAAAATTAAATGGAATTTCTTACAATGTTTGATTCTATTATATAGAGATAAAGCAATAGTAATTAACGAAATGAGTGTATGAAGAAGGATAATTACATGAATGGTATGTTCAAGAAAACAGAGCCGATAGGAGTGAGTTTTCTTATATACCATTAGTGCAATTATCCACATTTATACATATGTTACGTTCAACATTTTTCGTTTCCATTTACGAATAATTCAAATTTGAAAACATCCAAACAGATCTTTTCCACATGCGCATCCATTCATGACATAGTATTGCTTCTGAAAATATCTATTCTAGTGGGCCTTGCATTGTTTTTGTTTCCACAAAATATTTGAAAATACTGGAAGATGCTCAACATATACGGATAAAATATTAGAAGTTGACAGAGTCAAGAAAATATTACTTTCACGAAAAGTAAAGAGAGATAAGAGAGAGACTACAACATGTATACATTTTGGGTAAAAGCTAGTCACTTCTGACACAGTTTTGGTACAGTATACTTTTAGAACTAGAAACAAATGATGTTCACGTTTTCTACTTTCGTAATCCTAAGACCCAACATTTTACATGTAAAACGTTTAATATATTCAGATAAATATCTTATGTTGTTCCATAAGTCAGTAGCTTAACGTTTACTTCAATTTAGTTTTATTCATTCGTTGTTTATATGTAGTTGTAGGTACGTAATATATGATGTACATTTTGTTCATGTTTCATGGTCGACTGCAAATACCTTTGCTCCGTCTGTTAGTTTCTTTATAGTTTAGTTAGTGTTGTCTTATAGTTTCTTCATTACACGATTTCACTCATTTTCTGAATTTGATTGGTAGATGTGAATTTTAATCCACGGTAGAATTATAATCGCACGCGTGATATTAACGTAGAGGTAATTAACAATTTTTCATGTAATTAATGAGCATAATTAGTTAACTAAACGAAAAATACATTAACAGCACGAACTGAAAGTTTATATATCTTTTATGTCCTTAAAAAATCAATTATTTTCAATTGTTTGATTCGTTCCTTTTTCATTAGAAAATTCTCTAATCATTCCCCAGAGAGATCGTGCTCTGTTCTGGGTTGTCCACTTCTAAGAACATTAAGTTTGAAGCATTGATATTTATAAAACATATTACTTTTCATATATTTCTTTGCTGCACACTCCATACTTTTTACTGTAAAGTGTACTTTTTCACAAAAGTAGTTGCTTGATTAAAAACACGTACATTTATTGAAAAAACTATGCTCTGCAGGTGTGAAATAATTTCAATACCAATCAAACAATCTCCCTCCCTCCCCTCTCTCTTTCTCTCTCTCTATCTCTCTCTCTCTCACACACACTCACTCACTCACACACACACACACATTCACTCACTCACTCACTCACACACACACACACACACTCACACACACACACACACACACACACACACACACACACATGTGTTGTGGCAGAGGGACCGAAGATCGGAGGAGCCCGCAAGTGTGTTGGTGTCTAGCTTATGCTCGAATATGTGACCCACAGGGACGTAAAGAGAAACCGGCTGTCGACTGGATAAGCCCTAGACGAATAAGAATCGGCGAAGAAAGAGGCTTTCTTGTTAACTAGAATCTATTGATACTTACAGTGCCAGGCTGACTCTTGTAGAATGCTTTATCAAAGAGTCAAAAAATATCAACCCTCCTACCTGCATCAAGGTTTGCCATTACCCGATAGTTCGACCTGTTCTGGTATAGAAGTGACGAAACTGTTTTGAAGAATGGGAAATTTGATGGCCTACGATGATTTTAGAAAATATTATGAAAGTCTGCGTCATTTTCAACAGATTTTGTATGAAGAATCTAAAAAAAAGCTATGACGGACACTAACAATAAAATACATTTCAAGTTCCAACGCAAAATTATATAATTGAAATAATTATTGAACATAAATCACATAAGTTATATCTACAGACCGGTTGGATGGTTCCACAATTGCAACTAGTCTCCATTTCGAACTACCATTTCGTTGTCTTCTAATATGTGACTTTACTGACATGTCGTCCGTCGTAAGTACACGCCACGCAGCGTAGTCGCGTTTCTGATTTCCCACGTCCACCATAATTGTGTGAATACCCCGTGGCATTAACCGCCCGAAGTGCAGCGCGCGCGCTTGAACGCCCTTCAACTTCATATTTCGCGGCCGCAGCGGAGTCGCCGCGCCGGGCGGCGCTTCTTCCGGAGAAAGCGGCGCGGAGGTTACGCGTGCGAGAGCGAGAGCGAGAGCGAGAGCCGGCGCGTTACGCGCACCGCACCGCACCGCGCACGCCACGCCACGCCGGGACGAGTGTGTTACGCGGACGCCGCGCCGCCCCGCCCCGCCCCGCCCCACTTCAAAACGCGCCGACGCGGCTGTGCTTTTCCCATTTCTCCCGGTCTATCTTGTACGTTTACCACAGAGGCTACATAACAGTAAGCCGGGCAGTGTCCGTCAGCCGGGCAGTGTCCGTCAGCCGGGCAGTGTCCGTCAGCCGGGCAGTGTCCGTCAGCCGGGCAGTGTCCGTCAGCCGGGCAGTGTCCGTCAGCCGGGCAGTGTCCGTCAGCCGGGCAGTGTCCGTCAGCCGGGCAGTGTTCGTCAACCGGGCAGTGTCCGTCAGCCGGGCAGTGTCCGTCAGCCAGGGAGTGTCCGTCAGCTGGCAGTGTACAGAGACCACTGATTTTTTAAAATTTATCTTTCGATGCCTTCAAAAAGAATTAATCGTATTTTTGGGAATCTCTATGGAACATTAATGATTCAATGAAGGCTTCAGGTGGCGAAAACAGTCTTTAAATGTATTGTGTAGATGAAATAATCATCCACCGACCTACGGATAAACAATAACGATCGATAACCAAAAATAATACAAAAGTACAGGCCGAGCACTGAGACAGTGGATGTATTGAAAAAACTAATACCGCAACGTCGAAACAGAAAAAAATGTTATTTTGAAATAAAAGAATAGTAGGGTGCTTAAAATAGCTCTTCGATTTCCTAGTGAATTTAAAATCGCTTCATTTGTATCATGAGCAGAAAATGCGATTCACGCTGATCACGTAAGTCACCTCATTCTTTTCCTTACTCTTTCGCTGGATGGACCAATTGCAAAAACGAAAACTGAAATAGATGAAACGCTCATTAATTAGCATGTTGTAACATGACAGTAAATTTTAATAGTATGAATTACAGCATGCTCCTGCCAGCTAAATTATTCTAGTCTCTTAACAAATATTTTTGTCTCATTTGTAGTGCAGACTAAATCGTAGTGCTCCACCAGACATGTGGGAAGTATCAGTTAACTTGTATGTATGCATTTTAAAAATGGACAAAATTAGACTTGTTTCTTAGCAGTATACTATGGACATCTCTCAATTGTTTGCCTGGAAATAAATTACTACCAGTGTCTGCAGACTCGACTTTTGGCCTTCTGTAACAAGGCACTTTTCAGGTATTTGAAGGTTTATTGCACATGTTTAACCACATATCATTTTCAAGGGATTGGTGGATACCCGAAGAAATACACAAAATAAGCGAACATAAGATTAACAAATTTCGACACTTTTTCGTAATGATCTAGGAAATTTATGTTGTCTTATTAATTTGCAAGGGAAATTAATGAAAAATCCTTACTTTGCTATTAGAGAGTAACTGAGGAGAGCGAAATGAAAATACTGAATCTCTGTAGAGTTTTTTGATTGTAGAAATAGAGCACATTATTACACTTGATATTACTTCTGGCATCTTACCTCCAGTAAGGAAAATCGTCCAATGTGAAATAATTACCAATTGGAGACATAACTCACGAAATTACGTTTATCAGGAAATTCATTGGAAACATAAAGAGGGCCTGCCAAGTACTCTAGCCAAATATTGAGAAATCTCATTCAATCTACGTTTTCAATGAACACTTACATTGTTTTTATAAAACATGACGGAAACACTGTATCATATTTGTAATGCTAATTACTATAAAATCGAGAGTTACACAATTGCAGCTTGTAGTTTCAATTACTCAAACGATGTCTCTGAGCCGCCTTATTCTCGAACATACAATCAAGGATCTCTTCCGGCATGAAACTCCGGTATAACAAAGAGGACTCAACATGATTATCGTTTACTTGCTATGACATAACTTTAGAAACTACCTGTTTCTCAGGAGATGTATTGAACATTTCAAATCGTTTGAAATTAGTTCTTCGGCCCATTTTCAACGAACGGTTATATTATACCAATGAAAATATCTCCAGATACCGGTACGTTTTAAAAATAACTTTATGAAATTAAGAGTCATAAAATGACTGCCGCAGTGAACAATATTACGATGCAGTTCTGAGTCACCGTATAATTGATTTATCGATGTAGTACATCGATGAACTTGATCTAAATATGTTTTCTTATGCATGTCACTTTACTTGGCACCATCGATTGACTCTGTATATTAGTTTATATTCTCTTTACGTATCGATTTTCGTGTCACATATCGTTTTTGATTCAAGCGATCAATTTTTAGGCGACACATAAATTCTCTTACTACACACAGATCTTGGCAATGCACGTTGATTTACTCGGCGCTCGTACTGTTGGCTGCGTCGATCCAGCTGTGGAAGGGCGCATCGTCGCGCACGGCACCTCCACGCAGAGGAGCGCGGGGCCCGCCTGGGAGGCGGAGACGCGCCGCACGCGACACGCCGTCCGTGACCGCCGCCTGGAGGTCGCGCGCGCGCGCCCACGCACGCCGCGCGGCCGCAGCGGGTTGTTGCGCACGTCCACGTCGGCGCCGAGGCGCAGCAGGGCGCGCGGCGGCCTCGTCCACGCGCGTCAGGTTGTGTGTCGGAAGGAGGCGAGGCGCAGCCCCGCGAGCAGTCGCGCGGCGCCGGCAGCGCCGCCAGGCGGTTGTAGCGCAGCGAGAGCGTGCGCAGCGCGTGCGGCCGGCGAGCGCGTCGGCGCGCAGCGCGTGCAGCGGTTGCCGTCCAGGTCGAGCGTGGCCAGGCGGCGCAGCCGGCGCCGAACGCGCCCGCGCCGGCAGCTCGCTCAGCTGGTTGCGCTCCAGCAGCAGCTGCTCCAGCCGCTGCAGCCGGCGAACGCGCCTCGGGCAGCGCGCGCAGGCGGTTGCCCTGCAGCTGGATGGACTCCACGCTGCGCAGCGCGCGGAGCAGCCCCGGCGCCAGCGACGCCAGCTTGTTGCCGTTCAGGTTCAGCGTCTTCAGCTGCGTCAGGTCTCGAAACGCGCTCTCCGGGAGAGCGGCCAGCGATGTGTCGCTCAGGTGGAGATGCTCCAGTGAGGAGAGTCCGTGAAACGCGCTGGCCGATAGAATCGCAGTGGATTACTGGACAGGTGGAGAGTTTGTAAGTTGACCAGTCCGTTGAATGCGTGGTTATGCAGGGACCGCCAACTTATTGTTTCGCAGGTCGAGGTATTCGAGTTCCTTCAACCCTTGGAAAATGTTACTGTTGACTTCCGGAAGAAGATTTTCCTAGGTAAAGTTCACGCAGGTGCGACATTTGTTCAAACACTCCTTCGGGTAGAATTTCCAGCTTGTTGTCCGTAAGAATAACAATTTCGAGCTGTTTGCAATCTTTTAAAGGACCGTTCAAACTCGCCAAACGGTTTTCCGATACATCCAACTCCCGGAGGGAACATTCTTCCGGCAGGAACCGCAAATCGATCAAGTCGTTATCGCTCAAATCCAGCGTGCAGCTGCGAGAGCGTGCGCAGTTCGTCCGTCGCGTTGGCGATGGCGTTGCCAGCCAATCGCAGCACCGTGATCGCGTCCATCTGCGCGGCGGAGGGCAGCGCCGCCAGTCTGTTGAAGGACGCGTCCACCTGGATGAAGCCCCGCGCGCAGGCCTTGGGAAGGTGGCGCAGGTTGTTGTTGTAGAGGTTGGCCCTGGTGGCGTTGCAGATCTCGTCGGCGCCAGCGACACCGTCGCGCGACGAACGTCAGGAGGTCCCCGGCGCAGCGCACGGCTCGGGGCGGAGGCCGCGACCGCCGCCACGGCGCTTAGCGCCAGCGCGCACGCAAGCAGCCGGCTCAAGGTGCGCATGGCTGAAGGCGACTGACTGGCTGGGGCGCTGCCGCGGACTCGCGGGCTGGCGGCGGCGGCGACGGTAAGTGGAGGTGGTAGAGGTGAGCGGACGCGGCGGAGAAGACGGAGGTAGCCGTAGAAGACGTTATGGTAGCGTTCCTGGGAGATTGGGGCAGCGGGGCGGTGGGGTCGGCGAGTCGGCGGGGTCGGTGGGCCGGTGGGGCAGTGGGGCGGCGGGACGGCGGGGGCGGCGGGGCGGCGGGGCGGCGGGGCGGCGGCGGGGCGGCGGGGCGGCGGGGCGGGGCGGCAGGGGATGGAGGGGGGCGGCGAGGGGTGATGTGGCGGCAGCGGCAGGATGTGTCAACGAAGGCGGTGTGGTGCGGGGGCGGGGGAAGTCGACGGTAGGGACGCGCCGTAGAGAACAGTGTTGGGGTGCCACTACCGGTTTCAGCCATCTACTCCCGCCTTCTGCAAATTCCCGCCTCGCATGTAACACGAAGCACAAATAACCATGTCGACACGAGTGGCAGTCGTTAGTCGACAGTGCAACTAACCTTGCTGTGCTGATGAAATTTAGCGTGTACGTTTGTATCTATAGGAAAAGCTAAGTTAAATAAGCAAAGTCATGAAAATACCGTATAATTTATTTTTTTATTAAAATTCAAAAAGTATTTTGAAAGGGAATTTACATAATTCAAAACGAACATTTTGAATATTATGAAGATATTGATTTTTAATTTTTATTTGAAAATAATCATAATGTAGTTTGTTTGGATCCAGGACAAGGAAAATAGAGCGTTGTTTTACACTTAATACTTAAATATACCGTACAGAAGTCAGGAAAAGTGTGATGAATATCATTAGACGCTAAAATGATTATCTTCTGTTCTATTATTTTCTTAAGTATAACTCATAATCGTTTAAAACTGTTAATGATATACAGACACGAGAATCGTTTTAAGCCGGAGCCCGCAGCATCAAAACTGCTACTGAAAAGATTACCCAAAATAATTTTCCAAACCTTTACAGACATCTTGATCAAGAAAATAAATACACAAGGTAATAAATTAAATCTTTTAATAAAAACAGTTTCACGAATACTGCAATAACATAGAACTAGCGTACCCTACGAGAACTAAAGCGCTTTGTTTAGGAGATATTTAAGGATATGGATTCAAAAATTCACCGACTGTTGCGGGTTGCATTTGACATGAATATTTAGACAACAGATATGCATTACAGCCGGCCGGGATGGCCGAGGTGGCTAAGAGCGAGTACTCGACTCAGCGCTTCGGTCCGAAGGGTCGCGGGTTCGAGTCCCATCTTGGGCATGGCTGTTTGTCCCTTGACTTTGTGTGTGTGTGTTGTCGCGGAGGCTCGCGTTCTGCTGACCCCAGATCAGAGTGAAGCCGCAAGTGTTTGTCTACTGTGGTCGAATATGCGTCCCTTCGGAACGTAAAGGGCAACCGGCTGTCGGCTGATAAAAGCGCTAGGGAAAAATGCATTACAACAGTTCTTATACCAAGAACATAAAAAGGTTGCTGTTCCCAAAACGTCAAAAGCAATATGGTATGCGGTCTCTTCCTGAAGCCTTGATGTCGTACGACGAGCTATGTCGTAAGCAGTGACGCACTGAGTATGATAATTCAGGTGGTGTAAGAGTGCAGTGTAAGAGTAGGTGGTATAACGCAATCACATATTTGTATTTTTCAGACAAAATCGAATCTATTTCATTGTTGCTTTTTATTTTCGCCTATTTTATGAGTATCTAACAAAATCATAAACAGCTCTCACATGGCCGGAGTCTGGTAGTTTCTTTCAATTTCTACGCGAATGAGAAATTACTAATATAGATGGTTTTGTACTTTCCCTGACTTCTTTGGTTTATAACAAAACCGTAGACACCTCAAAAGGACGGAGTCCTCGTACATCCTGCGCTTTGGGAATTAGTAATACAGATTATTATTTTTAATAATTATATGAAGATGAGCTGGTAATCCGTTCAAAAATTGAAGTGCGTGTCTGTAATTTCAAACTTACTGCCTTTTTGTAATCTCATAAGCTTATTTAGATTAAATAAAAACCATTGCAGTTCTTTTTATAATGTATATCTATATGCCTGGGACAACCTCTGGAACGACTGACTAGCTTTTGGTGGCTCAGAGCATTTAACTGATGTTACTGCAGCGCCTCTGACCGGGAGGGCCTAGGGTTCGAATCCCAACGGTGCCAGGATTTTCTACCGTAGCTACATTGCTAGGTCGAATTCAACCGCTGTCTAGAGGAGAATTCTAGCGGCAGGCTGCTCTGATCGGTACTTTTCCATGGTTTCTCTGACCAACACCGGGCGAATGCCGGAGCAGTACCTAGACTAACGGGCCACGGATCATGGGCGATCTTTCGTTCCCTTTTCCATCCTCCCCCTTTACTTACACACACAATGCCTCACATGCCGGGAGACCAGTCTGGACCTTTCAGCTTGTGCCGGCGGGGGGAAGGTAGCCTTTGGTGGGAGATATTTGGTTGGAGCACAACCCGCAATCCGCCGCGTAGGTCGGTGCCGGAAACCGCTATCCAGCGAAGAATGAACACCGCCAATTTCCACGATGAAACCTGCTCTAAGAGCCTTAGCAGTTGGAGCGCTCGGAAACTGTAGTCATTCAATCAATTTCGGAAGGGACGCGGCAGTCCAGGGCGATTCAGGACAGGGTAGAGAGGGAGTTCACTACTCTTAAAATAAATTCATTTTCCTAGTAGGTGATTGTGGTTAATAAACGCAGGATAATTCAGATATAAAATTAAATATGTTTCAAATTATGATGTCTCTTAAAAACTATATATAGAATGTTATCAAACCAGGTAACTGCAAACAGGTCAATCAGAAGAAAAAAATCATTCTATAGTTAGATAATTGATCGATATTATCAAATTGAATAATGAAAATTAATTCTTTAACGTTCGTACAACTTCTTTAATCTATCGGTATTTTTTTCTAATATTTTTTATTTATGTATTTCATTATAACAAACACTTCAACTCAAACCATTACCAACTTACTTGAAACTTAGAGTTTATAGTTTACAGTAAAACCCATTTAATTTTGGGGCACATTAAACTGCATTAAACGAGAGCTTAGTCGCCACAGATGTTGTTACAATGCATTTTTCTGTCCCCAGCCGAACCCACACTATTGCAAGGACAGCTGCAAGTAATTCAGGTCTAGATATGTATAAAACTTTCGAGTCAACTTTAGACCGTTCCTCATGGTAACGATAGATCCATGAGATCTTGTATAAGTATGTAGCCTCGTTTTAAAGAGTTAACAAGACTACCTGAGGGGGGAAACTTCAAGGTTATGCATATAAAATGAGTTGACTGAAACCTCTCAATCTTCATGGAATGTTTCGTTCAGTTTCTGGGCAATCGCCGCAGCGTGTGCGTACCTCGTATCATCCTATTCACGTATCTCTATATAGTTCTGATAACATTGCTCGACGATGATTTTCTTAAGTGACTAACTCTAGTTGTTTCGTAAGTACTTCACTACGCTAAAGCCAAATGCAACCACAAAATTTTCCATCGGGCTTTTCGCTAATCGCGCATATACTAAACTATATAAATTACACAGATAACCAGGTGTCGTTTATGCTGAAACACCAGTTGCTTGCAGGTTTATTACAAGACGATGGTAAACAAGGTATGATGTAGATTCCACTCGTCATGGAATAGATGAGAGACCTGTCAAATCACTTGAGCAACTTGGGAATTGCAGGAATTGCAGTGACCCACGTAAGACACGCCGACTCGACGCGTTTTGTACCTGGATCACTGCATGTTACATGTGCCCTGCGTGTCGAGAGAAAGGCGTTGATATTTCTGTAGTGCACGACTCATCTATTCGTTTTGCTCTAGTGTTAATTTTTGTACAAGCAGATTCCTTGCAACACCGCGACAATGAGTAAACCATCCAAACAATTCCTGTTACATGTGTGGTGAGGAAACATTGATGAGCCAAAGGCCAATATTACTCCTTAAGAAGGAAAGGTATATAAATTGTAAGTCGAGTGTCAAATCAGCGATCAGTACAAATCACGGCCCTTCATATTTGCTTTGCACCTTATGTAACATTACTTAGTGGTGGCTTAACAGAAATTCTCGACATAGCCATTTGCAATTCCATGGAGGAAACCAAAGGATCACCCACAGGGTGTTATTTATTCACTACCGAAGTTGCTGGAATCAGAAGCAAGACCAAGAAGACAATTCAATATCGCAACCTCTCATGAGCTATCAAGTCTGTTACCACAGAAACGACCTTGCAATCCTATCACCACTGGACAAATTGAGTTTGCTTTCTGAAAACTCAGGTGATTAAGATTTAAACGTAAGGATCGAAAAGGACAACATTAAAGACACAGAATCCGGCGGAATATCTACAGAATGTCATACAACCGATCAGTCGGAACAAACGATTTATTCGTGATTTAAAATTCAAGAATTGGGTAGATTTGTTTGTCTCGATAAAAGATTTGGGAACACCCTAAAGGGAACTACAATTACTGTGTATTGTGATTGTCTGTTCTCAGAAGACACAATGTATTGTACTGATGTAGAATTAAAATATTTTTCCCGAATACTGGGGCTTTGGGAAAAGGATATACTACAAATGAGTTTTTCCCATTGCCTATAACAAAAAAAAACAAAAAAAAAAAAAAAACAACCCCTTTCCCCCTTTACAAAAAAATGCTCACCAATTTGAAATCAAAGCACATTTTGATAAGAAACAGCTTTTTTTATTCGATTTAAAGACAAAAAGTTGAATCTTGTCGACCAGTGTAATGAGATAAATTTTTAAAAGAAACAGCATGAAAACCTATAGAATACACGATACAAATGGGAATTACAGTCAGAGAAAAAAACATTCGACAACGTTTCAGAGTAAGAATTTTACTACCCTTTTCATCTTTTTTTGAACCACTGGGTTTCCCCCATAGTTTATTCTGGCCCCGTTCCTGCCCCCGTTTTGCCAAGGGAACTACGCCCTTCGTTATATTTAAAAATTTATTAACTGTATGATCATTTTTGGTTGGTTTTGTATCACGTTTTGATTTTTTTCTGTTTTCATCCGGGTAAAGAATTTTAAAATGATGATTATGTCCAGGAATTATGAACAATAAACATTAAAGATTTCCCCAGTTATGTTTTTATTAAAAGCATGACTGTTGTGTGTTTTACGTAAAATATGAAACAAACGTTTTTCCCAAACTTACCTGCTTTAAGAGAGAAAATTTTTTTGTTGATGTTCCAGTATATTTCAATCAAACAGTACGCATTAAGAGAGGCTTTAAATCAATTAAATGTTTTTTAATGTTCCTATTTGAGCTTTAAGAGTTTTAAAATTTAATCAAAAAATTGTTTAATGTGACGTTACCTGGGGAGCTGACTTGGAGTCACTTGAGTATTGCGGTTGATTAAAGGGAAGTTTTAAAAATTTAAGGGAAGGGGGGTAGTACTCGAAGTCGTTTAAAATTAAAAAATTTTAAATGATAAAAATACACCGGGTTTAAAGGAGAGAAAAAGAGGGGAGATAGACCGATAAAGGGAGAAAAAGGAGAGGGTTTCCAGATGACGATCTCACCTCATTACCCATGGACGGTACGGCGGGGTGGGGAAAGGGCAGCAAGGCTAAAGGACCGCGTCATCATCACAAGCCCCTTTGATTGATTGATATATTTTTTCGTTTTCGGGCGCATCAATGCTTCATCATTAGTCCCATTAGTGTAGTGCATTTTTTTTCCGGGAGATGGTGGTGATTTTCCCTCCGCTGGATGGGAGATCCGGCGCCGACCTACCGTCGGCTGGGGGGATTCTCCAACCGGGGACTCTCCCCACCAGCGGGCACCCCCCCACCCGGGGCAAGGTCTGAGCCCCCGCCCGGGTCTCCGGAATATGTATTTAGTGCATGTTAGTAAGTGGGGCGTAAGAGAAGAGGATGGGGAAAGGGAAGAGAAAGGACAGATCGCGCGCGGCCCGGGGCCCTTTTAGGGACGCCCCTTTCACCTGGTTGATCGGAGAAACCACGAAAACTCCCGGGGAGAGCAGCCGGCCGCAGAATTCCCTCCAAAGCGATGAATTCGCCCCAGCTGAAAAGCGGTCAAAAACCGCCGCCGGAGGACTCGAACCTAGGTCCTCCCGGCGAGACGCTGCAGTGACATCATTTTGATGCACTGAGTACCGCCCGGACACGAGCCCCTTGACGTGTCATGTTTTTTAACTAATCACGGGGCCTCTCCCCTCCATGACTTCCCCGGGGCCCTTTTGTTTAGCTCCTCTTATCGGCAGCGTTGTTTAGAGGTCGCTGCCGGAAGGTTTTGGACACTGCATGCTGCTTCCCTTTGGGAGCCCCCCAGATGTGGGGTAATGGGGTTTCGATACGTAAGAGGTGAAGGTGATAGGTATCTGATATTGAAATATCAGAAACATTTTCGTATACAAAATTACACCTTAAGCCTTAAAAAGAAGTCGGTTTTACAAAAAATTAATATTACCAAAACCGGGCATTGACATAAAATTTTTCAAATGTAACATTTTTTTATAAATTTTTTTTATAATAATTATTAAAGTATTATTAACGAGTAAACTTTATTTGAAAGAGTTTTGAAGGAATGAATAATTTGGGAACCATTAACCATTTTTTTTGATTTTTCGAGTCGGATATTTTTTGGTCTAAAAAAACTGCAAAAAAAGGAAAAACAATTTAAAATAAATAGGAAAGTTTAGGTGTTTTAATTTCTTCAAACAGATAGGGTGATTAAAATATTAAAAGTCCAAAAGTGAAATTTAAATTTATTCGAACGTCATTTTAAATATTCTGTGAAGAATGGGCAGGTCCATTTTTTCAAAGCGTACCAAATCTTTTCCCCATTCAACAAAAAAAAAAGGATGATTATATAAATTTAATTTAAGAGGAATAGCTAATCCACCCCCTTTAACATAAGATTTTTATTGGGCGTGTTGGTAAGATTGAAGGTATAAAAAGGCGTGAGGTTTAAATTGATATGGGGATTATGTAATCAGTAATATCGCTATTACTTAGAATGACGTTATAGCTTTATAGGGTTTTTTTTAGAACGCTGACCATCTATGATTAAAGTCGTGGTTTTCCGGAGGATAACCACTCAAGCAGTGTGCCTGCCCTTTTTAAGGACGTATGTGCTCATACTACTCGTATTTATGAAAAATGACGTATTTTTCCGAGACATCTTCTTGACTCTGGTTTCTTTTTTGGAACGAAGATTTGTCAACTTTAAATAGTCAAATATTTTTTAAAGATGCTTTTTTTGGAATTCGGTTCTAAGCTCAATCAAAACGTGTTTCGGCATTTGAGTTTTCCTTTCTGCCTCATTCTTTGGGAACACGTAGAGAGAAAGTATTGAAAAAGCCGAAATCGCAATTTTCCACAGAAAACCGGTTATAAAATTGTTTTGTAAGAGGTTTTGTAATAAGAATACTTTTGGTGGATCCTCTGTAAAAAAATGTTTGGAAAAAACCCTGTCTGGGGTTTGTATTTTTCTTTTCCTTCGTCACGGTCAATGCTAGACCTAAACCGTTCAGATAATTTTCTAAAGGGATATTTCAAACGATCTTATCTCACCGGCCGACGATTTGAAGCAATTTTTTTAGGGTACTTACGGGAAGCTGTTTCATTTTTCACGTTTCACATGTTTTCATTTTTTTAAAAATGGCCCCCAATTTTAAAAAATTTTTGTCTTTAGGTTTAGCAAAAGAATTAAAATGGCACGTCCATTTCGTTAAAACTTTAAATTTTCGATAATTGCAAAAGTTATCATTGAAAATATCAATATAGAGATTTTTCAAATAAAATTGTTGTAAAAAGTTATCCCTCTAAATGAAGTTCTATTTTTTGAAGAAAGAGTAATTTTATAGTTATTTCCGTTGAAATTTTAAAAAAATTTCAGAAACGGAGGAACTTTTTATATCAGAAAAACTTTTCGAAAACTTTGTTGGTTTGCCATTTGTCCTTCCGTCTTCTGGGGGATTCTATACATCTGTTTATTCATCGTTTTCCTTCATCTGTATGTTCGTCATATGTAGTCCGTTTTCTGTATGTCCGTTTGACCGTCTGTCCGTTTGTACGTATGTCCGTCTTTCTGTATGTCCGTCCTCGTCGACGATGGTTCCGATATGTATCCGGGAAAAAAAAATGGAACTAAATGATCATTCAAAATGGTTTTTTTTTTAAAAAAATTCTCTATTGTCACATTTTTGCATGCATTTGTACTAATTTCCCCAGACTTTTTCAATTTAATTGAGGTATTTCCCAAAAATGCACTTCCCAAAGCATCGACAGCTTCTGGGGCGAAAAACCTTTTGGGCCCCGTGGGTTTATTCTTCAGAACGGGAACAAAAGAAATCATTTATGCCGTCGACTTATACTGTGGATGACCATCCCATGTTTTGTTTGTTAAATCTTGAATTGTTTTTTCCCCAGTGCAAGCCCCTATTTCTTGACATAAACAGAAGGATCATCGTCGTCGTTTCGTCCTGACTTCAAAACTTCTGGCAAACAATGGGTTTAACATTAATTTAAACTACAACTTTAAAAGGGAAAATATTTTTTCAATAAAATTGGTTTCAAATTTTGTTTTTCATTAAGTTCATGCACATTTTTAAAAATTGTATTTTTTTAGAACATTTGCAATTGTGCAATTCTAAAAATAAAAAACCAGATTTTCGGCTCCAAATGTTTTTTTTAAAATTTTTGGGAGGGAAATACTAAATGTAAACTTGAAAAAATCAACTTGTTTTTTCCTTTATTTTTTAAAATTTAAAATGTAATTTTTTACTAGTGTTTCTTGTTGATATTTTTTTTGAAATATATTTTTTCTCTATTTATTTTAGGTTTATGTGCTTTAAATAATGTCAAATATAGTTTTCGAAAAAAATTTTTTGTTTAAATGAGTTCACAACTGCATTTTGAAACGCAAATCGCCATTTTCAAAAATCGCTCCAAATTGTTTCTTAAAATTTTTAGGGTAGTGTTTATATTTTTAAAAGCATTAAAAATTTTTTATCTATTGTTTTTTTAAAAATAAAAAGAAATTGTTTTGAAAAAAACCTAAAAGAATGGGATTTTCAGAATTTAAATCATATTAATCCAAAGGTTTAAATGGTTTTTAAAAAGTTTCTCGAAACTAAATATTTTTTTTTTAGAAAGGAGCAAATTTCACATTTATAGTAAGGTTTTAAAACAATTTTTTAAAAGCAGCTTTAAATTTTTTACAAAATTTGAATTTAGGTGGAGGTTTTTCTCTTCTTTTGTATTCTAAAATAGTGTTGTCTAGGGGAGGAAAACGAATATATAAGATTTGTGTTGGGGAAAGGTGACACCCGGCAAAAGTTGTGGAAGTCCAACACAGCACAGACCAAAGAAAATAGTGAGATTTGGGCCATCCGTTTGCCGAGGTCTGAAAAGGGCCATCAATATTCAAGAATAAGATGAGTGTTTGAACGCGCGCCAACCCCATGAATACAATCCGAAAAAGAAAACTACGAACTATATCCGTAAGGGAGCGTCTTTAGAGTATGCGACATGAGAGTGGGGAAAGGTTTTTTTTCTGGAACAGCTGAGAGTGAGGACCACGATCACGAGAAGGGGCACCCCCTATCTACGGGCTTCAGGACTGCATCTACGATAAAACCTTCAAAAATTCGAGGAGGTATATCATATTACAAGGCATTAAAACAATTCATCAGAAAAAAGAAAGTAACCCTTTTAAAAACTTTTTTAAGAGAGAGGAGGGGAATAGCATGAAACTAAGAGGCTATTCTTTTTTTCAGTTTTTTTTTTTTTTATATTTATTCTTCTTTTACGATAGACTCAGTTGTCATTTAGACTTTTAAAATGGAATTAAAAACTAGTTACTTCTATAAAAAAATACAAAAAAAGATCAACGGAAAAAGAGACGGGGGACATCGTGAGTTGAAAAAGGTACTGGAAAGGGGGGGACCGTGGGGTTTTGCAAGGGGCGGCTTTGTCCCCACCGAGCTGCAAGGACAAGGACAGAGCGACTGGAAAAGCCCACGCCGAGATTTCTCCGGAAAAGACACAAAAGGCGCCAACTTTAAAAATTTGTAGATATTAGAAGGAAAATTTGTTTTTGGGAAAAAAAGTATTAGCAGTTTTTTTAGATATTTTAAACAATAGAATCAATTTTTTTCAAGAAAAAAATTAGCTAATTGTAAAGGAATAGGAATTTAAGGGCTGGAATGATTAGGCAAAGTTTTTAAAATTTTTGAAATTGATTTAAATGAGAGAAAGGAAACAGTGAGTTAAAATTGAGAGGGGTTGTTTTTTTTTAGCAAGACAAAATTTTTGATATGTAAAGTGTTTTATGTTCATTGATTACAGCAAATTTTAAATTTGAAATACTAATAAGTGGGAAAATGATCGACTTGGTTTTTGTAAATGATTCAATCCACAACGGCCCCACATGACCCTGATCCCCCCTATTCTAATTGTATTTTTTTTTTTTCGCCCACCTTTAAAAACCCCTTCTGAGCTAGCCGGCGGAGGGGGGGGCCGCAGTATGAGAAAGGGAAGCTGGGGAAAAAACGGAGGATTTTTTTTAGAAAACGATCCTTGGTGTTTGATGACGAAGGGGATAAATCCAGTTCAAATTAAAATACAAAACTCTCACGGGTGTAGCAACAATTTTATTTTGTGGGTCCTTTTGCCGAAAAAACCCAAACGAAAGCAAACCGTCGTCCGTGGTCCGTCGGTCCGTCGGCCGTCGGTCCGTCTGTGATCGGTCTGTCGATCGGTCGCGGGCGGTCTGTCGGTCGGTCGTCGGTCGGGCTGTCGGTCGGTCGTCTGTCGGTCTGTCGGTCTGTCGGCTGTCGGTCGTCGGTCTGCGGTCTGTCGGTCTGTCGGTCTGTCGGTCTGTCGGTCTGTCGGTCGTCGGTCTGTCGGTCTGCGGTCTGTCGGTTGCGGCGTCGGTCTGCGGCTGCGGCTGCTTGTCGGTCGTCGGTCTGTCGGGTCGTCGGTCTGTCGGCGTCGGCGTCGGCGTCGGTCTGTCGGTCTGTCGGCGTCGGTCTGCGGCTGCCCCTCGTGGTCTGTCGGTCTGTCGGCTGTCGGTCTGTCGGTCTGTGGTCTGTCGGTCTGTCGGTCTGTCTGTCGTCTGTCGTCTGTCTGTCGTCGTCTGTCTGCTGTTGTCTTCGTCTGTCTGTCTGTGTGTCGTGTGTCGTGTGTTTCGTCGTCGTTGTCTGTGTGTCTGTTTTTTTACGAGGTAGGGGGAAATTTTTAAAGACACCATGCGGGCCCCCACCATGATAGTGAGATTTTTTCCACTAAAAACCCAACCCCCCCTTTCCCCCATCCTCCCGCGGAACCGCCGTTACATTACATCACGGGGAGTGGGTTAGAGGGGTTTGTCCAAGCCACTTCTTTTGTCAAAACGTAAAGGATCAAACGAGGATCAATCGACTTCCTTCTTTCCCCCTTTCTATTCTCCTGAGCTCAGTATTATGGTTCGCATATGAGCTCCCCGCATCCCAGTTGGTTTGAGGCGAGCATGCCCCCAACCATTGCTTGGGGTGTCGGGGGTCGACCCCATATACCAAAGGGCCGTCCCCCAGATGGTACCCGGGGCACGGGAAGAAAAATGCTCGGCGTCTTCGACAGCAGGTTAATAATGGACAGAAGGGGATCCTCCAGCTTGAACCTGTGGAGATATGCCGAAAGACCCGTGTCCAGACAACAGCTGTGTCAAGAAGGAATTTATTTCGCCGTGTTTACGGTTGATCCACGGTGCAATGGAGGGAATCATGGGTTTTCCATCTTCCCTTTAATGGACTTGTCCCATCGATCCTGCCATTCGAGCAGGGTCGACAGTCTGGTTCTCCTCTTTTGTGATATCGCCCCGTTTTTCCTGCGCCAAGATATCTACAGGAAGATTCCCGATGACACACTGCATCGTTTGAAATGGAATGCAAAAGCTACCCGCAATGCTGATAGCCTGAATGACGTCATCCTCGATGGACTATTTATCGACATGGAGTTGGCTCCATACTGGGGCTCCATAGAGCAAGACGGCCCTCAAAACCAAAGGCCGGGCCTTTTTCTCCTGACGGGGCCCTATTTTGGGGATTGTCCGACAATGCTGCATTAATTACCGCAGTTTTATTGCTGGCGTACTTCAGGTGGTCAGCAAAGTCGACGGGTCAATCATGAGACCAAGATATTTGATCGACGGTGCGATGCAATATGGTGATTCCGACTTTGGGGTGATGGTTTCTCTCTTTACCCCGTGGACAGGAAAACCCTCAGTTTTGGGCTCAGCTAACTGCAGCCCGAGGCCTTCAACCACTGATAACAATAGGATCGCTTGGCAAAATACAATTTTCAATGTACTTTGCAACGGCGACGATAGCAATGCGTCCGGAAACCAAAAAACTGGTTCCTTCTGGGAGGGGGGTGAAGAACCCGCTACACACATTCCCTAATGGTGGACCAAACCGACCCTTTTTCGGACAAGCCGTGATATTATGTATTCCCCATTATTTATTAAATTAGGTTTATTACTCAGATACCCGGCCCAATCTTCTCAGGTACGTTGGCACATTAAATCGCGGAGATTATGAATAACCCACCCCGGGCCCAGTTGAATGCATTTTAATATCTAAGAACGACAGCACAGTACGTTTTGGGCCCCTTTCCCTCTACTTCTCCAATTGCTTGTCGGACGGTGTTAATGAAAAATGGGCGCGTCAACAGTCGAGCGGGCTCTGCGGAAAACCCTAATTTTCTGGGCCTCCCCTCCTCCAGAGCTTTTTTTAGTTGGTACAATTTTTCCCGAACCGCTGCCGTAAGAACACAATGGCTGGTTGATGATGGATTTTTGGGGGATTTATTTCCCCAGGGGGAGCACCGCGCTGTTTTTTCCATCTTTCTGATACACCCCTTCCTCGCAAGAATAATAAAGATCCACAAAGATTGGTGTGAGCGAGTATCGCAGTCTTGAGGGCAATATTAAGACCCCCGGGAGCCTTTGTTGCGATTCGCTGATTTGCAGAATTTTTTCTGGGGACTGGGGGAATTATTTCTAGCTCAGATAACGCATTTAACTGAATCACGGGTGGTTTTGGGAAAGGGGGCCCCCAATTCTGAGCAGCATACCAAGTTGAGAACGTAGGGCGCTGTTTAACCCACATGACCGTCTTTAGGCCAACCCCCTGGGTTTTTTCCCCCCCGTCACACAGGCTTTTGGCATAAGCGTTTGCTCTGGGACTCATCTTCAACTGGCTTCGAGCGAGTTTGTTTGCTCTTTCAATTGAGGGAAAGTTGTTTTGCCACGAGCTCTCTGGTACGTCTTCTGGCCCAAAGGGACCGCGTAATTTTGATTTTTAGTCCACCAGTAAGTCTGTGTGGTACCAGTGTGTCTGTGTTTTTGGGAGTGTCTGTGTGTGTGTCTGTGGTTTTGTGTGTGTCTGTGTGTGTCTGTGTGGGGCTGTGTGTGTAGTGTGTGTGTGTGTCTGTGTGCCTTTTCTGTGTGTTTTTTCCTGTCTGTCCCTGTGTGAAACTTAGGCCAAAACCCAATACGATCTTTCCCAAATTGAAAAAACCCCTGACCATAGGCCCCTATTTGGGCTTTGAGTTTTTGAAAATATTCTTAAAATTTTTTGGGTTCTTTGATTAAGCTAAAGTTTCAAATTTTTCCCAAATGGTCCTTTTTTTAAAAATGTTTTTAGGAGAGAAAAAATACATTTAAAAGGGACAAAGATCCGTTTTTCACGTCAACCTCAATTTTCGAAAATTAAAAAAGTTTGTTAATGTTTCTAATTTTCTATATTGTCTGATTGAAAAATGTTTCAAAGTCAATTTTCGTCTGACATGGGGTATTGAAAACTTTTTTTAGGGCCCATGGTAATGACTAGAGACAGGATTTAAAAAAAATTGCATGTTTTTTAAAGTTTCAAGAGATTTAAACCTGTAAACATGTTTCATAAAAACCCCGTTTGAAAATGATATTTTTACGTGCATGTTTGCTGTATTGGTATTTTTTGGAACAAACTAATGCATTATGCATTTTTGGGGATGTATTTTGAATTAATACTGTATTTAGATTCTATCTAGCGTACTTTCTTAATTTTTCGGCGTAATTTGGGAATATTAAACTGACGAATTTTTATAAATAGATATTTAACCTTAGATCCTGTTTTTGGGTTTATTGTTATACATATTTAACTTTCCGGTACTACTTACAGTCCCTTTTTTTTCGACACGAGTACACGTGCGGTGAGCAACGATGGGAAATAAAATTATCAACGCCATGTACGACGCAAAGGATACGGAAGATAATACCCAAACTAATATCAATATCAAAGTGGCAAAGAAGGGGGGAAAACAAACAAGAGCAGGTTTCCGTCTGCTGGCGGGCAAAGAGGATTAACACTTTTTAACAATTTAATTAAATAAAAACCCATCCACGTGACCCGGGCAACCCCTTTCTTTCATTGTTTTTGGGAATCCCCTTGCCTTGTTTATTTATTTACGAGTTTGTGATTTGTCAAAGACTTACTTAACGGGGGGAACTTATTTTCATTTAACTGAATTTATAGATACAAACTCAAGTAGAAATCATGTTCATCAAGTGTCAGTATCAACAGCTAACTAAAAGAAACCACATACAATACTTTACGTTATTTTTCAAAGATTGCCAGATAAAATTTGAACAATTAAAATTTACAAAAATTTAAGGTAAAATCTTTCTGCGCAAAACTGTTTCATACATTAGAGACTATATGATAGTAAAAAAGAAAATAATGTTGCTTTAACAAACCATGATGTAGTATAAGAATTAGTTTACATTTGATTTTAATTTTAAAAGACTATGTATTAATATTATTTTTTGTTTTGGTTTTTTTTGGTTTAAAAAATTTTTTTGAGAAAGTGTAGATTGTTTTTAAAAATTTTTTAAATGGGAATTTATATTCTTCCCAAAAATTTTTTTTTGAGTTTAAAAATTTTCCTAGTTATTTTTAATTTTTTGAAAAATTGTATATCGTGGAGTAATTTATTTTTTTTTTTTAATTTCCCATATAGTAGAATTGCAGTTCGGGAAAAAAAATTTTATCAAAAGACAACTAGAGAGTAGGAGGGTAAACAAACAAGTACGTTTTAAAACCCGATTTCAGGACCAAACCAAATTTATACCTTTTAAATTTTTACCCAGACAGATTGAACTCTGAATGTTTAGCTTAATTCTATTAAATAGCTTGTCTTTAATTAAATCTGACATTAATTTGCATCAAAAATTTGGGGAAATTTGTTACAAAAAAGGTAATTTTAAAAAATTCAATATTCTTCTTAAGAAATATGTAACTCTATACGATTTGAATTTTTTAATGCAGATTAAATGATAAAATGTTTGGGGGCCCACTTTTATTTATTTCAGTGACAAAGCAGATAAAAAAAAACTGTCAAGTATTGAAAAATTTTTTTACTGAGGCAAATTAAAGTCTGTAAGAAATCAATTGTTAAAAAATGCAATGGTTTAGTAGGGGAAAAATGTTTATACTGTAAGAAACCAACGTTTATGGATTTCTAGAGATATATAAAAAACAAAAATCCGGGTTATTTACTGAAGAAAATTATCCTCATCTTCAGAAATTAGAATCAGATGTCTTTTCTGGTGGAATCATTAAATCTTGTTGAAGACATTCTAGTATCTGGAATTAATGTTTTAAGAGGTGTGGAGACGAGAGAAATTTTAAAAAAAGTGTTATATTCAAAAGTGTCTTGAAATTTTCCAAAATTAAAAACAACACATTATTTGTGGAGAAAAATCAGAAAAGGGGAATTTTATTTCCCTTAGTTTACAAAGTATGTCCAATTAAACTTGTGATTGTGTAAAAGGTGATTTTTTATATAAATATATTTTTTTTGACAAAAGAAGAATTTGACATAGAACAGTTTAGGAACAATGTTAATTGTTCACTTTTTCAAGAGACAATATATCTAAAAATTTGAGAAAAAAAGTTGATTCTCAAGTTTTGTCCATTTTCCTTTGATCCTGCATATTCGCATTTGGGGTGCATGTTTCAGCTATTTTAGCATTTGATGGGCAAAACCCTGTCTGTAGTCAGGACTCATCCTTTAGTGTCAAACCCGTTTATCTACCTCCACAATCTTGAGAAATATCAATTATATTTTTTTGTAATAAACTTTTAATAAACAATTATATTTTTTTTAATAAATTTTGTAATAAACAATAATATTTTTTTTAAAAATATTGAAGTAAGATGCTAAAATTTTACTTACCCTGTTTTTCCCCACTAAGGAAATGGGTAATGTGAAAGACTATGAAAAAGTCATCAGTGTCTAAAGGACAGCACAACGCAAACAGGGGAAAAAGACTAACTTCCGGGGGCAAAGCAAGGCAGACAGACATCGCGGGGAGATTAACGGACGCGACGATCATCGGGGGGGTTGTATCAAATAGAGGTAGGTTTTGGGTCGGGTCAAATTAATTTTTAATTTTTATTATTATTATACATTGTTTTCCCAGTATTCACGGATTTTTATTTGACTTTGTGGGGGGTTAAAACCAGGACTCAGGTAAATTCATTTTGTCGAATTTAGAATTTTTCGAACAATCCTGACGTGTTTAAGATGATCGTTTTTTGCTAATTTTATAATTTTTTGGTTTTGAATACGTTCCAGTTTTTTATATTTTTTTGGGTATAACTCCTGTGAGAAATGACCAGAGGAACAATATGAATTTTTTGGAGATGCCATAGTGCCTATTCAGTTGCTAGTTCTGTATATTTTGTTTTTTTTTCTGCAGGGTTTGTTTGAAGATTAGCTTTTGTCGAACAGTTAGTTTAATCGGGAACCCAATTTTTTCCGTTTGTCTAAAAAAAAGAGTCTGGTCTGTTATGGTAAAATTTTTTATCTTTTAAAAATTTCCCCATAGTACAACAAAAGTTTGAATTTTCAAAAAGAGGAACATATTTGTAATATGGGAGGTTTTTTTGTAGGTTTGGGGATTTCGTGCCATTTTCTGGGAATGATTTTTGGGAATTGATTGTGCCATAGGTGTAATCTGTATGAGCCATTAATTTGCATCCTGATGTGATGTGCTGATGCCCCAGCTGTTGTATGTATTTTCTACATTTGTCATCTATTGTTTGTTTGAGGATAGTTCCCTGTAACTTTTAGTGTTGATCACTTGATCCTGTATACCATGAACCCCCTGTTTGCCAAACAGATTACCGTATTTTGCCAAGGTTTGAGGTTTGAGTTACATGAGGTTGCTTGAGATCATTTGCATGGCGTTCATGGATTTCCTTTCTGACCACTTTCTATTTTGCGTTATTGTCTGTAACCCGCAGAGAAATGTCCAGCTGTTTGTTGTTAAGGTTGGGTTAAATTTTATTTCTGTTGAACTATTGCATCTTTGGTTCTTTTTTAAATTTTTATTTTTATTATTATTATTATCATTATTATCATTATTATTATTTTTTCATTATTATCATTATTATTATTTTTTCATTATTATTTTTATTACATTACTATTATTATCACTATTAGTCTGATTTAATCCCATTAAGGGCAACCCTCCCTATACAAGGAGGGTTTTTGGGTTATTTTTAAAGATTTTTCGAAAGTTTTTGACGTTATTAACATAACACTTGTCTAAAAATTACCTTTATGGAATTGTAGCCCAAATTTGGGATAACCCGTACCTAAACATCGATCTCAAAAGAGAAATACCGTATGGCAGAAAGGACAATTACTTATTTTTCCAATTTTTGCCAATTGAACGGGGACCCCCAAAGTTCGATCTTAGGTCCACCCTTTTTCTGTTGTAGAAACGATATGCCCTATCTATTAAAAATGGAAGAACAGTTCTGTTTGCGATGACAAATTTTTTTTGCAAAAAGAAAAAAAAAGTACAATTTGAAGTTTAAAATTTTTTGAATAACAAATTAAAGTTAAAAGGAAAACTTTTCCAATGAACTTTTGGTTTCAAATCGGCAATCGTATGCTCCTTTAAAAAATGAACAATATGCAATTATGATTTTAAAGGTAAAAAATTTTTAGGTCTCTCAATTCAATGAAACCTCAAATGGAATGTATAAAAAGAATTAAACACTAAAAAAAGCTCATTATGTTATGCATTCAAATTGTTCTAATTTGTCAGCTTTCAGCAATTTTGGTGTATTTTGAAATGATATTCCCGCCTGAGTATGGTAATATTCTAAGGTCTTCCTTTATGCCCACACATTTAGATTGCAAAAGAAAATTATCCGAAAAAAAAAAACCCACCTATGTGATCCATGCAACCCTTTTTTCATTGAGCTTAAATCACCACCTTGCCTATTTATTTACGAGTCGAGTATTTGCAAAACTGTTTTATTTAACGAGGGGAAAACATATTGTCACGTAATACTGATATTTATAATTCAACACTCGACGAAAATCATGTTCATCAAGTGTCGATCAACTGCTCACAAAGAAATCCACATACAATACATGTACGTTATTTTCAACGCATTGCCAGATGATATTAAACAATTAAAATTACACAAATTTAATTTAAAAAATAAAATCTTTCTGTAAAACTGTTTCTATACGTAAACTGAATATATTGTGACATACCAATGGGGACAGGTTTATTGCAGATATTTGTCGTAAATGGGGAAATGGTTAGGAAATAAAGGCAATATACGTTTAGTAACGACGTCGTTTGTTGTTGTGATAAACAAAAATTCATCTGACCGGGGAGGTGGGAGGGGGAAATATAAGAGATTTGTAGGGGTTGAAGAAGCGTCATGATTAGAAAAACGGAAGTTTGGGCATTTTTCGAAATGGGCGAGGCATTGCGGGTTTGAAAAGGAGGATAAAATTTTCGGTCGCATGTCGAGGGGGCAGTTCGCTCGGAATAGATTAATTTGTCGTTGGGACTTCGGAAATTTTTCGGGGTGGGGCAAGAATGGGACTTGAGGACAATTCGACTCTGAATATTTTCGTGGCAGAACCAGAAGTGAACTTGTGATACTTCTAAGTTTGGGGGGAACGTGTTAGTTCCAATATTTTGCGTAAAAAAATAAGACTTGATTTTTTCCGGAGGAACTCTAATCATTCATGAACTTAAATGCATGGGGTTTCAAACTATCCCGGACTTTTATTTTTTTTGTGTAAAGGGAAGATAGAACTGAGAGATTTTTTTTGCGGTGTAATCAAAAAGACGATTTTTATACGGTGAAAGGGGCACGACATAATATAGTGAAGCTGGAAAAATTTGGGAGTGGTGCGGGGTAATCGGCGGTGTCCTTTTTTAAAGAAGAGAAGAAGATTCGCATGGATTTCGGGATTCGAGCTAAAAAAGGAAGGGAAGGCGTTTTCGAGGTAGCACCAATAAAGAGCAGCGAAGACCGAACCCCGTAAAAGGTTAAACCAGGTCATGACTAAAAAATTTCCCCAATGAAAAATTTTTCTTCATTTTTAAATTGCTACATTGATAGAAAAAAACCCAAACAGTTTCTTTTGATAGAAATTGAAATTGATAGAAATAAAATTGAGTTTCTTGAAAGAAAGAAAAAAGATTTTCATTCCAATTTTAAAATAAGTAGCTAGATCAAAACTTTTTTTTGATTCTCGCCATTCTGTATAGATGGAGATCAACGGCTTTAATAGATAATAGCGATCATTTCTGACGTAACCCATCGACCCAGCCGGGGGTAATATTTGTTTTTTTTCAGAGTAATAATAGTTAAAAAATTATCGTAACATTTTTCCTCGCCCCTTTTTTAGAAATTTGGAAAAGTTGACGAACCCAAAATTGTGCAGTTAGTGGTATGTTTCAAATTAATGATTTATTTATTTTAATTTTGACTTATCTTCCGCTTTTCATGTTATTTGATATTATTCCAACGTAAGCCGTTCCGAATTTGTATAAATGGGCGC
The DNA here is from genome assembly GCA_964035755.1 of Teleogryllus oceanicus. NCBI lineage: Eukaryota > Metazoa > Arthropoda > Insecta > Orthoptera > Gryllidae > Teleogryllus > Teleogryllus oceanicus. Next base: position 13,567,718 of record CAXIVR010000004.1, on the reverse strand, counting down.
CAGGAAAAGATTACGCTAATACACATAAAATCAAACCCTTTAACCTATTTATAAAAGATTAGTTTCCGGCTACCTGGGCGATGGGGTTTTATAGAAATAATCAATACTTATGCTAATAGACGATTATCCGATCTGCTGATACAGAGTGGCGAGGGAAACTGAAAAACAAATATATTTCCATCTTTTTACGTCGTTATAGAATTGGCTCAATAAGAATCATATTCATTTACAAATCATGGAAATGTATTAAAAATTTTTGGGACATTTTAATTCTACAAATGAAAAAAACCCTTTGGGCGACCTGTTCCAACCTTATAATGTAGTATTTTGTCTGGGCTCTTGGGCGAAGATGCCTTGTTTTAATTTCATTTTTCCGACGTCGCTGTCGTCAGGTCCAGATTCCATCTTCCCCTTCTTTTCTTGCAGAAGCACACTTCAATCACCGTTCATCCCATTTCCGAATTTAAAAATCTAAGTCGTTCGCCAATTTGAACCAAGTTCATCCCCGCGTATGCTGAATACTCAACGATAACAAGCTATCTGCTGTTAGCATTCCAGTCGTTACTGATAAATTGGCTAAGCCCCCAATGTCCTTTTAACCGTTCACTTGAAATATTTTAAATTTTACTGTTCACACATAGCATTAAATTTAAAATTTAGCAATATCACTCCCAGAAATGCTTAAGTCCCAAAAAAACCAAAATTAATTGGTAGATCTGTTCAACATCACGGCATCAGCGAATGAATGCCTATCATATTTTTTCAACCTTCAAAAAATGGTCCATCTTTGATTGTTTATTTACAGAAAGACTTGATGTACTTCGGAAAAATCAGTAAATTTTTTAAAAAGAACCAGCGTTCCGGATTGTCACTTCATGAAGATTGTTGACTTACGAGGGCCGTTCCGTTTATGTGGCAATTCACCTATAATTTAAGTTATAAAAATATTTCCCTATTATGTCTCACATTGATGTCACAATACAATTGAAAAAAGTGATCCAAAAGAAAAAAAATGTTTTTTTTAACAAACCAAATATAGTATAATAAATTAGTTTATATTTGCATTTTTTAACTTTTAAAAAAGACTCAATATGCCGTAAAAGTAATGTTTTCTTCCGGGGCATGACCCCATCCGATCGGGGTTTTTTTTTCCCGTTTTCCGATCCACTGAGGAAAGCTGAGATGGCCCTTAATTTCTTCACGAAAAGCTTCACCATGCCAAGTTTTTTTTAACTTTCCTTTTTTGTTGGGAGTAGGTAGGGGGAGTTTCTTTTGTAAAAAAATAAAAAATTCAAATGTTTGTTCCTTTTCCATTAAAAAAAAGCTATAATTTCAACGCAAAATCTAGTTATTAGATGAACCTTGTTTTTTTAAATTTTTTTATTATTATTATTATTATTATTATTATTATTATTATTATTATTTTTTTCTTTTATCTTTCAACTATTAATAAAATTGTTGAAGGGGTTTAAAAAACAAGAAAGACGCAGATGATTTTCCCCCTAGTCACATACAGTTTTTTTACAAATAAATAAATACAATTTCCCAAAAATTATTGTATTTTGGGGGATGTATTGCTAGTCACTTTTTATTTTGTCTTTTTTTTTCAAACCTCAAAAATGTACATTTTATCCTTTTCATTTCACCTTTTAACCGCTTAACATTTCTAACCCCTTTTTTAAGCTGGCGATAAACCCCATTTGGGCTGGGCTTTTTTTTCAAATAAATTTCATATTTTTATTTCCCGTACCTTTTGTTGTTTTACCATTTTAATTTTTGACTACTTTTCTGATCTATAGTTTTAGTGGGGTTTTTTTCCCCAAATTTTTTTCATGCTTCTTTACCGCGCAACTAAGTTCTTACTTGAATCCTTTTTCTTTGGGTTTTTTTGAATAATTGAACACTTCATTTTAAACTCGTTATTCAAGGTCCAAATTAACGAAAGGGGGCACTTTATCCAATCGAGAGCTTCAATGACATAATTTTTGGGATTGAAGCTCCCGATCGGGTGACAGGTCCAGTCTCCGTTCAGCCGTGACCTTGAAGGGAGTTATTAAAACGATATTTTTGCCCGGGGGATGACATCCAGACAAGGAGTCAAAGTTTAGCCTATTTCCCCTGACCTTCCCCAGGAAAAAACATTTCATTTAAAGAAACGTCGCCATCACGGCCACAACGTTTGCATCTGTGGGGCCCAAAAGCCAAAAATTTTTGTATCAAATAAGTTCTGCTGACCTGATCCGAGTTGGCTAAGAGCGAATGCCGACCAGGGTTCAGTCCGAAGAGTCCGGGGGCGAGTCCCGCCCTTGGGCATGGTGTTTTTTCCCCGACTTTTTTGGTTGTCGCGAGGTCCGTTACGCTGACCCAGACAAAGGGGCCCGCAAGTGTTTGGGGTCGGAGGTCGAATATGCGTCCCATCGGGGGAAAAAGGGGAACGGCTGATAAACGCCCCAGAGAAAAAGTTCTAACCTCTGACTGTTTCACATTACGTCTTGTAGAAGGTGAAAATTTCAAAAAACCGGCGATCATTCACCGAGAGTTTTTAACGCAACGGGGAATTTTTGAATGATTGTCCCATTCCCCCAAACCAGTTCGATTCCGTCTGCATGTCCGTGAATCCGTTGTCCGTGTGTCCGTTGTTTAGCCCCTCAGATATATGCGGGCCCCGATATCGTCCTGTCTAGATGTCCTCTGTCGGGAAGTTCGTCTGTCTGATGTCCGTCTGCTGGGTGTCCGTCTGCTGGGTGTCCGTCTGTCTGGGTGTCCGTCTGTCTGGATGTCCGTCTGTCGGATGTCCGTCTGTCTGAAGTCCGTCTGTCTCAATGTCCGTCTGTCTGAATGTCCGTCGTCTGAATGTCCGTTGTCGGGAAAGTCCGTCTGTCTGGGTGTCCGTCTGTCTGAATGTCCGTCTGTCTGAATGTCCGTCTGTCTGATGTCCGTCTGTCTGGGTGTCCGTCTGTTGATGTCCGTTGTTGGGGTGTCCGTCTGTCTGGGTGTCCGTCTGTCTGGCCCTGTCTGGAGTCGCTGTCTGGGTGTCCGTCTGTCTGGGTGTCCGTCTGTTGGGGTCCGCCCCTTTTGGGGTGTCCGTCTGTTGATGTCCGTCTGTCTGGATGTTCGTCTGTCTGGATGTCCGCTGTCTGATGTCCGTCTGTCTGGATGTCCGTCTTTGGGTGTCCGTCTGTCTGGGTGTCCGTTGTCTGAATGTCCGCGTTGAATGTCCGCGTCTGAATGTCCGCGTCGAAAAGTCCGTCGTTGAATGTCCTCGTCTGAATGTCCGTCTTCGAATGTCCGTCTGCTGAATGTCCGTCTGTCTGAATGTCCGTCTGTCTGAATGTCCGCGTCTGAAAGTCCGTCGTCTGGGTGTCCGTTGTCTGGATGTCCGTCTGTCTGAATGTCCGTCTGTCTGGATGTCCGTCTGTCGATGTCCGTCTGTCTGGGCCCCTTTGTCGGATGTCCGTCGTCTGGGGTGTCCGTCTGTCTGGGTGTCCGTCGTTGGGGCCGTCTGTCTGGATGTCCGTCTGTCTGATGTCGTCTGCATGTCCGCTGTCTGATGTCCGTTTGGGTGTCCGTCGTTGGGGTGTCCGTCTGTCTGGGTGTCCGTCTGTCTGGGTGTCCGTCTGTCTGGGTGTCGTTGTCTGGGCGTCCGTCTGTCTGAATGTCCCTTGTTAATGTCCGCTGTCTGAATGTCCGTCTTCGGGTGTCCGCGTCTGGGTGTCCGTCTGTCTGGATGTCCGTCTGTCTGGGGTGTCCGCCCCGTCTGATGTCCGTCGTCGATGTCCGTCTGTCTGATGTCCGTCGTCTGAATGTCCGTCTGTCTGAATGTCCGTCTGTCGATGTCCGTCTGTCTGGGTGTCCGTCTGTCGATGTCCGTCTGTCGATGTCCGTCTGTCTGGATGTCCGTCGTCTGGATGTCCGTCTGTCTGGATGTCCGTCTGT